>JBBBDQ010000488.1:6317500-6437500 GCA_037127315.1 Ascarosepion bandense
AAAGAATATAAAAAAAATATTTTTATGGCAACCTAATGCTTCTTGACTATAAAAAAACGAAAAATATTATTAAAATATAATTATTTGTTACAGCTCATTAATTGATTAGAATAAATACCGACAATATACCCCTTCTTATAAAATATTGAGCATCCAATTTAAACAGCACTAATATTCCATACGTAAAACCTATGGCGTCTATAGATTCTTGTGCTGTTCGGAAAGTCCAATATCCAAGAGCAAATATCAGTGAAGGAAAAACAAAATTTATAAAAATTGATTCTATTGATCAAACAACTTACACATTTTTAATATGATAATAACTTCTATGAAAACTTGGTAAACGTATATTCTCTACAATATCGACACATTGCACGACGCCACCATATTTGTCATCTTAAATTAATTTTGTTGAAAATGATGAACTAAGATACAGCACTGAATAGAGGAAGATATTTGAAACATTCTTGTATAAATGTGACAATTTATATTCGTTGCCCGAGTGTACGCGCTAGAAAACCCCACGTTAAACCACATCATTCTGTCGCATCAAGCTTCAATGGGTATGATTTGAGTAAATACCCAGCTTTCCGCGAGAACTCGTATTTGTCAATCTACCGGTCTTCGGGCAGACATCGATAAACTAAGAGATCAGTCTACCGCATGATACATGACTGCGAAGAACAGACAAGTTCTCTGTTTTTGAGTAGAGTTTGACTCACTCAGGAATCCAATCTACGGACAGAGACTCGGATGAGAAGAATAGAAAATGTTAGTGTCCGATCTTGCGTATGCGGGGCCTGTGAAAATTTTGACCCTTAATCCAAGTGTACTCGCCGCGTAAGGCCGACCTTGTTTCACATTCTGTCTCAGTGGGAGACTTTGCTTACATGTACAAAGATCAGAGAGAGTTCTGATAGCACTGATAAACTTGAGTGAGTTGATACATAATAATATTATCGTTAGTAGCGAATTATGGCAACATTTAATATATTTCACCGTAAAGTGCGAAATAGTTTTAAAACTGAAAACTGAAAATATTGCTTCTTGTGAGCTGGCGTTTTATAGTACTATTTTCTTTTAACGGACTAGATTATTTAAAATATATGTCTCTCACATTGATTTAAAAGTCATTGTGAACGTACAGTGGATACATGAAAATGTATAGCAAAAGGATAAAGTCTCTTAAATAACTACCGAGAAGACTTTAATGTTTTCCTACTTTAACTCATATGATTGATTTTCTTTAAAATAACAAGAGACGAAGGAAGCGAACAAAAGCTTATGTAATCCGGCGAGTTTCTTCGTGAATAAAATAACATTTTATGCAGACATAGTTGGCTGGATCAAATTCAATATATCTGAAAATATATAGAGAGTGAGATGAATAAATTCTTGTCTAAATTACGCAAAAATAAAACTAGCGCTGATATCACACACACACGCACACACACACACACACACACACACACACACACACACACATATATATATATATATATATATATATATATAAATTACAAAAATATCTTGAAATACTAAAGAGTAAGTTTACTAAATAAAATCAGAATTAGCATCAACTATGGCCTCCAGACAATTTCAGAATCTACTGTAACTCTACCGGACTATCTTCTTGATTAAGTTGATGAATGCTGTCATAATCGTTGCCTTCAATGAAATGGAGTATTACAAAAAGACTCGTTAGACTTTCGTTCAAATGCACCCTATAATCAAAGAGTGTTACAGTCTAGGGTGTTAAGTAGCCAGGTGTATTGAGTGATGTAGTCGCAAATTATTTCTTACAGCCATGACTGGCATCTCCTTCTTGTGTGGCATGTTGTAGATTCTTGTTACCGAACATCGGGTATTCCAGACGTCAATGAATTGATCTAGAGTAGCACTATCTATCTCGGTATGGAGTCTAAGGCCCAGTGGAAATATGAATGGATTCATAACATGGATGCATAACTCCAAATACTTTTGGAATCATAACTATACTTATCTAAGTTTTTCTGAATCCTCTGCACAGTTCTCAGATTCACACGCTAAAACCTTCAATGTTCGTATTACAGATTCTGGTGCAAATGCTAAGAAGCAGAGCGTGTCGGTTCTAAATGTCTCGCTGATTGAATTGCGTCAAGGTGCTTTTTATGATTTTTTTTATCACAGACAGTGCCTAACTGACCGCACTATATTATGCAGTCGGCAAAAACAAAAAAAAAACATCATGCATACGAGAAATTAAAAATATAAATTGACGAAAATTTACTCATTGGGCTCTCTGTATGTAAGTATGTGCATATATATTTTTCTAAACATATGCTATTAAATCTAAGAGACAATGAATGTCTATTATGTTTGATCATGAGCCTTCCTAAACGTCGTATTTTTGCTTTACTTTCAGTTGAAATAAAGACAAAAATTCTCCAACATTTGGATAATTATTTATTGGTTTTGTTCTAAGCTTTCGTTTTGTTGTCATTTCGCGCAATCCCGCAGTGTGACGTCATAAAACCGCATCGCAAACTTAAGAACTGCGTTTATTATTTTTGGTAACTATTGCCGTTGCCAAGCGTAGATTTATGTCAACACAAAATAAAATCGTCGGTGATGGTGGATTTTATAATATTTCGGTTTAAACAACCTCTCTGAAGATGGCTCATGTGAGCCGAAAGCTTAGAAGAAAACCAATAAATAATTATCCAAATGTTGGAGAATTTTTGTCTTTATTTTCAACTGAAATTAAAGCAAAAATACGACGTTTAGAACGGCTCATGATTAAACATAATAGACATTCATTGTTTCTTATATCTAATAGCATATGTTTAGAAAATTACTTGCTGCCTCGATATACTATATATATATATATATATATATATATATATATATATATATAAGAGACAATGAATGTCTATTATGTTTAATCATGAGCCGTTCTAAACGTCGTATATTGGCTTTAATTTCAGTTGAAATAAAGACAAAAATTCTCCAACATTTGGATAATTATGTATTGATTTGCTTCTAAGCTTCAGAGAGGTTATTTAGACGGTAATACAATAATATCCACCATCACCGACGATTTTATTTTGTGTTGACATAAAAAACCCTAGGCAACGGCAATAGTTACCAAAAATAACAAACGCAGTTTCCAAATTTGCAATGCGGTTCTATGACGTCACACCGCATGAAAGCGCGAAATGGCAACAAAACCATGTATTCAAATGCAATGTAACGTGTTATATCCGGATTTAAAGGTGATTTTATTAAGTGTTGGTTGTTTAGATTTGATGTACATGGCCTCCAATATCTGAAGGTTCCTCTTACTATGTGTATGAGTAAGGATCACCGTATTGTTGACAAAAATCTGTCTGATATTACCTACATGTTTATGTTTTTCAGAGAAATGTTGTTTAATTATACTCTGATCAGAAAGATGACATGTAAGTCTACGGGAGAGCGTGGTTGTAGTAAAACCAATATATGTACTGAGTTTTTTATTAGTATCAGAGATGCAATCTCTAAATAGGCATGTAAATTGGTACACTACATTGGGTTTTTGTAGAGAATTTAGTTTAAATAAATAAACTCTCTGAAGATGGCTCATCTAAGACGAAAGCTTAGAAGCAAATTAATAAAAAAGTATCCAAATGTTGGAGAATTTTTGTCTTTCTTTTCAACTGAAATTAAAGCCAAAATACGACGTTTAGAACGGCTCATGATTAAACATAATAGACATTCATCGCCTCTTATATTAAACAGTATATGTTTAGAAAATTATTTGCTGCCTCGATACACTATATATATATATATATATATGTGTGTGTGTGTGTGTGTGTGTGTGTGTGTGTTTCTGCGTGTGTGCATATGTGTGTTTCTATACATAAAATAATTTGTATATTTGGGAAATTTGCAAGTCTGATTTATGAGAAAAAAACTTTTCTAGCATCTGTTTTAATTTCATTTTCTCCATTTCGGACCATTATTTAATTTCGAGTTATCATTTAAACACAAAAGAGTTAGTGTTTTCTGTTTCCTTTTCGTCTTTCATTATACACTAATTTAATAATTTAGTATGATGCTTCCAAAATTAAATGAGAGTTTATTCACATTATTTTTAATTTTAGACTCACTTAAATAAAAAAAAGAATCTAAATATATTTCAGAAGTTAGACGACAAGCGCTATTTATTCCTCAAAATTAGGACACTTAAATAGATTTGATATAATACTACTAACGCGTGAAGATGCGACACCTTAAAGCAATTAGAGATTGCAGCGCATATCCATAGGTACAAAAATAAAATCTTCGGTAATGACAATGGAAAGCAGAAATTGTACTGAAATCAGATTCATGTGCTAATTCTCAAAGAAACCAGAAAAATATTGCAAAACATAAAAAAAATGAGTAAAGAGATTTTCATCATAAAGAAAGAGTTTTTTGTACTGCAGCCAAAAATACTAACACCTATACATATATGTCGAGGGAGAGAGACGAGAGAGAGAGAGAGATTTAGAGAGAAGAGAGAGAGAAAGACAAATGTCAAAATATTCAAGTAGATATAAAATTCGTTTCTGAGTTGACATATATTTACATTCAAGTACATACATACATACATATAAACGTTATTGTGTGTGTGCGTGTATAGAGAAACATACAAATACAGCTTCTTGTTTATGAAATTGTTGATGACTTTTCGGTTCGGTCTCTTTATCTGCATATACCGATACACACCGACACACGACAACACACAAGAACGCATACATACATGCACACACGCACACACACATACGCAACGAAGAGACACTGAAATATACTCAAATATCAAAATTAAGATGATTACACATTTGCACAGGTTTAGGGATGTTAGTTGAACAAATTATCTTCTCATACAAGTATGCATGCATATATATATATATGTATATATATATATATATATATATATATATATATATATATATACTATCGGCTATAATTATTAAGCCATCCAAGTTTGTTTTTTTTTAAATGGTGTATTGTATTATATTTTTATTATTTTTTGCCAAGTGGATAATTCTAAATGAAAATAGCATGGTTCTTTTGTTAGTATTACTTTGCAAGATTTTACAAGGAAGCCAGGAAGTCTTTGCTTCAGCCGATCAATAAGAAGATGCATGGGGAAGAGAGCAAAAAACTGGACACCAGAACAGTTCCTTTGATGCACATGTTATTGTGGAGTATTAACAGAAGTACCAATTTATTTTCATTATGAATTATAATTTTATCCACTTGCCAATAAATACTAAAAATAGTAGGAAGTACATAATCTTTTTTAAAAAAAGGGCTATCTTAATAATTATGGCCGGTAATATATATACACTGATTATATCCGTGAATGATTTGCACGCACAGTCATTCTTTAAAGAATATCTATCTATCTATCTATCTATCTATCTATCTATCTATCTATCTATCTATCTATCTATCAAGAGAGAGAGAGAGAGAGAAAGAGAGAGAGATAGCATTTGCAAATCGCCTGAAGTCACCACATGGTAGAAATCTAGGGCGCGTAATAACTCGTTTACAAATGAATAATATTTAAAAGTTCTAAGATACAATTGTTTTGAATAGAAAAATACTGTCCAGGCAATGGCTCGATAAGTGTTAATCGGACTCTGCTCCGTTGAAAACAATGGTTAAGATTTGGTAAATAGGCTTTACACACGGCCGTACAGACACAAATGACGCTGAACACTCAGCCGAAAATCGGCAGCTGTCGCCAAAAATAACAGAAAATCAACAAACTCGTTTTGGCCGATCGTAAATTGATGCTACGTGATAGCAGAGAATTTGAACATATTAGAAGGCAATGTATTTACCATTCAGCGTGAACATTTGTCAATGAGAAGACTGTGCTCAATGTGGGTGTCACGTTTCTTAACAATCGATCAAAAACGACAACGCGTCAACGATTCAGAGCGTTGTGTGCAACTGCTCCAACGCAACAGGAATAATTTTTGTGTAAATATATGACAATAGTTAAAACATGGATTCACAGCTTCACTCCGGAGTCAAATCGGCTGTCAGCTGAGTGGACAGCAGCAGATGAAAGCCGTCTCAAGCGATCAAAGACGCAAACTTCAGCAGATAAAGTTTTGACCTCCGCATTTTGGGATGCGCAAGGTATTTTGTTCATTGATTATCTTAAGAAAGAAATGACCATCAACACCAAATATTATATAGCATTATTGGTGTGTTTGAAGGAAGAAATAGACAGAAAACGGCCCCAAATAAAGAAGAAAAAAGTTATCTTTCATCAAGAAAACGCACCGTGTCTGAAGTTGATTGCAACGATGGCAAAACTACATGGATTCCACTTCGAATTAGTTCCGCATCCAACCTATTCTCCAGATCTGGCACCCAGCGACTACTGGCTATTTGCAAACCTCAAAAGAATCCCCCAAGTAAACAGATTTGTTTCAAATGAAAAAGTGATAACGGAAATTGAGGCGTATTTTAAGGCTAAAGACAAATCGTTGTACAAAAAATGCATCGAATTGTTAGAGAAGCGTTGGAATCAGTGTGTCACCATAGAAGGAGACTATGTTAATGAATAAAGTCGAATTTTGCCTTAAAATTCTTGTTTTATTAGTGAGCCCCTAGATTTATTGAGTGATGTGTTATAATAAAAGTTAAGTTTTATTATAAACCACGATGAATGAAGACTCTTATTTCGTGACACCGACAGATTTGGAGGTTGCAAAAAGAAGAGGCCGAATATTTTATCAAACTCATACACATGAGTTTCATGCCACATACTAACCTTTATTCGATTGACTAAATAGGCACAAACCAAAAAATAACGGTGAATCACCAATTGTGTTAAGAATCGAATATAAAATCATGTATGATTTTTTTCAGTAAAGCAAAAACTGACAAAACTTCAGTTAACTAAATAACTTTTAACATGTCGTTAACTGCGAAGACGAAATAAACATCACTTGGCAACGGAAGAAGAATTCAATTCTAGAACGTAAATAACACATGGGCGTGACAAAGCATGTGAAGAATTGAATTGAAGAAAAAAAAGGGAAGAGAGAAATAAAAGAGAGAGACAGAGGGAGGCGAGAGAGAGAGAGAGAGAGAGAATAGAATAGAAAAAGAATAAGAAAACAGAATTTACTTGTGATTTCAGACAACGGACTTACATTTTCGTGTTGCGTACATAGCACACACTTTTCTACACATATATGTTTCTTTGTATTATTTTTCGTCTCTATTAAACCTATTTAATGTTTACCTTTTGGTTGTTTTCTTTATCCATGCATCTACAACTGTGAAATAAAAAAGTTCTCTACCTGTGTGGAAAACCTTGGCCATACCTTCTAGCAACAAGTTAAACATTATTTTTAATTTAAAAAAAAATTATATTGCGGCAATTTGGCCGTAACAATATATATATTTATATTGGAGTATTTATTATTTTTCCTTTTATGTTTCTTACTTTGTCTTTTTTTTTATCATGATATATAGCAATCTATTATCCACGTCTTTTCCTCTTTTTAAGTACCAATCCCTGTAGTGGAAGATAGATGTTCTATTTTGTTATAAATGCCTGGTAATATTACGAGTATTTCACGATAATTTTCTGCCATCTTCATTTCTACTTTCTGTGCTACGGAATATCTTAAATCGGACATAGACACAGTACTTTGAGTAACATGTTGTAGGCTACTTGATTCTTTCCACACTTTTCAAGTTAGCAACATCAGCATTAATGAAAAACGTTTGTAAACGTAAGACAAAACAAATTTACACACGAAAGGAGCTGAAAGATTAATCGTTTGTGATAAGATTCGAATAAAATAAAGCTTGAAACAAGCCTCTAAATGTGTAAAACCAGTAGATAAATGTGTTTGTATTCATGTGTTGCCGCCTGTTTGATAGGATTGCCGAGGGATGAATCATTTTCAACAACTCGTCGGCGAAACGATAGCCGCAAAGAAATACCGCAACCTACTCACCAGCCTAAGTGCGACTGTTAAAGAAAAACAGCCCATTTTTGCAAGTCGATAAAGTGCTATATTTCACTACAACAACGCAAGATAGCATGTTGTAAAACATACCTTGCAGACGGTTAAAGAGTTGAAATGGGATTCCTCAATCACCGACCGTATTCACCTGATTAGTCTACCCCGAATTATATTCTTCTCTCTGCAAAACAATATCAAAATAAAAAATGTCTCTGTATAAACAGTCGAAAACTATCTATCAACCGTCTTCAATCGAAAACATGCAATTTCTACTAAAATGACAAGTTGTTGATGAGAAGCTGTTACTGAAAACAGTGGAGTCTATATTTAACTAATAAATGCTTGTTGAGTGTATTTTAATTTTTTAATGGACTAATCGGACACAAACATTTTCAGTAATCTAATATTAAACATTTAGCAAAAATCTCTAAGTTCAGGTTGTAGTTGCTGGATTTTGTGACATATCAACATTTACCAGACTATTTAATTAAAAATGATTCCCGTTGGATAAATAATAGTCTTGTAGAAAAAAGGGGTTGGTTTTCAAGAATTCGAAATGATAGACATATGTTTGTTTTGAACGAAAATTAAATATTTCGATATAGATTTGTTTTGCACAACAGTATTTTTTTTAGGTTTTGTTTACATGTAGTTCAAAAAGATAGAACTAGGTTTAGTTTGCATTAAATTTAAAAAAATGAAACATGCTTGGTTCGTATGAGACGCAAAATAATAAATATCGTTTTATTTTATATTATTATTTACATGATATTAAAAAATATATACATAGGTTTGGTTTGATTAGAATTCACATTTGTAGATTTCGTTAAGGTCTATACGACAGTCTAAAAGATTAAAATGGGGGTAGTTTAAAGGAGATTACAAAACGTTCAGTATGGGTTAAGTTTGGATGAGATTTCGAAATTTAGATAAATGGTTGGCTTGCGCAAGAGTAGAAAAATAGAGGACATTACTGCAGGAAGATGCGTAACTTTAATGACCAGGATGAAAGAGCGAATTGTTGTGTCGACGACGATAATGAAATGTTCCATGTCATTAATTACAATGATGCGATTGAAAAAAGCTCACTTCAATTAAAGTAATCATTGTATAAATCACGGCAATCTGCTGCAGATTTTTTAATTAACAAGATGGGGATTACTGCAGGTTTTCCTATCACGAGCTCTAATAGAAATTGATCATTTCCATATATTTATTTTTCATGGACAAACGTGATTTTCTGGAAAATCAACAATTCTTTTCTTGAATTAATGGTTAAAACGTTTAAAAAAACTCAAATTGAAAAAATATATTCTTATATGTTTGTTTTAAGAAAGATGTACTGAAAAATGTTACAGTTATGAGATTTTTTTCAAGTCGTGATAGGATTACTGGAAAAATCGTCATTACTCAACACGCGAATTTAATTTATCTTCGTTCTAACAGTCTTCATTCATACTAACTATTTGTATTGGGTATATGAAGATGAAAAACTTTATCACGAATATGCGTTGTGGTGCAGTGGATATTGTCGTGGAACGAAAAATTGGAAAGCCGAGTTCGAATTCCAGTTAAATTCGTTGCATTAACTTTGCGCTAATAGCCTTAGGAAATGAATTAATTCATCTCTTCCTCCACCAGCTATAGATTAAATAGCAGTACAGGCTGTGTTCTACAGTCTTGAGTGGCAACCAGTCTACCGCAGAAAGTAATGACAACCTACCCGGGAAAATATTCTACCCAGTCAGCAATATTTCCTTCGAGACGTGGTCGCCCATAAGTGTATCGCGTATAGCACTTAACGGACTGATTTTATAACTTTTACTGAATGTCATTAAATACTCCTTTTCTAAGGTTGTATCATAAATGTGTATCTTAACTATATAAATTTAGTAATTGTGATATTCACTTCATCGTGTATCTCCGTTTCTTAATTTGACAGAGACGAAAGAATCGAAAAAACATTAACTCCCTCTTTCTATTTACGCAGATGTTTTTAATTTTTCTTCCGAATTATAGCATATGGGAAATTCTTCTGTAAAATAAATAAATTTATTTTAAAATATTTTTTTAATTTGGTATGCATAGCAGAAGGTCTTTCTTTAAAAAATATCCGGTTTAAACTAGGAATACAATTAAAAAACGACAATCATTGAAAACAAAATAATCATAAAAGAACAAAACAAAATGGAGTATTATTCTATAAATAATTCAAGTCGATTCCATAAAGACAATGTCACATTTTCACTTTGAATGTTTCTTTTTACGTTTTCTGATTATATCACCCATTTTATCTCATTCCCCACTATGCATTTTCTTGCTCCTCCATCTTTGTTAAGCTCAGACGCCATGTGTTATTTAAGGTTCTATATGACTAAAATTTACTTCTATCTAAACCTGGAGACTTTCTTTGACCCTTCATTACGTTTCCTTAGTCCTTGCTCTCCCATTTTCCTCTTTTTATTTTATTTCCACTGTACCTATTTTTATGATTTCCAATTTTTGTTTCGCATTTTCCCTCCAACATCTACCGCGTATACAAAAAATATTCCTATATAAAGAAGTGAATTTCTATCTCCTATCAAAAACAGCGTTTACTACCTGATGAGACATTGTGCTTTCAATGTTGAAACAAAATGTACACTTTTGTAGTAGATTGTAGTTTGGACATGTTCTAAAGTGTAATGTATAATAAATATTCATTGCTCTATTTCTATACTGAGTACTGGTTTAAATTAATATTTTGAAAGTTGCGAATATTTTCTTCATTCCTTATTCATTCCGATATATATATATATAAAGGTTTTGCAATTTACTTGAAGTACTGTGTATATTTGATGTATGGTTAGGTTTTGAAGGCTATAACAATGCGTTTAGTAAAAAAAAAGGTAAAGACGTTGCTAGGTATTACCTATTTATTTTCCATTAATATTTTGAGATCAAAATCTCATCTTCAGAATGGTAGGAGAGCTTGTGTCTTAGAGCATGTATGTGTGTGCGTGTTTATGGTATATATATATATATATATATATATATATATATATATATGTGTGTGTGCGCGTGTGTGTGTGTGTGTGTGTGTGTGTGTGATAGTCGGGGCATTTTTACTGTCTGATAATATCAGTCCTTTTTAATATGTGGTTTATCTAAGTATGCGTTGACCTGACCGTTACTTAGGCTTTTGCCAAAATGGCAGAGGGCTTAGTTTTATGACTAGTGTTATATCTATCTGCTTTAATTGGCTTTTTATTGCTACTTTTTTGCCATCCTGTATTCGTTCTTGTGTGTTCTCGTGTGTACTTGTGCGTGAGTGTGTCATATGTGCGCGTTTAAATGTGTATACTTCTTGTATTTTTTTTTTAATAATTTGATTCGTTTTATTTATTTATTTTATTTTATTTATTTATCATCTATTTCCCCCCTCTGCGATTATTTTATATTTATATTCCTACATACTCTTATGGTATCATGTGTCCGTGTCCGTGTGTGTATATAGATACATGTGTGTGTGAGAGAGAGTGATAACTCATGACTACCAAAAAGACTTGGCAGAAGGAATGGGATTAATATACAAGAGTGATCGTAATAATTGGTTTGGTTCGAAATTCTTAGCACATGAAACTGCCGGAACGTACAGCGGCCAAAATAACGGACAAATGTCAACAAAGACGAGTAAAATAGTCTGAATAATGTACAGAGTGTAAATACTACCTCATCTCAGAAATATAGACTAATACCATACATTCTGTTTTCTTACAATTGGTATGTATTCCTTTCATCTAACGATTTTTCACCGCCTTCTGTAAGAGTTCCTATAGTTTTCCTTCTGCGTCTGATATTAACAGGTTTTAGCTTTAGCATCAATTATCTCACTTTGTAGAATCCACAGATATTAATCTGGAGTTTAATGATTTTGTATTTCTCATTCGTGAAGTAAGTTTGGCAATCAACAAACCAAAATCGGTTTAGATTTTGCGACAGTCTGTCCATAACAATGAAAATAAGCAGCGTCAAACTTTACTGCTTGTCTAATGACAAGAAAGCTTTGTTTGCAGAGAAGAAACGCCTCTGCCAAATGAGTACGCTTAACGTCATTATTCGTCAGAAGGATAGAGTTAATTGACGTCGCGACAGAGAAGACATTTCGGTACAAAATCTAAGAATTATGTTCTGTTTTGTAATTGATACTGAGATGCAACTGACTACATTATTTTCAAACGATAGACACACACTACATTAATTTTACGTCAACCTGTCCTTTTTGAAAGCGTGCATATGAAGTAAATCATAAGTTAAATGATTAGAATAACTGAAAACAATTTGTGTATATTTATGTAAAAACTTTTTTTGTATATTTCTAAACTATATCAATAAAGGAATATTGCGAAGTCTGTAAAAAATTTTGTATTTCCGAAAAAAGTGATTTTATATATATATATATATATATATATATATATATTTAATCGTGTCGCCCCAAGCAAGGCATTTTACTGACACTGTTATGCAGGGGTTACATAGGAGAAATGTTATGAGGTGTGAGAGGTTGCAGTGGATGTTAGGAAGAGAGAAGGAGAGGGAAGGGAGTGCTGAGGAGAGTGGGGTGGACGAAAAAAGCATGAGAGAGAGGATGTAAGCTAGTGAGACAGGAGATGATTATTGACTTTACATTTAAATTCTTGGAGATTTTAACTGTCGGGAAAGCAAGTATGCGGAAGAGAATTCCACAGGTGGGAAGTGCGAGAAAAGAATCTGGTGGAATAGAATTTGCGTTTGCAATTTATTGGTTTCACAGTAAAAAGGTGGGGCTTAGTTACTGCCTTTGTGGCTAGAGGAAATTAGTATTTAGTGGGTACTAGTGAGCTAAGTTCATCGGAGCAGAAGCCGTAAAAGTATATGTAGAAGAGACACAGGGAAGCCACACTGCGTCGGTGAGAAAGCGACTGTATCCTAGCTGCCAAGTCGGGATCGATCACATTACAGATTCTACGTTGGATTTGGTCGAAGACACCGAAGTGGATAGCAGGAGTACCCGACCAGATATGGCAGCAATACTCAATGCACAAGCGGATGGTAGACTTGTATATGTGCAGGATTTTTTGGGAAGGGAAAAACTTCCTGGCTCTACACAGAGAACCGACTTTCTTAGCAGCAGATTTACCTATGGATTCTATATAGTTATTCCACTTGAGGTCTGGTGTGAGAGTTAACCTGAGGAGGCGCAGTGTTTCGCTTTCATGTTAAACATGTCGATTTGTGTTTCAAAGAAAATATATTTGTGGTTAAATATACTGTACTACTTTATTCAAAGGAAATGTTCAATTGAAGCACACTGAATTCATGTTGAAACTTTCAGCGACTATGTTCTGTCGGAAAAAAACATTTAGTGATTGGTTTAGACGCTTCAAAAATAATACACTGCTTACATACAAGACGTTAAAATTTCCGTTCTCTGACCGATGTGCCGATGGCTTAGGGAGTAGAGACTCCGACTGACACCAAATCGGTCGAGTTTCGATCCCGGCCAGAAGCAAGTGGATATGTCTAGCCACACTGATGAGCTGTGATACAGCTTGTATGTGGATGACTAATATATATATATATATATATATATATATATATATATATATATATATCTTCAATTAGAAACATTAAAAAATACAAATTCCAGTTGACGAAATCAAGAAAATTAAGTATATCTTACAAATAATTAAAAGCCATTAAGTAGACTGCCAAAAATAATAACCCGTTGTAAAAGCTGTCTCACCCGCTACGCAGTGTTAAGATGTTATTCTAATAAAAGATTAGTCGGATTTCGTTCCCAGCTAAAACAAAAAAAAGCTAAACAGATAATCTAGCTGCACCGTAGGGCTGTGGTTCTGCGAAACAGGCTTGTCTTCAGTTGAGTATATGTATATGGTTTTGTTACATTAACGTTATTTTGCGAATACATGTTTGAATATGCGTCCTAGTTTTTTTCATCTTTTAAGCTATATAGATAGCTTCTAATTGAAATAAAGTAAGAATGATAGAAACAAAAAAATGTGTTCTCTGGGGAGTCTTAAAAGGTCGTTCTCTTTGGATGAGAAACTAATGTCTCGACGGGATTTAATCAGTGCAGCCACGAGCAGCTTAAAAATGTAAGACGATAATGCTGCCAAGACGCAATAGTCTACGTAGAGGTAAAGACCATGAGAAAATTTTAGAAGGAACTGGAAAACCAAACCTGAACAAGAAACAAGCGATAAACTTCTACTCTTTTTCAAAAGATATGGAAGAGCCGTCAAACAGGCGATAGACGAACATCTCTACTCCTATTTTTCAGATTAAAAATTATATTTATCAGTTCTTTTTTAAAATATTTTGCTTACATTTCGGATCCGAAAATAAAACAAACAACAAATCAGCAGGAATGCATTGTTTAAAAAGGGCAAATAAAACTTGCTGGTCAGTGCCCGAGCGGTCTGGTGCATACCGAATCAAACGGTGGTCTCGGCTACAAAAAGATCCAAACCCTGTCGGAGAGCACTTTTCTCCTAAGTTTTTGAACGTACCGGCAAGTAGATGTAAATAACACAGTTAAAATAAACGGGCATCCACGCAAACATACGTATCCCAAAATTTAGCATTTATAGTAATGGAATAATGACAATGAAAAATAAAATCCATCAGTTCCTAAGAGTATATACATCTCTGTATATCAGTGTCTTTGAATACTGATAATGAAAACAGTGAAAGCGTTTAAAATAGGTTTGAAACTGTTTAGTCTTTGGATCAATGTAGAGTGCACTGTAATGCCTTGTTTAGCGGCCAGTCAACGAAAAGGAAATTTTTACATCATCTCTAACCCAGAATATTTCGAATCTATTTTTCCTTTCCGCGACATTTCTCTGTTATTATTTCCTTAGAAAACTGTCACTGATTCTTTACATATCATCTAATGCGTAAGTTTAGAAACATAAAGGAATATATATATATATATATATATATATATATATATATATATATATATATATAAGAAAAATAGCGAAAAATATTAATAAAAGTTATCAAGACTAATATATATATTTGATGGATTGATTCTAGTGAGGGTGGTGGCATTGAAAAATGATTGTCAAAATAAGAAAAGTTTCTTTATAAAATACGGGACTAAGGAATGACATTTCAACAAAGTTAAATATGATGAAGAGAGAATTCTTTGTCGCATTTAGAAAAACAAAATAAAAATAATTTAATATAAACTTCGCGTCATTGTCATCATAATCTGTGTCAAACTTAGCTGTAGTATGCTCGTTATGCCTAGCTCTCGACATAAGTCTTCGTAGGTCTCCATACATGTGTAACGTGTCTTGGTAAAAGTCAATCTTGTGGGATCCTTCTATATCCTGACTTGAAGGCCCGCCCTTATAACGGGATGTGGTCTTTGATTCTATCGTAGAAACCATCCACCCCGGTTGTTAGATTCAGTCTACGAAACTTTCCGTTAATCAATACAGTGTTATCACTGCCCTGGCCAGATACGCGTAAAGTCTAATGTAGAAATGTAGTCAGCGGTTGATGAAAAAATCGCTCGAGTAAACATAACACATTACCGCTGGAAGCCTAGTATACAATATTCTTTGATTTGTTGGGATAGTTCTATGTAAAAAAAGATGACTAAGTTGTTTTTTAACTGCTGTAAATCTTAGTAACTGGATTGTCATAAACTGTTTTTTTTATTTTTGTTGTATATATATATATCTTTGAGGGTCACAAAGACATAAGGTCAAAAAAAGATCGCTGACTTTGAAGTGAACTAACATTTTTGTTTAATTTTTTTCTTCTTAAATAATGTGATGACGTAATTTAAACGGGAAATCTTGATTATTTCAATTATTCTTTTTTATATTATTTATTATATTGTAATTTAAATTATAATATTATGCATTTTATAATTGTTATGGTACCTTATCTAGAGGAATGGACTTTTTCTCCTTCAATAAATACTACCTGCATGGTTCCGGTGAGGAAGTCTAGAGACAATCGAGACACAGTGTCATTTTGTCAGTTTGGACGTACACTTCTATCTGCTGACTATTAACATTCTTGCACAGCCCAAAATGCCAAATACAGGTAGGGGATAACAGAATCAAACAAGTCCAAGAATTTAAGTACCTAGGAAGTGTTCTAACAGGAGGTAGAAAGTGCGACACGGAGATCCGAAGGCGAATTGGCATGGCAAAGGACGCGTTCCAGAAGATGAGAAAATACTAACACACAGGAAAATCTCAATAGAAACGAAGAAAAGAGTGCTAGACTGCTACGTGATGTCAGTTCTTCAATACGGCTGTGAATGCTGGACAATATCATCAAAAATGAGGACAAAACTGGAAGCGGCCGAAATCTGGTTCTACAGAAGGATGCTACGGATATCGTGGACTGAGCATACAAGCAACGACGAAGTGTTAGAAAGAATGGCAACAAAAAGGAAATTGATGCTGAGCATCAGGAAGAGACAACTGAAGTTCCTTGGACACGCAATGAGGAAGGAGAGCCTGTAGAACCTGATACTGACTGGACAGATAGAAGGAAGGAGAGACAGAGGAAGGCAGCGGATAACATATTTGCAGGGTCTGATCAGATGGATGACGGAACGGGGGTTGCCAGGAGCAACAGGAACAAACATACTAAGAGCCACAAGGGACAGGGAGACGTGGAGATCCATGATCGCCTACGTCCTGAAGGGACAGGGCACATAGAAGAAGAAGAATTTCTGTTATTCTAATACACGGGTTAAGCCTAACTTCTTGTTTCCGTGTCTTTCTTCCTGGCCCAAGTTGGCCACAAGAATAATGTTTCATGATGAAAATTTATATTATTATTATAAAAATTGTTTACATGAAATAAATTAATAATAAGAATAGTATATAGTATTATCATTAATAATAAATAAACGTCAACTATATATAACAGTATTCTAATTATTATTGTTATTGGTAAAAGAACTGTTTAAATGTTAAATAATAAAAATAATGGTCTATAGAAAATAAATAGAAAAACAAACCTTGTGAATGAAGCTTTAAAGCATATGGGTCGAGTGAAATATTATGTTGAGTTGGTTATTTATGTTATATATCACTGTACGACGACAAACAACGAGAACACGCATATATAAAAATATAAGATTGTATTTTTATTCCTGACGACGAGCCTGTGTGGAACAGAGAATGGAAGAGTGAGAGCGCGCATAGAATGAGTCGACGAGAGTGTAAGTCTTGCCTGTGGTGTCTCTCTGCTTCCACTGGCCGTTCTCTGCTGGTGAATTTCTTTTTATAGTCTTTTTATAGTCTTCTAGAACCGGGACTTTTCCTTCCGGTTTTGTCTCGCCTACGCAACGCCCACGTTATTCCAAGAGACACCTGTTTTGTTTACTTCCGTAGTCATTTCCGCCGCTGTCGGAAATAAGGTCAAACGAGCCCGACTCATAACCCTGCGACATCCGCTCCAGACGCCGACAGGATGTATTTCTCAAACACCTGTCTTGTCGTTCGCTGACCCCTTCATCGACGGGAAATATCATCCATTGCATCAACCTTCTTCGGGTGGGGGCTAGATTGCTATATTACACTCCTCGCCCTCCCATTTTCCAAAATGTTCACATAAGAACATTTTAAGCGCAACACCCACCACCATGCCACACAAGCCCGACAATTGTACAAAACATGTGCACGCCGAAACAAACAAAAAAAAAATATAGGGGGAGCCTACATCGGCAACCCAACAATGTTCGTGTCCATTGTGGAATTTTCATAATGTTCTCCCAGCTCGATGTTTCATTGTTCTTTTTTTTCTTTTTCTCTCTTTTTTTTTTTTCTTCTTCTTACTTTTAAGTTTCTGTAACTTTCAATGTTCGTTTCCTTTCTCGACTCTGTCCATACGCGTAGACGCCTCGATGCACGACCAACTGCGCCCCAGTTTCTAAACTGACATCGAGTAAATGACCTTTGACCAACACCATGCGTGTTTCCGCTCGAGTTTATTGTTACACATGTAACTTCATTTAATTTAATTTAATTTCAAACATACTATGTTTGAACACAGAAAAACTGCCATTATCTGCAGTACATATCATTCATAGTCTGACCGAGAAATGTTCAATAGAAAACGAAGAAAATTACCCTGATTCCAACGTTAATCCGCATGCAATTTACTTGTGGAGGATTAGAGGTTTCATCTATCTTAATTTAGTCTAAAAAAATGGACCCGTGACTCGTAATTCCTAAGTTTGTACAATGTTTTCTTTTCCTTTAACTACTTCCTCTGGATTCGAATCCAAGCATATCTGATTTGTTGACATCTCTCTGTTTAACGCAGAGACATTTGAGTGTTGAACACCCGTTGACCCCGGAGTACTATTCACAACGGATAACTCAATTTCCTTTCCCGAAGCACTGTTGCTTCTTTCACACTTAAAAATCCGCTTCCTAGCTATTATTCCAAGGATTATTATTACGCCGACTATGCCAGCACTGACTCCTATCGTCAACTTCTTCGGGAGTTCTTCATATCCTTCACTAAATCTTTCCATATCTATCTGTTCCAAGGTATTTACTAGTTTGAGGATAGGAATCTCCTCCATATCGCGCAATTCTACCGGCATGGTGTCCACTGAAAAATTGGGAAATCTCTGCGTAATTGGGGACCAAACCACTGAACTAGAGACGTTTATGGGTGTGAGCTGTAGCTTCCCTACGTTTCTAAATCTTGAGTCACCGTTAACCTGTGCAGCCAACACCATATGATCATTGTAAGCAGTACACCCCTCCTTTATCTGTATACTGGCTAGCGGGACTTGGGCGACAAGCTTGCTCCGAGACCCGCCACAACAAAGAACTGCAAAGTGCAAATCCCTGGAAGCAGCGACCATCCAAGATTCCCGGTAAACCCTGATTGCGATTGGAAGTCGAGTATTCGTTTTAACTGTGACTCGACAGTTCCTCTCTATTCCTGCTTGATTATGCTGAAAAAGCGACATCTCGCAAGATTCTCTTGAATTGGTAGCATAAACGGGACCGGATACCTCGCACAATCCGTCGGTACTTGCCGAGCACCGTGTCGCTTCAGCCTGGCCCAAGAGAATATAACGTGTTCTAGCCCTATTTACCGCGATCATGTTTGACTCCATTTCAAACCTGGCCGACAACTTGGATCCGAACGCTGAACCTGATCGTGTGGGCAACGGAAGAGGAAAATTCAAAATGTTATATACTACATAGGAGTGTTCTCTATCCACCAATGGGACGTCCACCACAACCACAATCGATTTTGAGTCAAAAAGTGTCCTACAACTTAATGTTTTATAATAATACCAGATGTCCTTATCTGGATCGCTTGCTAATTTGAAATTATCTGGGAGCGTCTGAGCTATATTATGCATGAATCCCCTTAAGTCGTGCGGAGCGATTATGCTAGGAGACAAAGGACCAATCAACAATAAGTTGAGCTGCAGTTCCAAATAGCTTAAAGCCATACGGACGTCTAAGAAATATTTCCCTAATTTATCGACTACAATCTTGTACAACCAGTATCTATGGGTAAGGATCTCTAATCTGGATATTCGTTTATCCAACCCCTGTGTTGCGTTTGCCATGGAACCTACAATACCTTTAAGGCTAGAAATAATTTCATTTATTTTGTGTCTATTATTAGATACCTCATGTCTCGTAACATTTACTACGGAAATGCTATCCTCTGTCATATGTAATATCCTTTCCTGTGTATTTGCTAACTTACCCAATGCTCTTTTGATCACACGTAGATCATCTTCCGATGTTACTCCAAAAAGGTAACTAAGAGCATTCCCTACAAAGGGCAACACAGACCGCTTCGTTCTGCGAGTCATAGACCTATAATCTTTGTATTTTAATAACAGCCTTTCACGTTCTATTGCAATTTGCTTAAATTCATCATTTACATGATTCATCAATGTTTCGAATGTGACGTCCCCAAGGAATTCCTGTGGGAAATTTTCCTTTGCGCCCGACTGGACATTTTGTATGTATCCCTTCAATGATTGGAACGCAGCGTCGTATGGTGTCAGATTGATCGAAAATGTCACCAGCCACCTTGCACGTGACAGTGAGATCTCGTTATGTTCAATAAATACGACGTTTTGGTAATTTTCAATCGCTACGTCCAATCCAGGAAAAAGCAGCAGGACCAAAAGAACAAGGTTTGCCATCTGAAACGAGAGACAAAGCTGTTAGTCTCGCTCTGTACTGACACCAGAGACGAATAATTTACTTTATGCTTTAGATACCATTAATAATTTTCCACGTTTGTATCTTCCGCATGTGTTGCTATAAGGAAGGTGACCTAACTATTTCACTTAAACTATCGTTAATCCTCCCACTGCTTTCTTTCCCAATCCTATAGCATATCAGCCAATAAGTCTACAAGACTTTTCAGTTGTTCATTCTTTTTGTTCCGATCAACTGTGGAATCTGCAGGTCTATCCGTGCTTTTTGCCCCAACAGACGTTTGCCTCATTTGGACATCTTCGCTGCTAAGTGATTTCCTAGAAAAACCCTGATCTACATGAGTAGATCCAGACGTTTCACACTTTGAGCAATCATCCTCGAACGTGGATGAAACATTATTTATACCACCGATTCTATCATCATTATCAATAGTTGACACGTTTTTATTCGCCATTTTACGTCGCGTCATGATGCGACGCTCCATTAATGGAACATCAGACTCATCGTCTGATTCCACACGTTGGTGTCGATATTTGTGCACTGGAAAGTCGGTCTGTTCCGCTCCGGATTCGTCATCCGAATCACTGGATTCTACTGGAGCAGCCAATACAATCTTTCGTAACGGCCTATCGGAAGTAGGGATTTTCCATTCATCAATGGACGCTGCCCGAAGATGCTCAGCATGCGTCTTAATGACCGAGCCGGTTAACTGATCTCTAATTCTATAAGAGACCGGGCCAGTCTTTTCGGGCCAGTCTTTTCAACGATCACATAATATGGCCGCCAGCGCACATCTAACTTCCCTTTCTTTTGGTGATTCTTATAGTACACCAAATCACCAACCTCAAAAGTTGTATTTTTCGTCTTACCACGCGACTTATCTATCGCGGCTCTCCTCGCTTTTCTTATATTATTCCTAACTAAAGTGAAGCTACGATGTATTTCCTGTAGTGCAATTTGGTGATGCTCATCACCATAATATATGCGACGAGGCCTCAGTATATTGTCCAAGGGCAAAATAACATCCCTATTATAGAGCAAGTAATACGGTGAAAACTTAGTGGTTTCGCTCACATGAAACCGGATAGCCGCCAACATTTGGTTAATGTAAACATCCCACGACTGTTCGTTGTTGCCGATTTTTTTGCTAGAACATCATGCATTGTTCTGTGAAACCTCTCAACCTTACCGTTGCTCTGGGGGTGATAAAAAGAAGTTGTCACATGGTGTACATTTAGGTCTTCTAATTTCATTACCCTGTTGACATTTTCTGGCCCATTATCAGTTAAAAGCTGAAGTGGTGTCCCAAATTTGGGGAAAATTTCGTCAACTAAGAGATGCACCACTGTTTCTGCCTTCTTGTTAGGAACCGCAAATGCCTCCGGCCAACCACTGTACATATCTATGAATGTAACTATGTATTGGTTACCTGAATGGGTCTTTGGGTAGGGTCCTGAGACATCTAAAGCAACCTTTGCGAAAGGAAAAGGAGGGAAGTCACATTCTGTATGTGGGGTTGCTGCTTCTTTAGGTTTCTTGTCTGACACGGGATACATTTACCTACGAAATCATTTATTTCTCTAAGTAAACAAGGCCAGAAATACTTTTGTTTTATTGAGTGTAATGTCTTATCCACCCCCATATGGCCACTGTCATCATGGTATTGAACTAGCACCCTTTTTCTAAGGTGAGATGGTACATACAGCCTGATGAGGGGTTCATCATCAGGCTGAGACAAATAGTACACCACCTCATCCATTACTATATATCTCTTCTGTTCTGCTTTGGTAGCCCTACCATTTCGTAATCTAATGTTCAGGTCTAAGATGTTTTGTCTGATTCTTGCTCCCTGATTATGTCTATTCCTTTCAATGTCGGGCGTTCGGGTGCCTCTGATGAATTTCCGACATTTTTATGGGCTGCTAATTCTTTCGGCTCCATTAGGTTGGAGTTTATAACACCAACCAAGTAATTTCTATCATCTATATCTACTGGAGAAGCAATATGGTCTTCGTTCACATCAACCGCGCGTGATAAGAGATCCGCGCAAACATTATCCTTACCCTTAAGATACTGTATGCTGCAATTGTAGCCAGACATGCTCAGAGCCCAAGTCTGTATCTTCTTATTTTGTATGGGCGAATTAAGTAAGTGCTCCAGGGGCCTATGATCAGTGTATATTGTGAATATTGTGCCATGCAGGTAGTGATTCAGTTTTTGAAAAGCATAGTGTATGGCATAAGCCTCTTTCTCTATAGTTGACCACCTCGTTTGTGTGTCACTTAATTTATGGGACAATAAATAAATTGGTTTTTCTACATCCTTCCTATTTTCCTTATCGTACACCACCTGGGATAGGCATGCGCCAATCGATTGATCGGATGCGTCAGTATATAACCTATACGCCTTATTTGGGTTGGGATAGGCTAGTGTTACCATCTCCGCGAGCTTCGTTTTTAGTGTATCGAAAGCGGTTTGGCAAGCATCGTCCCATTGGAATCGTGCATATTTCCTTGTCAAATTGACCAGCGGTTCGGCTATATCAGAGAAATTTCTAATAAAGTGGCGATAGTATGAGGTCATCCCGATAAAAGCTCTTAATTGTCTAACAGTGGTTGGAGTAGAAACTGACTTTATAGCCTTGACTTTATTGAGGTCTGGTTGTATTCCCTCTTCACTTACCTTGAACCCCAGGTATTGGGTCTCTTTCTTAAAGAACTCACACTTAGCTGGCTTCAGTTTAAGGTTGTACTTACGTAGACTACTCAAGACTGTGTCTATATGTTTTAAATGATCTTCCACCGTATTTGAAAATATCAGAATATCATCTAAATATGCCAGAGCAAAATCTTCCCGTCCCTGTAAAACAACTGACATTAATTCCTGGAAGATGCCGGGTGCGTTTGCAAGTCCAAATTGCATAACATTAAAATGAAACAGACCCTTGTGGCAGGTGAATGCACTTTTTTCTTTGTCATCATCATGAAGCTTAATTTGCCAGTACCCTGATTTTAAATCAAGCTTCGAAAAGTACCTTGCCGAACCAAGTGATGCCAGTATATCATCGATGACAGGAAGAGGTCGAGCATATTTCTTTGTAATCTTATTAAGTGCTCTAAAGTCTACGCAAAATCTCTTACACCGTCTTTCTTCTCTACTAAAACTACTGGAAAACCCCACGGGCTATTGGATCTCTCAATTACACCTGCCTGCATCATTTCGTCGATTGCTGAATCCATTGTCTTTCTTTGTTTGAGGGGTGTGCGATATGGGCGTTTTCTTATGGGCTCATGCGTTCCAGTATCAATACGCATCTCCACAGTATCGGTTTTGCCCAGGTTTTTGTCGTCACTAACAAACATGTCCCTATTTTTTTTTAGCAATTTGTTAATTTCAGGCTAGAATTCCTCCGGTGCATGTACCTGTTCCAAATCTACATCAGGACTTTTATTATTTTGTTTATCGGGCATAGTAATTTCAGTAATATTATCTGCCCTTTCCAATTTAGCCAGCGGACACCCCCGTCTCAAAGTGATTGTCTGGTTAGTGTTATTCATTATCAGCAACTGAAACTTACGAGACTTTGTCATTTTTACAACTGCGTTGGCTACTGATATACCACATAAATTGCTAACATATCCACTAATCAGCTGTTCGATTTCATATTCTTTGCCACGTCCATTTCTCAGCCTGGTTAATCCCAGACAAGCATGCAGGTATTGAGGTCTTAATGTTACTTTTTGAGCTAACCTAACAATAGAGGAAATATGAACATCCTCCTCTAATGCCACGTATTCTTCACCAATCTTCAATGCCCCCAAATCGAAATACATTCTCACCCCGTTCTGCATCAGCCAATCTCGGCCAAGTATAACGTTTCTATGGAGATTTTTTACGACTAAAAAATCATGGGGTATGGACTTACTTCTTATCTGTACCTGTAGACGACAAAGGCCTTCAACGTATAACGGGGATCCATTCGCAGTTCGAAGTTTAATGTCCCTCTTTTGCAGTTCAAGTCCCAGTCGCAATTTTTTAAATACCCTACAGCTTATAACCGATACCTCTGCTCCTGTATCTACCAATGCCCTATAAGGTCTACGTTCTATTCTAATAAAGATGGAATTTGGCGCGCCCATATTACCAACTATGTGCGTTGGTACCGTCTTGTTCCGTTCGTTGGGCGTCGCACGAACGGACCTCTGCCGTTTCCCGGGGCGCGTCTACAAAATTTCGCTATGTGGCCTTCTTTCTCACAATTCCAACACCTAACAACGCTCTCGTTCCTCTCCCGCTCGCGAGTCTTGTATTCAGTTCCCCTATTACCACCTTTTCTATTGTTCTTATTCCTATTATTATTATTATTATTAGATTTAGCGGGGCTTACGGCTTCTATCGGTACCCGTCTCCGAGAGTGGCAAATTTCCATAGGCTCCTCTTCGTATTCAGAGTTTGCATCGAGTCGAATTTTCCATCTCAACTCAGATAACGCTTTCTGATAGGCAGCCTCTAGTGTTTGTGGCTCATCCTTCATAACTGCCATCTTTATGTCCCGATCCCTTAGACCTTTTATGAAAAATCCTAGAACTTGTTTTATCACAACTTCATTCCTCCCGTCAACCCCAACATATGCGCTCTCCGCTAGGCGTACTACTCTCTGCATGTAGTCCTGCTCCCCCTCTGTTCTACCCTGCTTAATGTTCACTAATTCAACTAACCGTGCGTCGGGGTCTAAAACCAATCCGTAGTATTCCTTTAAAGAAGTTTTGAACTCCTTCCATGTGAGTTGTGGGTTATTAGAGATTAGTCTATATAAATAGTGTCCAACAGCTCCTCTTGTTGTGAGAAGAGCTGCCTGACACTTGTCTTCTTCTGCCACGCGCACAACCTTAAAATACCTCTCCATATCCTCCAACCAAGCACTATAACCACCATCTTCTTTGCACGCTAATGGCTGTATATTCTTTAAAAAAGATTCTCCCCTTAAAGTGTTCGACACCGAACAAGCCACAGTTCTCAATTCTAGGGTCAGACCTTGAACAAAATCGGCAAAAGTATGCTGTTCCATTTTTTTTTTTTTTTTAATTAGACTTATTATAAACTTATTATGAACAAGAGCAGAACACACACAAGATCGAATCAAAAGTCACCTACCTTTCGTTGATGTCGTCTATGGTCGTCCGGTTGCTTTCTATTTTCGTCTTCTTTTTTTTTTCTTCCTCTATCTAGTGGTTTTAATTTCGTAGAATTTCAAATTGTCGCTGTGGTAACCAAGTTCGCATCTATCTGTTTTGTTGTTGTTGTTGTCTTAAAAACAGCAAGTCACTATGCACCAAATTGTGTATGTTATATATCACTGTACGACGACAAACAACGAGAACACGCATATATAAAAATATAAGATTGTATTTTTATTCCTGACGACGCGCCTGTGTGGAACAGAGAATGGAAGAGTGAGAGCGCGCATAGAATGAGTCGACGGGAGTGTAAGTCTTGCCTGTGGTGTCTCTCTGCTTCCACTGGCCGTTCTCTGCTGGCGAATCTGTGTGTCGATTTCTTTTTATAGTCTTCTAGAACCGGGACTCTTCCTTCCGGTTTTGTCTCGCCTACGCAACGCCCACGTAATTCCAAGAGACACCTGTTTTGTTTACTTCCGTAGTCATTTCCGCCGCTGTCGGAAATAAGGTCAAACGAGCCCGACTCATAACCCTGCGACATCCGCTCCAGACGCCGACAGGATGTATTTCTCAAACACCTGTCTTGTCGTTTGCTGACCCCTTCATCGACGGGAAATATCATCGATTGCATCAACCTTCTTCGGGTGGGGGCTAGATTGCTATATTACATTTAGTTAGTGCCAGGAAAGGAGAAAACGCCTAGTCAAGTTTAAATTACGACCGGGTTTTCACTTCGGCAGAAATTGCCTTAGGAAAGATACGAATCTATCCTTTCCCAATTCATAGCAGGGAGAAACCCATATGAGGCCAGACTGGGCTCTCTAGCTGAGGTTGTTAGCCACCCAATAAACAGAGAATCTGAATTCAAAATCGTTAATATAGCACTAGGGAAGGCGTACTATACAAGCATGGAAAATATTGTAGTGTTAGGTATTAGACGATGGTGTAAAAAGGAACCAAATTATTTTGGCCGGAATTAGAAGTCGTATTAAATGTGCGGTTTGGTGTAAAGTATATTGACTTGGAATGAGAAATCGGAGAGCTAAGTTCGAATTACAGTGGAATTCATTTCATTCACTTACGCAAAAATACCCTTGGGAAATGTATTAATCTATCCCTTCTCTCTCCAGCTCCGGGATAAACAGTAGGAAATATTGGTTTCTATAGCCTTGGTTGGCAACCACTCTACCGCAGAAAAGAATGGTTAGCAACTTTGGAAAAATACTCTGCCGAATCAGTCATATCTCGAATGTGACATGACTTCCAAGCGTGTTTCACGTATATCAATTAACTGATCGACGATTACGCAACATATTAATTTCTCTTTCCCTCCGTCCCTCTCTTTCTCTTTCTCTCTCTCTCTTTCTATATATATATATATATATATATATATATAAATCCACTCTTAAATGGTATGTAAGTAAAATCCAAAAGCAGATCTCATTACTCATTAATAGTAAAAATGATCCTGTGATAGAGCTCGATGTAAATAGTATTATCTATTTACAACGCCAAATGTTTATATTTTCAAATAAAACTCCTACAAGTACATATGTCGTATGGTCGTTTAAGCGAGGAAAACCTCGTTTCCTCAGCGACAAACTTTTTTATTTTGCTAATACAGGACTAAATTCTCATAGCGGAAGTTTACTCAAAATGAAATTCATTCACTGGAAGTTTATGTGAAAGAAGAAAAACTAAGATAAATTAGGAAATAATAATAGGATGGGTGTTATAAGTGAGATTAGATGATGTTAGAAGGTTGTCATCTAGATATTTGATACGAAGGGTAGGAAAGAAGGGGAAAAGAAAAAAGTGACGGCGAAAAGGATTCAAGACTAGATCATTTAAAGTACTTTTAGATTGTATCTGTTTTAAGAAAATAAAATACTACCGGTATATGAATTTTGTCTTTTATTTGGATAATAAATAATTTTGTCGCTGAGGAAGCGAAGTTTTTCCTTGCTGAAAAGACTATAAGACATAGGTAATTTTCGGGGTTTCATTGGAATATATATATATAGGCAATATATAATATTTACAATATGAACAGACATTTAAGAATGAACATATTCATTTTATATAATTTTCTATCTATTTTTTGGGGGACAATTTTTTGGCATAATTCATCGATAATAAATTACTGTTCTGTTTTTTTTTCTAAATTTTGGTGTGTCTATATCTATGTTTTCAAAAGCTATTTCACTTCCATAACTAGCAGTTTGTCATTTTATCTGCAGTCAACACTGATAATCTCGAAAAGAATAATTCTCATAGGAAACATGCAATTTTAAGGATCGACTGTCTTTTTCTTCATACAGATATATTTATTTCAAATGTAAATAAATTCGATTTTAGCCTAAATAAATATTTATGCAGATATTTAAGTAGTATAAGTAGATAAGATGTGAAAGTATTTAAAAATAACTGAAAATATAAATACCTTTCCGTAAAGCTTCTAGAACGCGTTAATATCGTTTAAGCTGGGTACATTTCGAGGAGAGGATTGAAGGCGGCGAAAGTAACAGGATTTACTCTTGCATATTCAATATCAGAAATAAAAAAAGGAAGAAAGTACAAAAATCTCAAAAAAAAAAAAAAAAAATAACGCTGAGGGAGAGAACGAATGGTAAACGGAGAAATTCCTCTGTGATGTTATGCTTTCCCCGCAGGTAGTTCGAACACGAACATAACAACAAATTATGGAATAAAATGGCATAAACTAAAATCAAAAACCAAAATAGAATTCAAGAGGCAGGAAGATATATAGACAGTAACAAGATCATCTGAGAACGAGTTACATTGATTATACGCCGTCGTATTATCAATAAAATAAATCGATACAAATATATTCGAAAGAAATGGGTTGATCTGTTCAAAAGCCAGCTTCCCAGACACTTTTAATGAAACATTCTCAAGGCTATATTTATACATATATATATATATATATATATATATATGTGTGTGTGTGTGTGTGTGTGTGTGTGTGTTTGTCTGTGTGTGTCTTTGTGTGTATAATGAATATATATATATATATATATATATATATATATATATATATATAGGTTGAATCAAAATTTTGCCCGTACTTTTCCCGCTTTTCTCGATGAAACTCTCACAAAATGTTGTAAAGTTCGCAGCATGGCCACCACACTCCACTAATCTGACACCATGTGACTTCTGGCTATGGGGCATGATAAAATATGGCATATATAACAGAATTTATAAACATCAAATTACTCAAAGACAGAAAAAAGGTGTAATATCAAATATTCCCCATGAAATGTGTGTCAAGGCACTTAATTTTATTGGTGTTTTTTTTTTTTTTTGTGCATCAATCCTGTTGGTGAAGATGCGAAGACTTTTCAGTAAACACGTATAGATGAGTCCTCCATACTCAATTTTGACTCACCTTGTATATATATATATATATATATATATGTATGTATGTACTGAAAATATTCAAATCCTATGAGAAGAATTAAAAAATATAATAGGGGGGAACTTTGCAAAGTATTACCAATATTCTTGCTTCTTGTTGCCTAGTTTTTCTTCATTATAATTTTCTATTATTTAATTCATTTTTTTCTAGACTTCACAAATTTTCACTATTTGCATTATTCGGATCGTTTTCCGCAACTTCATTGGAATTTTTACGACATTTATTCAGATGATCGGAACATCGAAGCGAACCACTTATTACGATCACTGGGATATATCATTCTCATTCTTTGTGCAAAGCCGCTTCTGGTAATCATGAGTTATCTTCTTTTAACTCGACTCTCTAACATATTCTTTCACCACTGCTATGGCTTAGAATTTAACTCACGGCCTTATCGGTCAGGTCACTGAAACAAAACAATGTCTATATCCACTGGGCCATGAGTCATTAAGGAATACTGCGACTAAATTTCTAGGACTAATAAACCTAGTTTTTGGAACATTCTTTTAGTTTTCTCTTTCTCTATCAACTATGATCTTCAAATGTTTCGATGACGCATCGATTGCACTATCCTAAAAGTCAGTATACATGATTTTGTATCCAAATTCCCACTAAAATTCCTATTATGAATACGACCTCTACTACACTTGGTCAAGTCTCGTTTAGATGCGACGGGTTCGTTATGTGGTGCCATCTCAGTCAGCAGGTACATATCCCTTGAATACTGCTTTTTTATTTTTCTCTTTGTTAACGCTCTCGTTAAACCATTGTATCCTGTATGTCCTTGCTTAGAGTGAAATATGTAAAGTCATTAAAAAGTAATATTCATTTTTCTGTATGAGAATCCGGAAAGGCATTCATATGTTTTTAGATTACCTAGTGTTACATTATGGCTTATGAAATAATTTGACTTAGGGAAATATCTACCCACTTTTATGCGCTCTTTCTCATAACGTTATAGACAAAAATATCCCGTTCTTTGTTCGAGTTGCACTGTTCCTGTTCTATTTCTGGTTTGATTCTGCTCCGCGTTTAATTAATCAAAAAAGTTTCTTTCTGTGGCTCTTTAGACAAATTGTCTAAAGGACTTCACATTCTTTTGCACCTGTCTTCTTAGGCAGCGCTATGAAAATAGATCTACTTAGGTCTTCCGGTATATCACTACTATTTTATATTTCATTTATTATTTCTCCAATATTCTTTGTGTCGAAATCGTTTGAAGCTTGCAGGATCTACATTACAATTCCTTTTGTCCCTCCCGTTTTTTCTTTGTTGTTAAATTTAGCGAGTTCAGATTCCACTTTTAATTTCTCTTCATTTCTCTTACGGTGTTTTAAATTTTTGTGTATTTTCTCAATTTCTTTTCTATCCGTCTGTGAGTAGTTTTTCTCAGAAATGCTTTTCCTAAAAAATGATTGTCACAGGTCCCGACTTAACAACTCGAATCCAGCCACTTTCACACCGGCGGGATGTGGCTTTCCTCTGCCTATTCTACAAATATTGTCATGGCTTCTGATCCAACGAACTTAAGTTACTGGTGCTCCCGCCACTAGAATTTACTCGTGCAACCAGACTGGCAACAAAGTCACACTCACTTACATTTAGATCAACCAAATTCTACTCCAGTAGCTTACATTCTTGCACTTATCGACTGTGGAACTCTCTTCCGTATACTTGCTTTCCTGACGGTTACAACCTCCAGGAATTTAAATGTAATGTCAATACCCATCTCTTATCAATTTGACTCCAGCTCTTTCCACATCACCCTGTATATCTTGTTCTATATTGTTCTTTTTCTTTCTCTTTGCCTTCGCAACTATCTTCAAACCTGGGATTCCATCCTTCTCTAGGCGTTTTTCTGACACCCACTGTAACTTGTCCGCCTTTCTTTTCACTCTTTTCTTGTCTAAAATTTTGCTCTTACGTTGCCCCTGTGCATCAGTGGCGTCACCACTTTTCTTGGGATGAAGTGTAAACAAAGAAAAGAATACTATGAACAGGATGGTTTAACAACGACTAAGTTTTAAGGGAAATGGTAAGAATAATGGAAATTTCAAGATGGAATCAGAAAGTGATAGTTAAGCTTTCTGGGAATCGTAACGAGGAAAAAGAACTTGGAGAATTTGACATTCATCGGAAATAATAAAGTCTTGAAGAACAGGGCAAAATATCGAGTAATATGCATCAAGGTTTCGTGTTAAATGAAAAGACTGAGAAAATTATCTAGAAAAAATTGAATTTGAGCTAGTAATAATTAAAAATTGTGGAGAGCCATGATCACTAACATACCGACGAATTACGGCACATTAAAGAATGTCGAAAAGTGGTATGGACTGCAGATTATTCTGTCTGAACGCGAAGTCAAACCGACGTTAATTCAAGTAGATACACCTGTTTCAAATATCGAGTAATATGCATAAATGTTCGTGTTAAATGAAGAGGCTGAAAAAACATACCGAAGAAATAAAAAATATTGATTGGAGCTAGATATAATTAGAAGTTGTGGAGAGCCATGATAAATAACGTAGCGACGAATCACTGCATATTAAATAATGTCGTAAAGTGGTTTGAACTGTAAATTATTCTTTCTCAACTCGTATTTTAAACCGACGATATTTTACGTAAATACACCTGTTTGAGTAGATGCGCCGGCATTTTTTTCAACGTATTTGTTTTCAACCTTGATAGATATTTTCTAAAAATAGCATTTGGAATAATAATAATAATAATAATAATAACAATAATAATAATAATAATAATAATAATAATAATTTATTATTGTAATATTTTTATTATAAGTAAATGTAATAAAAACATTTCCATCATTAGCAATGTAAAATGTTTTTATTATAACTAAATTTACTAAAATATTACAGCAATAATATCGGTCTACTTTGTATCGAGAACATTTAAAAAGTAAATGCTACGAAATGTGGATCGTTACTGTATTTGTTTGTACTTTTACTATGATGTATATATTTATATATATATATATATATATATATATATATATATGCGTGTATGTATATGTGTGCATCACAGAATTTATAGATAGATAGTTTTATGGATAGTTTAAACAAATAAAACCACATATTTTTATCCTTGAAGAGATAACCTTTCTTCAGCTAACATTTTGTCAGAAGAATCATCGATAAATAGTATAATATAACAATAATCTCTGGAAAAATACAAACTGAGCGGAGACGAGGAACGACAATTAAAATGCCAAATGGAGAAAGGGGAATGGCAAAAATCAACATAAACAGTTCCACTGAGCATAAAAAGGGTAATATAATCTCACAAACCACCCACTAGAGAAGGAGAATGAATAAATATATTCTCTTGTCGACATAAATAAGGTAAATTTAAATAAACATTGCTTCTAAAACGTGCATATACTTAGGCGAAAGTACTTTGCCTAAAATAGAAACCCACGAGTGTCTGTATTTATACGCACGCTCGGAATTATGCAAGTGGTGTTGACCACTCCCGGGATCCTGTGTCACCTGCGTAATACGTGAATTACAGGTGCTCATACACTGTCGGACGTTGCCAGGAACATGTGCAAAGCGCGTTTTAAAGAGCAGATTTGACCGCCCGGTTTAATCAGCGTCCCATCGACGTGTAAATATATAAACAACTAAACTATTTTGTAGATAGGGTGGAGCGTCCTTAAGAAATGAAGAAAACGCAAGGACAGGACAAAAAACTACACATATTCTGAAGGTAGGAAAACACAATTTAACTCAGGTATACACTCTATTAGGATGAATCTGTCGGCCCCATTCCAAAAGCAGCTGTTTCAGATACACTAGCCAAAAACCGGAACAAAACGGACTTAAACGAACTTAAACTCTCAATCTTTTGCTTAGTTGTACTTTTGATAATATTTTCCGAGTAACCATTGCCCCTGAAAATATCATGAATTCTTTTCCATTTTAAAATCAAGCTTACATGAAGAACATAGCGTACGATGAGCCAAAGTAGAAATTAAATTTCACTTAAAAAAAAACCCCAGAAGAATCCCAACTGGGGTGTAATCCAGTATATACAGGTTTACAGTAAACACTGGTGATGAAAGAACCATCCTTCCGCTAAAATAACCCACATTCCTCCTCCATAGTAAACTGAGTTTCCACGTGTCCTCAATCATTAGAAATACAAAGGGTAATACAAATTTGCAATTCACGGAAAACATTTGCCAACTGATTTAGAGTAATGCCTGAAATGACATTAATTTTTTTTAGCTCTTAAATATTCAAATGAACTAGGTTTGTTTGCATACACAATTATTTTCATATAAAAAAAAACTAATGGAGTCAAATCTCGTGAACGTGGTGGCCAATAAAATGGTCACTCCATTCCGACCCATCTATTAGGACATTTAGAAACTGTCTAACACGCAGAATAAAATGACAAGGATCTTCATCTTGTTGAAAGACTGTATTATCTTTCAAGTTTACTTGTTCAAGCTCATCTTTACAGATTATTTCTATCACAAATCACAAATAAAATAAAAAAATAAAATAAAGTTTTTAAATGCACACGGACTTTATGAACACCCTTTATATATATATATATATATATATATATATATTGAGAGAGAGAGAGAGAGAGAGACAGACAGACAGACAGACAGATAGACATATAGAGAGAAAGGTATGAATAATAATAAATTTGCATATGTGTATACAAGCAGGTACATGCACATATGCAAATATTTTTCTGGAATTAATAGAACAGTGTTCAATGTAATACAACAGATTTATTTAGTATATATTAATAACACTGCATAATATCCCGCATCTATAGCAAGATTTGAAGTTTTATACGATATGCAATCACCTGATAATTACATACTGCATGAAAATAAGCATTGTGCTATAGACGGAGGATAATATATAGATCTATTAATATATACATATATACGATTCAAAGTTTCATGAACTATGTTAATCCTCAGGTGATTGCATATTGCATAAAACTCCGAGTCTTGCTATAGACACAGGATAATATGTAAATACAAAGGATTTATTATCTCTCAGTTACGTCTCTGTTTTCGGGTAGAAAGCGACGCAGTTGTTGCTCTATCCGTTGACAAAGACACAGCTCTGGAAAATATGTACTTTGAGGTGATCGGTCTCGTGAAAAAATTCCCTGAGGCTGCAACCCACCCACATTGCATTAAATAATGGGGATCAGTGGAGAGGCTTGGTATAAATATCCAGTGTTCTCCAAGTGCTTGCAATTTCTCTATTTCTCTCTCTATCTCTCTCTCTCTCTCTCTCTCTCTCTCTATATATATATATATATATATATATATATATATATATATATATATAGTCATCCGCAGCAGATCTGTTTCGCTGTATCACATCTCATCAGTACGGTAAGACTCCGATTGCTTTTAACCCAGGATTGAAACTCGACCGAACTGGCGTCAGTCGGCGATTCTACATCTGGGCTATGGGCTCTCGGTAGAAGAATGCAGACTTTTTAGCGTGTATATTGTCATTATACCCGCTCAATAGCCAGAGTGCTCTAATCCATTACTGATAAATAATAATAATAATAATAATAATAATAATAATAATAATAATAATATATATATATATATATATATATATATATATACTGGACTACACTCAATTTTCGAGCATACGTAAAATATCCCTGTTATTAGACAACTTCTCAGAAATGTTTGTGCTTGTTCAACCACAGAACCCACTTCTGTTTTAGACTGCAAGATTGCTGATCGGACCTAGGGGAGTGCAAATAATCTGTCATGAACAAAAGGTTGATCGATAGTTTGAAATCTGGGTCGCGATTACTTGCCACTTCGATGGTTTAAACATATCTCTTTCTACCTAATGTGATATTCAGGCTGAACGTCTCCCCAGACCAATAACATCAAGAAGTCCGATTCCTGACGAAACCGACCCTGAGTTTCAGATGCAGGTTTCATATTGGGAAGGCGAATATTCTAAACATCATACCACTGCTCTTATATAATTTTATATATTCTTACAAATATTAATGTCACACACACACACACACACACACACACACACACACACACACACACACATATATATATATATATATATATATATATAAACCAGTTATTGCGGTATTGATTTTTACCCACATCACATGATTTGTTTAATCTTTTGTAATGAGCGACCTGATGAAAACACGCTATTATCAGGAATTGCATCTTTTCTCTATTTATATGAACTCGATGAATCATATACGTGTGTATTTGCATTTGTTTATGTGCAGGTAATAGAGGTACTGCCTACACGTATTAAAACATGATATTCATAATTATTATAACGTAGGGTTTATTGTCTCTTTGTTGCGTCTCTGATTTTGGGTAGAAGGCGACTCAGTTTTTGCTCTCCCGGTGTACAGAGACACAGCTCTGGAAAATATGTACTGGGAGGTGCTCGGTCTCGTGAAACAACTTCCCGATGCTGAAACTCACCCACGATACATTAAAAAATGGGGATCGGTGGAGTGATTTTGGACAAATATCCAGATTTCTGAAAGAACTCGCAATATTAAAGCTCTTTGATTTTAGGCTGAGTATGACACAGGCTGAGCTCTATCTACAAACGGAAGCTCGAGAGGCTGAGAAAAAAAAAAGAAAATGCAAAGAGCCCGATCCTACGGTTGTGGAAGCTTTGTTAATTTTAATCGTTGGAGCGAGTGTACCCTCTCGGGTTTCCCATGTTAGATCTGAAGTTCTGCCACATCCCTTCTCAGTGGGGAGACTTTCGCAAATATCTAGATTTCAAGTACTATGGCTTCAGGAAGAGTACGATTAGTCGGAGCTTTGCCTGGAATAGCAAAGAAGGGATAACAAAAGTTAAGGCAACTATAAGGAGAGAGAAATTTTCTTTAGAAACAGAAAACAAGAATGTACTCTTCTGAAGAATCCGCTTTTGTTTGCGATAAAAACTTTCATGAACTGCCCTTATTCATTGAATAATCACGACATATGAAGGGACAGATACAAACGTTGATATGGATAGGCAATCCTTTCAAAATGCTAAATATAGTGAGGGAATTCTTCAAGGAAACGATTTTAACGTCGATTCTATTTAATGCAGACGTCTAGCGGAGATACGCCCAGAAAACATTCATACTCTGGCTTCACCATAAATGTGTCTAAGTAATACAAACCCATATGAACTCAATGATACATTTCTAAATAGAAAAGCAAACGTAAAATATAATACTTTTCTGGTTTGGATGTACTATCAATTCGCACGTAGGTTTGATTCAAGACAGCATTCACTGAACTCTAGAAGAACATTCATACCTTTTATCCATACAGCGTGAAGAAACGGGCTGTCCATTGAAAAAATAATAATAATGTGGCAACCCAGACAAGCACCAAGAGGAGACGATCGATGAAATGAACACCGTACAGAATAACAAATACTCAGTAGACATAACATCGGCTTCCCTTCGCACCACGACAATATTAGACTATATACAGACAAATAATGGCACTTACTCTCTATTCGAGATCATACATTTATTGAAAAGATTAAAAGAAACTGGGACACATAAAATATATGAACACTTTTCTGGCTTTATGCGTCACCAGCAATAATTGGAAGATATTAGTAGCAAGATCCGTGTATATGCTACTCCATGCAGTTGTAAGGAGACAACCAGCCTCTAAAAACTAAGGCCTAAAATACATAGTGTAGCCAAATTACTTGAAGGAATTACAATATTAAGTATTTTAATTAATTTCCATTCTAGAATTTGATTATATATATATATATATATGTATATATATATATTTATCAAATATATGTGTGTGTATGGGAGACACAGGGCTTGAATAAAAGAGTAGCCCTGCACAGAAGTAACGTTAAACCAGCTAATAACAGGAAATTGTACGTTTTACAACACTTACACTAAAGTAGTGTAGGTAAATTCAATGTAATGCCTAACTAACAAAATGCAAACTATGACAACGCTAATGATGCAGGAAGAATTATAGCATGAATAACTAAGACACACACATACACGCACTAATTTTTAACGCGCTCTATATTTAAAAATATCACGGGCTATTGCGAAAAATAGTAATTCTGAATTCCAAAAACAACAAGCAGAATTTGATGACTCGTATTAAATTTATCACTAATAAGTAATATTGCACTTACAAAATTGGATCAAAATCGATGAAAACAATTTTGAAGAAAAAAGACGAAACCAAATTTCGCGAGTCAATGTAAAAAAATTTTGGCCTCGGAAAAGTGAATGATTCTCAAATCTGAAAAATACTTAACAAGCAGGTGTGAAAATAGCCAACAAACGAATACACACGTTTATGAACTTTCCGTCCTGCTCACTCACCACTTATTTACATACAGTGTTTTCAACCGACAGAAAGAGAAATGAATTTCGATATGTAAGATCACAAATTTATTCGCCGGAGAGTCAACATTGGAATAGAAATACTTGTAGTGACACAAATACTATTATGGACATTTAATGAGTTGTACAAAAAAAAAGCAAGTAATATTAATAATAATAAAAATAAATCTATACTTTAAGCAAAACGTTCACGGCTTCTCACGATTTTTCACTCATATATATATATATATATATATATATATATATATATTAAAGAAATGCAAGTGTGCAGCTTGATGTTACACATTGTAAATATATTAAAAAGTGAAGCAACCGGTTTCGCTTCCGCACTTCAGGCCTCTACGGGAGATTTTAATCAAAATTAAAAATATAAAACGTGTGTCATGAAAATGAAAAAGATGAAAAAAATGAGAAAGGTGGAAAAAAAAAGTAAATGCTAGAGGCTAATTATATCTTGTCCCAACAACTCACACTGTTTGCACAAGGCAGGTGTTCGGGACCCGATATACAAAGCTTCCAGAACCTTAAGGTGGAATGAAGAGTGAGATCGGGACACAACAGTGAACCGATCAACACTAAAATTAGCAGCACACATTTTATTCTTTATAAGGTGCTCGCAAATAGCGTAACCGTAGGTATTCGGGACGGATCCATTTCGGGGTAAGGTGTGATTTCTTATTTTAGTTGGAACATGTTGTTTAATTCTCATGTCAAGACGGTGGGTTGTTCTTCCTATGTAGTCAACTCCGTAACTACATTTATATTGATAAATTATAGAATTAATTTGGTGGGGAGGAAGAACATCATTGCGTGCAGAACATAACATGGGCCGGGTTTGAAATACAATACGTATCTCAGCCGAGAAAAACAACAATGGACATTTGACGAAATTAGTCTTGCCAAACTTTCATATTTTGATCTAATCCAGGGTAGTCTAAGATAAACAGGGCATTTTTTGACAGTAATGCGTTTATCCTTTTTGAATTCAAAAATATTGTTACAGATGACCGATGCACAGTGTCGGGCGGATACCCTAAACTACATAAGGTTTTCTTTAAAAAACTCAGAACAAATCATTAACACCCTGTGGACTAGGGTTCTAAAAATGTTTATATATATATATATATATATATATATATATATATATATATATATTGTTTTGCGGTATGCAATATTCATGGGCAAATGTGCTCAGTATCTGAAGAAGCATATGTAAAGAATGAACCAAATATGTATGTTTTTTTTCAATAATGCTTCGAAAATCAAATTTCAGCGAAGTAAACTCGCTTCGTCAGCGACCGTTTATCACGAAAAATTTCTAATCTAGAAGTGCACTTAAAAAAAAGGAAAAGAGAAGAAATAAGAAAGAACAGTGGGTGGGGGGAAGTTACAAACGAAAGACTAGATTATGTTGGAAGGTAGACATCTGGACGTTGTTACAGGGGGTAGGGATTTGCGTGAGAATATAGAGATGGCGAAATGAATTAAAACTCGATCTTTGAAATGGACAATTAAAGATTACATATGTGCAAAGAAATCAAAAATAAGTGTGCCACAGGAATTGAATTTGGGAAAAGGGAAGAGGAAAATGAGGGGTAAAGAAAAACAAAAAAGGGGAGACAGAGAAAAAGTTATAGAAAAACGTGGAAAGAAAAAGGAGAAATGAAAAAGAAAAAAGAGAAAAGGTGCGTTAAATAAACAGCCATGACAATTGTTAGCCAAGGTGGGTGGAAAGAATGGGACAGAAATATAAAAAACAAAAAGAAAAAAGTGGAAAGGAGAAATAAAGAAAATAGATAACAAGACATAATATTCGGCTTTGCTGAAACTCTTTCTACAATTTACAAAAAAATAATATGGCCCGAGTATTGTTGAGATCGATGTGCGTTGTGGTGCATTGGATATCGGCTCGGAACGAGAAATCGGGGAGCCGAGTTCGAAGTCCAGTTGAATACATTGCATTCACTTACGTACAAATACCCTTGGGAAAGGTATTAATCCGTCTCTTCCTTTCAGTTATGGGGTAAATAACAGGACATATTGGGTTCTATAGCCTTGGTTGGCAACCAGTCTACCGCAGAAAGCAATGGCAACCTACTGAGGGATAATCTTCTGCCCAGTCAGTCATGTCTCGTTCGAGACATGATCGCCCAAGCGTGTATCACGTATGGCACTAAACTGACTGATTGTGGAGATCAAATTCATTTAATATAAAATATACCACAGTAATAAAACGGAAGAACAGAAAAATGAATATTATATTGGTAGGGTGTATAAATAAAGACATTTTTTAAATGTATAAAAAATATCTAAACAAAAGAAAAATACCTAAGACAGATGTAATGTAGATTGTAGTTACTTTTATGCCTTCTCAATATATCAGTAAAACATATGAGAAGAATCTGCGTTATGCTACTGTGGATATCGGTTCGGAACGAGAAATCGGGACTTGAGTTCGAATTCCAGATGAAGTTCTTGCGTTCTCTATCGTGAAAATACAATTGGAAAAGGTATTAATACGTCTTTTTTCTTCAGTTATAAGTTAAACAACAGAACAGATTAGGTTCTATAGACTTTAGTGGCAACCAATCTTCCGCAGAACATAATAATCTTCCGCCTAGTCACTCATGTCTCTTTCCAGGCATGATCACCCAAGCGTGTATCACGCATGACACTTAACTGCCTGATATATTAGTTAAGTAATACACTGACAATTGACAAGTACTAGACTGAAAATTAAGATTTATATATATATATATATATATATATATATATATATATATATATATGTTCATAAATATATAAATATAAATGCACACAAATAAATATCTATATATGCAAATCAATTATAAAAATTAAATTAAAAATAAATGTAGGTAAATTGAAAATTAGAACATAGTAAATAAATGCTTTTTTATACAAATATAACAGCGTATCATATATTGGATAAAAATACAAATGTAAGCATATATCTTTACATATATTTACATACATACATACGCACATCCACACCCCATCATGTTACATAAAGATTAGTATATTCACACACATACCTGCACACATACATACACATATACACACCAATAACTACGGCAATAAACTTTTTATTAAAAAAATAAACTTTTTCAATGTATTATAGAAAATGCATATGTGGTGCTGTAAATAAATAATCTCCTTTATATTGAGCCCTGTCGCTGAATCAGTTTTAATCTTTTTTTCCAACTATTAATATTAATAGGATCTTCCTTGGAATTTTACCTATAGGCCACTTCATTTTGGATATATATATATATATATATATACACCACAAACGCATACACACACACGCACACTTACACACACACACACACACACACACACACACACACATATATATATATATATATATATATATATATATATATATACGTGTATGTGTTTGTTGTGTATATATATATATATATATATATATATGTTTTGTGTATGTATGTGTGTACATGCCTGGGTTTGCGGTAAACTTCTATAATGGTAACCTATATCTGTCCTTTACGTATACATGAACGCGTATCGCACCGATTCCTATTAATTTACGTGTTCCCTATTTTTTCAAATTATATTAAAATCTCGGGTTGATCGGAACAGAGCTTATAACCAATCGAAAAACATCGTTGCTTTATCGAAAATTCTACAGAAATATCTGCATAAATTTTTGGCTCTTTCTTTTTTGTTTTAGTGGTCGCTGTATTTTTCTGTCATTTTGAAATATTGTTCAGTTGGTAGATATTATTTGAAGAGGAAACGTTTCAGTTGTACAATATTTAAAAAAATAAGAGTAGCATATTATTTTCACATATCAACTGGCTGAATTAGCATTTGGCCAAAACACCAGAAAGTACATGGAAAATTACTAGTAATATGTAAAGCCGTAACCGAACAATAAATTTAATTTCATGACGTTGGCAAATATTGATTTTTCATGATTGTGTTTACGTCTACATCGCTCGAAGACTTACAATCTATTTATGTTGTTTTTCGCACCTTTAAATTTTTGAGAATCTATTATTATTATTATTATTATTATTTCTATTCGTGAACACCGCTCTAATTCAGAGTGTTCACAGAAGCCCGAATCTGCCATTGGCGAATATTTGTTGCAGATCGCTTTTCTGTTTTGCACATAAGTCGTTCTCCGTTCCACATCATTGTCCGGGAGGCTTTCACGATACAGTCAAACCCTCTTTCTCTGTGCAAACACAAAGATCTCAAGCTCCAACTAGATTTATTCGGTATCTTGGTGAAAATTTATGATAGAAAACTTTTTTCTCTGAACATTGGTTATTTTTCATCCCTGAATTTTAAATTTTTTTCCGACATATAGCATGACTTGTTCTTTCGGACAAAAGCCTTGGCTCGGGTTTCTTTTTTTTTAAACGGATATTTTTCTGTTTTAAGCGATAACATTAAACTATTTGCCTTAAACGTTTGATATTTCTTACCATGGTTTTCCTCATTATATATATATATATATATATATATCTATATAGGATAATAATATTATGATATTTGATTTAGGATATTAATTCCTTATTAAAAGGGGGAAAATACAATCTTCATTCATAAATTCACGATATTTTCTTTTCAATAATTCTAAACTATGAAGATTTTTTTAAAGCAAATATGTAACCAAAATGTCAGTGAAAACAAAATTCGATTGGAATAAGACTTCACTTATTAGAAAACTTTTGAAACATGCCATTTCTAAAACCTTGATTAATGAAATGATAATATTTTTATTGTTACGTTATTATTATTATGTCCTTTTTCATCATATTTCGATTTCTGCTTTGGTCTCACTACCAACCAAGTCTGCGGGGAGACCTAAGGCAGGTAGTGGCGTGTTGTTATGACTCCATTTCATGTTTTTCTATCTTCCCTATCATCCCCAGCATTACATAGATAACGTTTTCCTTAGTGTGTGGGCTGTACTTAATAAGACAATTTTTTGTATATCTCTTAAGCTGGGGTTTCCAGGGATTCTTTCAATGTGTTGTTTTGTTCCATTTTTTATCATTCCAAGTGCACCTACTATCACTGGCACAACTCTTGTTTTCAATTTCCACATTTTTTCTATTTCAATTTCCAGGTCTTTATATTTTGACAGTTTTTCAAATTCCTTGATTGCTATGTTACAATCCGCTGGACAAGCCATATCAATTAATAGACAAGTTTTCTCCTTCTGGTTTTTAACAATAATGTCTGGCCTGTTTGCTTCAATTTTTCTGTCTGTGTAGATGGTGTAATCCCATAGAATGGTTACATCTTCTATTTCTGTAACCGGTGCTGGATGATGTTCATACCAGTGTTTGTTTACAGTTTTTCCATAATGTTTGCACATTGCCCAATGTAAATATTGCCCAACTCTATCGTGGCGATTTTTATATTCGTTTGGGGCAAGCACAGAACAGCCTGAGATTAGGTGGTCTATTGTTTCTTGGTGTTTATCACAAAACCTGCATTTTGGATCCATATTATTATGCATAATATTTGCCTGAAAGTTTCTCGTGAAAAGACTTTGGTCTTGTGCTGCAAGTATAAATCCTTCAGTTTCAGACTTTAATCCAGATGCACGTAACCATCGATGAGTATTAACTTTGTCAACATTGGATTTATTGGCACGTACTGGATATTGGCCATGCAGAGGTTTGTCCTGCCAGCGCTGTTTCATCTTTTCAAGAGCTTTATCTTTGGCTTTCATTTTCATATTTTTTGCCGCAATAGTTGGTTCTTGGCTACTGTTTTGCTTGTCTACAGAATCTACTAACTGTAAATCTTGTTTTTATTTACTGCCTTCTTTTATTATTGAATATTTTTTCTTTCTTCATGTTGTCTTACTAATTTTATCATCCTATCCTTTGTTGTTTCTATGTATGTTAGTAAGCCAATAGTTGTTGTCTTGTATGACAATTCCAGCTGAATAAGACCCCTTCCACCTTCTTTACGGGGTATGTATAGACGGTCTACATCAGCCTTTGGATGATGCATCTTATGCTTAGAAAGAAGCTTTCTTGTTTTAGCATCCATTCGCCTGATGTCGTTTAGAGTCCAGTTTAAGATGTTGAAGCTATATTGGACAACTGGGATTGCAAGGCTATTAATGGCCATAACTCTATTCTGTGAATTTAATTCAGTTTTTAATATCATTCGTAGCCTTCTGTAGTACTCTTTACGCACTATTTCTTTCATTTTTTTATGGTGAATGTTTTCGCTCTCATTTACACCTAGGTATTTATAAGCTTCTTCTGGTTTCAATTCTTTTATTGTTACAGAAGGGTCTAGGCTAATTGAGGATGTTTCTTGTATTGATCCACGTAAAACTGTAGCTTTAGCACATTTATTCAAATTAAATTTCATTCCAATTATTATTATTATTATTATTATTATTATTATTATTATTATCGTTATTATTATATAAATGACTGTCTAAATTATTTTCTGACTTTATCTCATTTACACTATTTACTAATATATATATATATATATATATATATATATATATATATATATATATATAATGTGATTCCTGATTTAGGACAATAATTCCCTATTAAACGAGGTAATATGCGATTCCTTGCCAGTCGATTCACGGTAAGTTTCATTCCTTAATTCTGATCTATGAAAATTTTTCTGAAGAAAAAAATAACACGTCAATGAACACAATAGATGATTATAATGAGACTTTACTTACTAGAAAACGTTTGATACAATGCATATCTTATAAACATTATTAATGAAATGGCAGCTAACATATTTATTTGACTTGTTTAGAAATTCTTAAAATGATATCAGAGTAAACTGTATAAAGCAATGGCAAACAAATTTATAATTAGAATCAATATGGATGCTGAAGTTCTACCCATATTTGTAACTTCATATTAAAAAATATAATGGGTGATGTATTTTAATCGTCCGTATTCATTTCATTAATCAAAAGACGTATTTAGTTTGACCAAATTATATAAAGGAAAATGAGTTTAAAATTTGACCGCTCGCCATGGATAACATTTATGTTATGTTCGTGAATAAGTGACTACATGTCCGATATGAGGGTTAACAACATTTAATTTTGACACCACTGCGAAGAAACAAATGACCACACTCAAAGTTCATGAAAATCGAAAAGACTAACTTTATTTTGCGATAAAAATTACGAAGTTACAAAATAGAGAAAAAATTACACTAGTAATAGTTTTATCGGAATTTTCTCAGCCATTTAGCACAAAATAATTTAGAAGGGTGATTTGTGAACTTACATTACAATTTATGTACTTACATTACAAACTTACAAGCAGCAGAAAATTAAAGGATTAATCAGTTATTTTCAGATTATTAACTGTTATAATTTTAATTAATAATTGTTCCAAACGACCGCTAGGAGTCTTATAATAGGTTATAAATTTGATTTACTCCTTTAATATTTTTAGCACATTCCGCTAGTTCTAAGAAAATATATTTATACTGAAAACACATTAATTCTTTTTGGTGCACTGGATATCGGCTCGGAACGAGAAATCGGGGAGCCGAGTTCGAAGTCCAGTTGAATTCATTGCATTCAATTACGCGCAAATACCCTTGGGAAAGGTATTAATCCGTCTATTCCTTCCAGTTATGGGTTAAATAACAGGACATATTGGGTTCTATAGCCTTGGTCGGCAACCAGTCTACCGCAGAAAGCAATGGCAACCTACTGCGGGATAATCTTCTGCCCAGTCAGTCATGTCTCTTTCGAGACATGATCACGCAAGCGTATATCACGTATGGCACTTAACTGACTGATTGAACAGCTAACCGTTGTGCCTTTTTTGCGATTCAGTTGGCATGCTGACGTTCGCCTTCATCCTCTTTACCGTAACACTGAGTTGAAGGACGAAGGGATGATGACGCCCCCCCCATTCTCCCTGTTAGGCAAGTTTTTAAAACTGCCTGCTCAAAACACCCGTATCCTGAATCATGCATCTTTACAATGAACATTGCGTTTATAAGCTTTGGAACGGGCTACGCGACAGAGGTAGACTACCATAACCTCACACACACACACACACACACACACACATGCACACTCACATTGTCTGGTGGAAATTGACCTGACGAAGTACTGAAGTGAAATATAATGTAATGTTAAATACGAATGTCTTGTACCATTCATTTCTCCACTCGTTTCTTCATACATCTTTACACCTACTTCACCACACAGATGGTGAAGTCCCTAGTCGAGACATTGTATAACTCACCCGTGCCGGTTGCATGTAATAGTTATTGCTGTAGAAACACATGATAATAAATGTCAATAGGATTTACTATAATATGATTACAAATCATTTATACCATATTAAATACAATAAAATTATTCGTAACTGGAAATTCGAGATCGGAAAGAAAATATCGACTAGCAATAATATTTATAGCAAATCAACCCAAAACCGTCGGGACAAACCCAGTGGAGTTAGCTTCCCGAGAATCTCATTAGGGAACAATGGTTTCAGAATTTTGGCTCATTGTGATCGTCACTACTGACTTTTCTATTATCAAAGCGGGTGTTATCTTCCTACCGGCAGTGATTTGCACGCACACATTTTCGGTAACTTGCACTCTTTTATAATTTCTTTTCCCGGTAGCATTTATTTTAAATATTAGTGAGTCTTCTTCAGACTTCGGTCAGTGACTGCATAATGTTTTCGAACGTAACATAGTGAATTGCCAGCAGATAATTTAAAGAAAAAATAAATAAAACCCTCACTATTATAATAAAACCGTTGTATATTTGTTTGAACAATATATATATATATATATATATATATATATATATATATATATATATATATATACTTATTGTCACACTCATGGAAAGACAGAACAATAACGAGGGGACGTCGGCTCAGTTCATTTCATTTACTACCAGTAATTAAAATTTGCTACCAATTATGTGCATTGTGGTGCACTGGATATCGGCTCGGAACGAGAAATCAGAGAGTAATGACAACCTTCTGAAGGAAAATTTTCTTCTCAGTCAGCCATGTCTCATTCGAAATACGATCGAATAATCGTGTATCACGTATAGAACTTAACTGACTGACCAGTTATGAAAGCACATGCCGCGTGTTTGCTCTTTAACAGTGCATTATTATTTTTTATTTTTGCAATAATTATATCTTCAATTTGTGAAGAATGCATACACACACACACACGTACATACGCACGCAATTTATTTCATTCTGAGAATAGTTATGTTAACAGGTCTTTAAAAGCCTGTTTCCTCAGCACGAGGTAGCAGATATTTTGAAAAAAAATTTGCATAATCGGAAAAAATGTATGTAAAAAAAAAGAAAATATATAAAAATTAGGAGAGAGGATTGAAGGTGTAGATATAATGCGTAGTGATAGAAGTTGGAAAAATAGGCCTGAAAGACACGAGATTTTAAGATAAAACGGTAATGCTAGTCTTAAAGCGATCTTGAGCATAAACTTCGGTTCTAACCACTACCATCTAAATTTAGATAAAAAAATTATATATAATATGTGTGTGTGTGTGTGTGTGTGTGTGTGTGTGTGTACAATATAAAACTCTCAAATAGTTTGCGTAATTTTTGACGGTGAGAGTAAAATAAAAAGCAGCAATAGAATGCGTCAATAATATTTTTCAAATTATGCCACTCTTTTTGTTTTATTCACATCAATCAATATGTAAAATATTTTAAAAATAATTCAGTGAACTTTTTAGTCAGCTTTATTTCTGCTAATATATCTAAAAAGAATTTGCTTGTTAGCAATGCAGTTAAATCTCCTTACATTGCGGCTCGATTAATATGTTCGAGTAAATCGAATAGGTCGTTAATATCTTCTATATGAGTCCTGTCCCCTCAGAAAGTAATAGATAATGGCTCTCCACTATTTTCTGTCTTTTGAATTTTAATTTCCTTCTAATATTTTTATTTCTACAAAATTCTATACTGCCATCCATTTACTCAAGCACAATAAGTATGTCACGCGTTGTTTTCGCTAACTCTCTTGCCTTCAATCTGACCTTATTTTTCCCTCTTCCCTAGTCAAGTGTCCTAATATTTCAGTTGCCTGTTTCTGATATTTAGTCAGTTATTTGGTCCAACATATCACTTTCGTGACATGACTGAGCAGGCAGAATTTTTCCGGCAGAATCTTCAATTTCTTTTTGTGAATCCATATATTACGTATACAAATTCCAGAAATATTGATTTACATTTACAGCCAAGGCTGTAAAACCCAAACTGTTTTGGGATTAATACTTTTACCATTCTAGCTGAATGCAACAAATTCAGCTAGAATTTGAAGTCTCATTTTCGATTTAATATCCTAAGCCGACTACTGCTCCACAACGCACTTTTTCTATAAATGATATAACTCTATACATTCATGAAATTAATTTACATTGGAAATACCCTTCCTTAGACTGTATGTTTGATTGCCAGTCAGTATTCAATACTCCACAAGGCATAGTGTCATCGATAATGTGATTGGAAATCTAACAGAAATTCACAGATACTAAAAGCCATATTAATATTACGTTGTTTCCAACCGTAAGCTTTTTTGATTATATTTCGTCGAAACTATTTCTTATGCGTAAAATTTCTTTAAAATTGTGGAATTTATATACAGGAGAAAGGTTTTATTTTTTTATAGAATTATTATATCTATTATTTATGTAGGTAGTTATGTTTTGGCATTGTAGAATATGCACTTTCTGTGTAGTGTTCCGTGCGTCACGAGATGTGCTGGGAACCAAAACGCCACCTCGGTGCAGGGGGCGGAACGAAGAAATCAATCTTTGTATGATATAGTGTAGATAAAACTGAAAAAATAAGCTAATCGGTTAAAGGTGAAGATATTAGAACTCCCACTAGACAGACACACATACAGAATCATGAATACACATGACCATCCGATTATCGCAAGGAAATACAAGAATATTTACAAGCTTCCATATGAAATTATCGACAATTTTAATGCACGTGTCTGACCAATGAGAACTGACCTAAGCAAAATAAAAAAAAATATCAGAGTTCCTGGATCTTTGTCGGTCTTGTCTTAATCTCTGATGAAAATTTAATAAATTCGAAAAATATTAAATTGACATACGTTTTCAATTTGTTTTTTATTTTATCATTCTGTCTATATTTGATCTGCATTTAATTTTAAACTTTATTTATCAGTGTCTTTTTCATATTTCAATTTTAATTTCTACACGTTTAAATGTAACAAAGTGGGTAGCCATTGTGGAAATTGAAATTGAAATATAGAAAAACCCTAATATAACTTGGAGAATAGTACAAATAGCCAAACCATACAACGGTGGCAACGTATGCAGATTGTGCCAGGAGGAAAAAATAGCTATTATATTGTTACAAGAATGAAAAATACTATATAAAAGATCAGAAATTATGTCCAAATGTAATCATTCTCATAAATTCATACTAAAACCATACGAACGTGATTAAATGTATTCTAAGATCCTTAAATAACTCCTCCCTAATGTTGAAAATTTTCCAGTTCTTTGTAAATTTCAGTCGCGCGGTCTTAAAATAATCCCCGTACAAGCAGTTGAAAAACGGTAAAATCAGTTATTGTAAATCGCCTGAAATTACCAAAAGGCTGGAACTAGGTTGCGGAAATAACTCATTTCCAAATGAAAAATATTCAAAAGTTCTTCAATATAATTGTATTAAACACTTTTTAACTGTGTATTGGTCTAATTTAATTATGACCAAAAACTATATATATTGTTGAGGTCGTATACGTAATATTTTATTTTCAGAACTCAAATTATATGAGAACTGTCCAAAGGCTGTGTGCTTTCGAGCGCTTTCGGCTATACTTTTAGCCATTATTGAGAATGAATTTTGATTTACTTGTAAAAAATCATGGGTAAAGTAAATGTATATAGTGTCTTGTGTATGTTAAATTCCGTACATTGTAAGCACATTGTTTCCATGTTCATAATTGGTGTTATTAAGTGTAACATTTCTCCTGTTTTTTGAAACTTCTTTTGCGTGTTGATGATGCTATTATGTATGTATTATCAAACAGTATATCATGGATAGGTCCTACAAAATCTCGATGTGCGGTTAAATGAGACCGGATGGAACCGTTGTGCGAAATATGTAAGGTCAATTTTCTAGTCAATTTTGTGGTGGTATAGCCGATGTAATAGTTCATGGATTTGGATAGTTGAGGAACACAGTTCTTCAAAAGACATATAAATTCGACACCGGTTCTGTGAAATTTTGATCTTACAGATAAATTATTATTATTGACTATGAGGTTGACCGTTTTGAATTAAAATAAAATTAATTTCATTTTCTTGTTTCAATTGGTGGGTGTGGCATAATTAGGTATGATTTTGTGAAGTGAAAATTCGTCCTATCGGTAGTTATTATGAATTTAATTTTCATAAAAAATATTAAAGATATTTTTTTTTGTCCACGTGTTTGGAGTTGCCATTGGTTACATTACGAATAAAATGTTTGATGCAGTAGTCAAGTCAATAATTTGGAAAGCCGTTATTGACAAGCGTTTGTTTCAAATTATGGAGTTCATTGAAGAAACGCGGTTGAGAAGATGAATTCCCGTACGGTCTCGTGATGAAACTTTTAATAACGCCAATTTTGGATCGAAGAGGACATTGAGTAATAAAATTAAAGGGACAAGACCTTTTGCTCGTGAATGTTTTAAACTTTATTTATCTATGTATTTCTTTATGGGAAAAGAGTGGGTGATAACTTAGTATAATATTGGGTTCTCTAATAACACGACTATATATATATATATATATATATATATATATATGTAAAGAAATTTTCAGCCAAGAGAGCTCAATGTGAATAAAAGTATTTATTAACAGAGACAATATTTTTTTTTACATATACAAAACTTCAAAATTAACGATTCCGTTATTGTTTGTACTAAATAGTCATTCGACCATAACTTTTGAATTTTTTAATAGATGTATAAATAAATAAATAAATAAATAAATATATATATATATATAGGTTTAATTTTATTATAAGTTTATAATGAAAACATAGTTTACTGCAACACAAGAGCCGTTGTGTTTCGGTACTATCATATTAGCACCTCGTCATAGTAACACACTATAAACAGAGGACTGAGAACACATTAGTTTGAAATACTTGTAAGATATATATATATATATATATATATATATATATATAGAGAGAGAGAGAGAGAGAGAGATAGATAGAGAGACAGAGACAGAGACAGTGAAAGAGAGAATATGATAAACATATAAAGATATGATAATAGATTAGTTTAATTTTGTTAAGTATAAATAATGTGTCATTTGCATGCAAAGTTTTTCCGGTTCTTTAATATATGATCATATATATGTGCGTCTATGTGTGATTGTGTGTCTACGTGTATGTCATTCATTTATATGTGTGCATATGTTTGTTTAAAATAAGCATAATATATAAAACGTATATAAAAGAACTTTGAAAGGATTGATTCGAAATTCTGACTCCAAAGAAGTTTACGATAACTCTGAGATGTAAATAGCATTTTTAATTTTTGCATTTATTTATTTTGGTCTTCTCACAACCTTCTCGATGTCATACAAATTGAATATGATAACATAAAAGGCACCATAGTTCTGGTTGATAATTTTAATTTTGGTCTTTTTTTTCTTTTTTGCCGATTCCAAACGCCAAATTCACGTTTTCAGTCATCTGTCTTCCTGCGCACCTCCCGCCACCAGTGTGACATGGACGTTGAGCGATATTGTGACAGAAATGGAAAATATCAGAGGATATAAAATATAGGAAAACACAACGCTTCTGAAAAAGATTGTGTCTTTTTTTTAATTATTTGCTCGCTTCATGTAAAAATATGGTTACGAATCATGGTTTATACGGGTTCCAAATTTAAAAGGCAACGTTCGTTTCAATGTCGTTTATTTTTATTCCGGTCAAATAAAATAAATTGAAATATTAGTGTGTGTGGTGGGGTGAAACCCATCAGCGCTTCACTTTTTTCTGATTGATTTTATATTTGTAGTGTTTTCTCAATAGCAATAATAAAAATAACAACAGTCGCTATAAAGGAGGAAATAAAACATGATACTCAGATTATGTGAATAATAATAAAAGTAATTATAATAGTATCATTTCTATTATAATAAAGACCGTCGTGTATTGATTTGCATGTATATATATATATATATATATATATATATATATATATATATATATATATATCCCAATTGTCACGCACATGGAGAAAGAAACTATATCGAGACATTGTCGGCTCTGTTCATTTTATTTACTACCTGTTATGAAAACTCTTTCTGCGTGTTTGCTACGTTAGTATTTTACTTTTTGCAATAATTATATCAAGGATTAGTGAAGAATATACGGCGAAACAGATCTGTCTGCGGATGATAATATTTACGCTCTCACACCCTGATTGATCACTCTGGAAAAATAGTAGAATTTGATAAATAGTAGCTAATCTGCGCATTCAGTGAAATGAATTAAAGCGCTCTAGCTATTGGGCGCGTATAATGATATGCGCTAAAAAGTCTGCCTACTTCCACCGAACGCCCATAGCCCAGGGGTAGAGTCGCCGACTGACCCCATTTCGGTCGGGTTTCAATCCTGGTTAAAAAAGCAATCAGAGTCTAACCGCAGTGATGAGCTGTGATACGGCGAAACAGAACTGTCTGCGCATGACAGTATATATATATATATATATATATATATATATATATATTTCCCCCTTAAGTCATGCAAATGAGTTTGGGTTATTTTGTTGGTTTTTACTTATGTCTTCATGTAAGATACTCAATAAGAGGTACTATGTACAATAATATATAAGTTGACATTATTTTAGATGACTATCGATATAGTTGTGAGTCACGTCATTGTAGACTTCTTATCGATGTAAGTGTTAAGCCATATTTTTTTACGGCGCGTCTGCACTCGCTTAATATGTTTTAAGATATTATATTCATATCAAATTTGAAGAGTTGAGAATTGAATTGAAACAAGTGCTAATGCAAGTTTATAGTAATATTTGAATTAAATTGAACCCTTTTCTCTCTTTACACCCACACCCCCACACACATATATATAGTCACCTGCAGACAGATCTGTTTTGCTGTATCACAGCTCATCAGTACAGTTAGACATCTGATTGCTTTTAACCCAGGATTGAAATTGAAACCCGACCGAATTGGCGTCAGTCGGCGTTTCTCGTTTCTACATCTGAGTTATGGGGTCTCGGTAGAAGGAGTTATATATATATATATATATATATAAGACAAATTCCGATGTTCAAATTCGTTGTATGGCCATTTCTACGTGAAATTTCTAAGAGAAATTTCGCGTACGATCAGCAACAAATTTTTGTTACAGAAATCCAAATTACAAAATGAACAAAGATATTTTACCGGTAGAAATTTAAAAAAAATTATTCATCAGGGAAAATTAAAGCGGTGGGATTAATAAGAAAGCAGACAGAAATCTATGTCTATTTTTATTTTTAGAATTTTTGAAAACCCTTCCCTAAACTGAGTTGAGAGTTGAAAATTGAAATTTGACCTTGTGTGGCGCAGTGGATATCGGCTCGGAACGAGAAATCGGGGAACCGAGTTCGAATTCCAGTTGAATTCATTGCATTCACTTACGCGCAAATACACTTGGGAAAGGTATTAATCCGTCTCTTCCCTCCAGTTATGGGTTAAATAACAGGACAGATTGGGTTCTATAGCCTTGGTCGGCAACCAGTCTACCGCAGAAAGCAATGGCAACCTACTGCGGGATAATCTTCTGCCCAGTCAGTCATGTCTCTTTCGAGACATGATCGCCCAAGCGTGTATCACGCATGGCACTTAACTGACTGACTGGCTCAAAGAAATAGTAGGGGGAAAAATAAAAAGAGAAAGTAAAATGTGGGGAATGGGGTAGTTAACAGGGAAATAAGGTAAGAAACGAAAAGAAAAGAACAGAAAACAGAAAAATTCATCTCCATAGAAACTGTTAACAATCGTGTTGAGAAATAAATCATACCGAATTTTGGTTTAAATAAATGGGATGAAGGTTATAGAAAAATCTTTTTGGGGAAAACTTGACATACAATTTAAATTTAAATATAAAACTAGATTTAAATTAAAAACAAAAAAAAATTAATAGAAATTAATAAAAATTAATAAAATATAAAATAAAATAAAACATAAAAATAATATAAAATTGCATAAAAAATTTAACTTAAGGAGAATATCAATTTAACAAGTGTACACACATATACACACACACAAACTCATATATATATATATATATATATATATATATATATATACATTCATATATACATACATACATATATTAACATATATATACATATATAAATATACTTTTTTAAATCATATCACCCCAAGCAAGGCATGCCACTGCCACTGTAGCGCAGGGGTTATATAGAGCGATTAGATATAGGAAATGTCAAAAGGAGGGTGATAGACGAGTAAGGAGTTACATGGGAAGAGTGTTCGAGAGAATGAGTGCGAGTTAGTGTGTTAGGAGGTGTCCATTGACCTTACAATTAAACTCCTGGAGGTTGTAGCCGTCGGGGAAGCAAGCATGCTGAAAGGAATTCCACAGGCGGGAACTGCGAGAAAAGAAGCTGTTACATTTCATCGGTTTCACTGTAAAAGGGTGGGGCCTAGTTGCTAATCTAGTATCTCGTGCAAATTCATATCTAGGGGGAACCAGTGATCTAAGTTCATCATTGCATAAGCCGTGAAAGTATTTATAGAAGAGGCACAGGGAAGCCACCTCACGACGGTGAGAGAGTGACTGCAGGCGGTCAGCCAAGTCGGTATCGATCATATTACAGATTATCCGTTGTATTTTGTCAAGAACCCCTAGGAGAATAGCAGGGGCACCCGAGCAGATGTGGCCGCAGTATTCAATACACGGGCGGATGGTAGATTTTTATATGTGCAGGATAGTTTCAGACTGAATGAACTTCCGGGGCCTGCACAGAGAGCCAACTTTCATAGCAGCGGATTTAGCAATGGATTCGACGTAGTCATTCCACTTGAGGTCCGCTGAGAGTGTCAGGCCAAGCAGCCGTAGTGTTTTAATCTCTGGGAGGTAAGCCTGTTCCATGCTAATGGGAGGGAGGTGCCGTTGTCTATATACAAAAAAATTACACTACACACATATACACGCACACCCACACCCAACCAAACGCGTAAAACGCCTACACACATGCACTTATATGTGCACATACACATTCCTGAATGTAAATTACTTAAAAAGCTAAAAGATAATTGCAACTATAAGTTAAGTTCGGTTCTAATTATATTTGAAGATTTTAAGAAAGTAATTAAAGGTAGTTTGGTACGATAGGAACGAAAAATATTATTATATTTTATTAAATTTAATGTAAGGCTCTTTTAAAAATTTATATATATATATATATATATATAAATTTATATTTATATATAAATATATATATAAATTTATATATATAATATATATAAATAAAAATTTATATATAGTTATATATATAAATAAAAATTCATATATATGTATATATATATATATATATATATGGTCAAAGTTTATATATATATATATATAACACTGTTTTGCAGGGTCGTTAAATTAAACTCAAGAAGGGACTGAAATTCGACTGATTAGTCAGTTCGGAGATCTACCCACTAAGCTATCGGCGCACGCCAGAGAAAGGCAGAGTTTATAGCGTGTAATATTTTTACACAATTTAAATACCCCAGCCGTTGAGAATGTTCAGTCTTATGACCGAACCGAGAGCATTTCACCTTCTCTATTTTGTTCAATTGACTAGCGAGAGCATATATATATATATATATATATATATATATATATATATATATATATATATATATATATATACGTAAACTTATCACTATACTCGTTTCGAAAAACACTCCGAGTCACGGAAGGAAAAAGTGGTTGTAAAAAAGGAAAGAGCTAAGCACGTGAATCAAAGTACGTAGTCCAAAGAAAAAAACTGAGACGAGTAATTTATTAAAAAAAAAGCGCTCAATACTTAAGCAGAGCAGAAAAAGTAAATAAACTAAAAAGCTAGCAAACCTACCAAGGTTTCACCTAACCGGAACTTACGAGGAGTTTGGCTTCCCGAAGATCCGGTTAGATGAAACCTAGGTAAGTTTGTTGGCTCTTTAGGTTATTTACTATATATATATAATATTATTTGTATAAACCGAGAGATATATATTCCCCAATTTGTTTCAGAACTTTTATTATGAAATATATAAGTTATTTGTATTGAATATATATAAAATAACTCCATTAAATTGCTAAAAAACAGTATTGTATGAAAATAAAGGTACAAAACTTAATAAAAACGAACTTTTTCCATCAAAATATTTATAATATCATTAAGAAGTGCGCTCAAAGGATTTCTTATTCATTTTTTTTAAATTAATCTCTTTTAACATATTCGACATTTTGGCATTATATTTTGTTTTGATTTGAGGTATCGGGTAACCGAACCGTTACGACTGTTTCCAATGGAAAACGAAATGATTACGTCCCTTACATTTTTCCGGTGATTAGCACATTAATTTTAAATTCTCGCAAAAAAACAAATAATTGTCGGATTTTAATGAATCATTCAGTACTCATTCATAATTAATAAAATTATTATTTTTAAAAGATCTTGATAACAAAATATATATTTTTACATCTGTTACCCGGTGATTATATATATTATATATATTCTATTAGTTAAACGCAGGACTCGTTGGGAATATAAATTGTTTATTTTTTATATCAAATTTTTGAACAGTATTCGAAAATCTGCTCCAAAGTGTAAAATAAGAATGCAATAAATCTCTGGTATTATTTAATATGATAAGCTTTAAAGACATTATAGTCTGAAGATAAAAAAAATCGATAACTAATGAAATTTAAAAGAATTGTTTTCATTTTTTTTGTTATAATAATTTATAAAGTTTTTAAAATATTTTAAAAATCGTTAAAGGATTGTTGTGGTTAGATTTTTTTAGTTAAGAATTCATGATTATATTGCCTATCGAAAATTGAAAAGTTTAATAAAAATCGTTCTGCATCCATATTTATAAAATAATTTAAATTATTTTTGTGTGTAAATATGTACATTTTTTAATAATTACAATGATCTTTAGAGGTCATAACAAGTTCTCATAGAGGTCATATTGATTTTAGAAGTTAACAAGCTATTTGGATTATTTCCTTTACATGAAAACCACAGAAATCCGTATTCATTCTGACTCAAGTGTGTTTGTCCGTCATGCATTTTTTCGGCTGTCATTAAATCATTGATCACCTCCGATAACACTGATACAAGAGAACTACAGTAGTTAAGAAAAGCTTTTATCGCAATTACTAAATGTTTGAAATCAGATGAAGTTTTAATTGAAAAAAATGACTTAAATAACGAGGTATATTTTATTTTCTGCGCGATTTTTTAAACCAAAATTTGTCTAATTTTTACGAATGTTTCGATTCATCAAAAATTGCGGAAAAATTGAATTTTATTTTAATCAGAAAATTCTTGTATCCCAATCATTATAATTTCGATTTAAAATACACACACACACAAACATACGCGCACACACACACACACACACACACACACACACACACACACACACACACACACACATATATATATATATATATATATATATATATATACACCCAATTATAAGACTAGTATTGATAAAATACAATCCCAGAGTACAAAAATTCCACACTATTCTTAAAATTACAGGGTAGAGCAAATAATACTTATAGAAAATTTATATCATAAGTATGTCATAACATCACAGCAATGTAGCTGTTTCGTTACAAAACTTCCAGTCTCTTTTAAATTTATCTTGACAACACATAAGTTTTGTTACAAAATAGCTACTTTATAGTGATGTTATAACATATCTATATCATAAATTTTAAATAAATATTATATATATATATATATATATATATATATATATATATATATATTAATTCAGATACTTCAATCCAAGGGAAAAAAGCAGGAAGGTAAATTCCAAAAAACCCGATCCTAATTAATATTAAAAATTTATTTTAATATTAAAAAATGATACAGGAAGAGAGCTCCATGTAATAAAATATTACAGAGCAAATATATATATTAAAAAAGGATTAATTCAAAGATGTTGAATGGCCATTTCGATATGACGATCCCCACGGGGAGCGACACATCACCTCAGCAACAGAAAAAAACCTTTCAGCCAGTTTCTGAAAGGTTTTTTTCTGTTGCTGAGGTGATGTGTCGCTCCCCGTGGGGATCGTCATATCGAAATGGCCATTCAACATCTTTGAATTAATCCTTTTTTAATATATATATATATATATATATATATATATATATATATATATTGAATCCATTATATTTAACACAACCAACTTAATTATACACCTAATTCTTCTCGTTCAACTAATGCTTTGCAAAAGACCAAAATTGTATATCAGTTTAAATGTCATTTGACAGAATCTATATTTTTAACAGAAACCTAAATACATATGTTGATCTAACAACCCCACTATTCACAAAACATCTCACACTTCATTTGGTGGATACAAATTCTTTTGTACAACATTTAAAACACATTCCTGTCTAGCTTTACAATACAGAAAATACTTGTCAACAATGCCAGTATATTGCATCATGAAAATAATGAAGAAATACATGTCGAAGATATCTATTGTAAAAACCCTCGACCATCACTCAACAAAATTAATAACGAGTTAAGAAGACGTATGAAAGTGTATTAAACCAACAATTAATGCCATTTTCACTTCTACAAATTTCTGGTTAGCTTCCTTATATTAGTATGCTTCTTTGTCAAAAAGATTATGGCTACAATGGATACATTTTAAATTTTAAAATAATTATGACAGAGCGCGTTCTACAAATTTCAATAATATTTATTTATGTCCCTATTATTTTTCTTCAATTTAAAAGAAATGAATTACAAAGATTATTGCGTAAACTATTTTGTGAATCGTCTTTATAATACAACCAAATAAAATGCGTTAGTATAGCATAAATATAAAGCGTCTGTATACGTGCTGATATTCATGACACGGGTTTACAGTGAGTAATCTATGGTTCTGGTGATTTTTTCGAGTATCTTAGATGTAGCATGTGAACAAAAGTATGGGATACCCCGTGAGAATCGAAATACCTACTCAATTGTATTGATTCTATCATTATGGCTAAATAACTGTTTTGATTTGGGGATTATCGGTAACCACCAGTTTTGTTATATTGCATATTTGCAGTTTGAGAATTTCAGTAGGGTTTGTTGAACAAGTGATCAAGCAGTAATGTATAGAATAATGTGTTGATTTTTGTGATATAAATATTAGTTAATCTATTGGAAATTCATGTTGTATTATTGTTTTGTTGTAATACTTTCGACTGATTCAGTATATTTCCTCTGTGTGCTTACATTCTACACTCACAAATATATATATATATATATATATATATAGCCAAAAGTCTCTGGTAAAGGGTATTTTGTGGCTACGATGTACGAGGTGTGGTAAAGTCTTCATCAAGCATTCCCAGTATACATATGAGACTGTTCATCGTGGGGCATCAGATATTCCCTAAATTTCAGAAATGGAATATTACATCCATCGTTCACTCTCTATTATGGCTCGTTTGAAATCTAATAATTCATAACCCTTAGTTACGGGTTACGGTTTTAAACTAGGTCACCATATACCAGTTCACAACTGATAAATATCTGGGTATTTCTATGAAATGAAAGCAACAACTAACATTTCAAAATGCTAACAATGACTTTTGCTACGTAATTGTATATAACATGTAGCAAACGCATATTCATCCTCATGCCATCACACACACGATGTCACGAGTTGGGTCAAGTTATCTGAGCTGTAAAAAATACTTAACAGTACACAGGATTTCCAATTTCAGTGCATTGCTCGCTATCACAGGCAGTAGCTCCCCACAGATGTACGGTCAGTGCACGATATCTCTCACGTAAAAAATAATATTTGTCACATAAAATCTTATTACCCTCATTGCACTAAATTTTCTAAAAGAGGGGATTTCCCAGACGGTTGTTTCATCCAAATAAAGATGATCTCGCTTATCATATTCATCATCAATAATATTTAAGGATTACAGTGAAACAGATGTTTAGAACTACAAGCACCATATATAGTGTAAGTATATCGTACATATCATATAATTGCATATATATTTATTCGTGCATATATATATATATATATATATATATATATATAGATATAGATATATATATATATAGATATATATATATATAGTGGAAGCTTCTAATTGTTTGTTCACGATCTCCTCCTAGGATTTGGGACAGGATCCTCAAAACCATATATATTCTGAAGCTTCTTTACCTAGATATATTTACCTAAGTGTATTCCATTTCGATCAAATGAAGTGTAAGGGTGATACAAACCCTCAATTGCAATTTAATGGTTACATATACATATGACACCTTTTGGAATACGGGTGTTCACGGTAGCACATTGGAGATTGTTAGTAGTCATTTTGATCAAAGGACATCCCGGTGGGATGGCAGAAACCCTCAATTAGAATTTGGGCGGGTGCTTATATATAAAACACTATTTTCAAATCAGTGTAAATCCCCAAACCGTTAATATTCTTACAATAGAATTCTGCTAGTATATATATATATATATATATATATATATATATATATATATATATATATAGTAGCGGCTATAATATAAGGAACGGAATCAATAAAGACATATATATGTGTATTACTTATTTATGTGCATATATATTATACAAAGTGACAAACATTTACATAATATTTTTTTTAAAATAAAGATTAAACGGAACGAGGAAAATAAGCTACTAGACAAAATTTAAGTAACGATCTTGTTAATAATTGTTTATGAACAAAGTATCAACAAAATGTAATATTTGGTAAACATCCCCTTATTTTCAATGACAGTCGACTACATGATCTAATTAATTTCTTGCGAAAATCAGCAGCAATTCCTTTCTATTTGCCTTTCAATAACTCCTATAGATGATCCTGGTTTTTCGGGTTTCTTTTCTGAGCCCTTTCTCCAATTATCTTCTAAACATTTTCTATTGGATTCAAGTCGAGGCTCTAGGTGGGCCACTTCATTAGAGCGATTCCGTCTTCTTCAAATAAAGCCATAACTTTCTGAGCCTTGTGGCAAGGTGCATTGCCCTGCATGAAAATAGGAGATTCATAAAGATTATGGTGCAATCTTGGTACCACATGCTGCTGAAGAAACCTTTTGTAAATCTCAGCATTGATATTGCCATGTACGTGGATGATAGAGCCAACTCTTGCAGATGAAATCATTCCCCCACCATCACACTACCGCCAACAAACTTAACGGGTTTCTTGACACATTGAAAAGACAGTCTTTCACCTGTTCTACTGCGTACGTAAGTTTTGCACTCGGAACCAAATATAGTAAACTTGGACTCGTCACTGAAATAAACTGTATCCCATTGTGCGTCAGTCCAAACAACATGTTCTCTCGCATGCTCTCTGGTTTCGCTTTGAAATGAGAGGCTTCAAAACTGGAATACGGGCATGCAATCTTGCATTTTTTAACCTGCGTGCAACCGTTTTCATTGAGATCTTATTATCTTTCCCTTCATTAAATGGACAATTGATGTAGCGGTTGTTGTAGATATTATAATAATTCTTCGATTTTCTCTTTGTGATGTTTTTGGAGGTCTGCCGGTTTTTAGTTTTGCATCTAACATTTTATCGGTTTTATATCTGTTAATTACACGATGAACGACATTTTTAGACCTATGAACAATATAAGAAATTTCTGAAATTGACTTTTTTCTTGATAGCGATAATGAGTTTTTATCTTCAAAAGAAAGCGTTTTTCGTGTAGAATTTGCCATACTGTTGAAAAATAAAGTCCTAATGATAAATGAACTTTTATTTATTGTTGAAAAGCGTCATCGAGGTTTTTAATAATGTAAGTTAAAAGTTTATGCAAATTATTAACACTGATCCTTAACTTTTGTCCAGTAGCTTATTTCCTTTGTGCAACTTAATCTTTATTTAAAAAATAAAAACTATTATGTAAATTTTTGTAACTTATACATATATAATTTACAGAAAACAAATGAAGCAATCAAAAAAGATAAAGTTATTTATTAAAAACCTCGCCTGATTTCGATTCTAGCATTAAACCAATTATATAACGAAGACATTTCTCTACATTTACAGATGATATAGAAGCTAATACGAAGTTGTCTTTTATTTCTAGAACATGATCCGGGCTAGTATGTTGTTAAATATATATTTTAGTACCTGGCTCATCTGAACACTTAAAGTGGACTATAAATTTTGTGCGATGGTGAATTTCCTTAGGCGCCTCTTGTTTGATGTCGAAGCGATCAGCTTGAAAACGTTTTCGTTAGTACAGCAAAGTGAAATGATTTGTTTGCGTTTGCGTTTTGTTATAATACAAATTGAAGGTAAAGAAAATATGATCAATGATGACCAAAGTTCCAGGTTGTCTCCAATAGATTAGTTGACTTTTTTATTCTATTTGCGAATTAATAATTTGCGGATATATGTACCTCTATCAGAGACATTTCACAAAAAAAGTGAAACTTTGATTAATTGTAAAAGTGCGCTTCCCGAAAATCGATTTTCCCATATTCATTATTGCTTTGTAAAAATACCAAGTCTGAGTCGAAATAGCTCTTTAACGATGTTTTCAACTAACATTTACAATGTGTGTTCTTGTGTGTGAGTAGCTATTACCGTTACATTTATGTATGCTTATGTTACTATTTGCCATCGATTGAATGTATATATACGCGTTCTTTCAAAACAGTTGCACTTGATATGCTTGATTAATTTATATGTTGCCAAACAGAAGAAAAACAAAATAAATAATGTGTAATTCCTCATTATGCTTATCAGACGTACAAAAACTGTCTTGGAAGGAAATTTTAGGAAATGAATTAAAAAAATATTTTCAAGAATTCTAATGAAGTGAGATTGGCACAGACAGGCTGAAAAGAGCAACCATAGAATTCATAGAACAGAATAGAATAGAATAGAAAGAAAAAAATGAAGAAGAAAGAATAATGAAATAATCTAAAGAAGAAAGAAAAAGAAAGAAAGTGATAATGAAATAATATCAGAAAGAAAGAAAGAGACCAGAAATAAATAATGCAAGAAAGAAGAAATAATAATGTAATAGAAGAAAGAAATTACAAATGATGAATAGATCAGCTTTTTAATCATTTCACCCCAAGTAAGGTAGTTTTACTGCCACTGGTGTGCAGGAGGTTAGATAGAAGGAAAGTGATGAGAAAGCGGAAAAAGTTATAGGGGGTGTCAGGAAGTGGATAAGAGAAAGATGAGAATCCTGGAGTGAAGAGAAAAGAGGGGACGGAGAAGAGAACATGAGGAAAAGAATGAGAGTCAGTGAGATAGAAGAAGACTGTTCACCTTACATTTAAATTCTTTGAGATTGTAGTGTCGGTAAAGCTATACAGAAATTAATTCTACAGGAAGTGCGAAAAAAGAAGTAGATAGAGTAGAAGTACATTATTGTCTACGCTGTAAAATGGTAGGACCTAGTTGCTAGTCTAAAAGCTCGAGTAAATTCATGCAGAGTGGGCACCAGTGACCTAAGCCCATCGGAGCAAAAGCCCTGAAAGTATTTTTAAATGAGTCATGAGGAAGCCAAATTAAGCCGGTGAGAAATTGACTGCAGATGAGCTACCAATTCGGGACCGATCAAATTACAGATTCTTAGTTGTATTTTGTGAAGAAACCCGAGGTAAATAGCACGTGCACCGGGCAATATGTAGCAGCAGTATTCAATACATGCGCGGATGGTAGATTTATATATTTGCCGGATGGATTCAGACCAGAAAACCTTCCTGGCTCTACACAGTGAACCTACCTACTTAGAAGTAGATTTATCTATGTATTCAATGTAATCATTCTACTTGAAGCGGCTGAGAGAATTTGGCCGAGGAGTCGCAATGTTTTGCGTTTAGGGAAATTAGCCTGATCCATGCTAATGATGGGTAGGATCGAGTGTCTGTGATGATTAACAGACAGCAACTTTGTTTTGGAAGCATTAATGAAAGAAAGAAAAATGAGTGAAGTGAAAAAGAAAAATGAAATAATAAAGAAACGTGATTAAGAAATGTGAGAAATCGAGCAAGAATGAAGCAATATGAAATAATGCAACAAAGAAAAACAGAAAGAATGAGACAACAACTATTAATACCAGAAAAAGGAAAACAGAAAGAAAAAATAAATCGATAACCGACTAATGCCAGAAAGAAATAAGAAAACAATAGCGAACGAAAAAAAGAATGAAAGAAAAACTGAAACAAGAATGAAGAAAAGATTAACTAATTCCAGAAAGAAGGAAAATATTAAGAACGAATAAACTGAGACGTGAAATAAAGAAAAGGGGAACGAAAACATGAAGTAATAGCAAACTAATGCCAAAAAGAAAGAAAGAAGCAAGTAATAACGAATTACTGTTCACAAAGAAAGAAAAACAGAAAATAGAATGAAGCAATTATTGAACAATGCCAGAAAGTAAGTAAAAAGAGAGAAGGAATAAAGGAAATAACTAATACCAGAATAAAAGAAAAACAGAAAATAGAATGAAGCAATTATTGAACAATGCCAGAAAGTAAGTAAAAAGAGAGAAGGAATGAAGGAAATAACTAATACCAGAATAAAAGAAAAACAGAAAGAAAGAATGAAGCAATAACGAACTAATCAAAGAATTAGAGATAAACAAAAAGAATGAATGGGTAAATAATAAACGAATGCAGGAAGGAAACAAGACATAAAGACAGTATGAATAAACAATAAATTCATGTGAGAATGAACAACAATCAAAACAAACAATGAAGCAGTAATCAACTAATATCACAAAAAGAAAAGCTTAAGGAAAGAATGAACAAATAAAACAGACATAAAAACTGAGAGAATGAATGAAGAAAAATGAACGTATCCATGGAAAAAGGAAAACAAAGAAAGAATGAACTAAGAATGAACAAACGCCAGAAAGAATGAAAACGAGAAAGTAAGATTGAATGAATTAATGTAAGCTTAAAAAATCTGAAAGAAAAATGAAAGAATAATTAACCACTGTTAGAAACAAATGAAACCTTTAAGATCGGATGAAGCAATAATTAAATATTTTCAGAAAGAAAAACATAATACCAGATAAAGATTGAAATAAGCGATAAATAATCACAGGACAAATATAAGTAAATATAAAAGTAAAACTAAGTTACAAATCTGGTAGAATTAAAGACAGAATGCAATAAAAAGAAGTAACATGTATTACAAGAACGAAAGAGTTATAAAAAATGATATAAAGAAAATGCGATGAAAACTTGTAAAGACCCGAATTTAAGATGAAACAAAATTATAAATTCTAAAGCATAAGAACAAATTTATAGAAAGTCGAAAAAGAAATTATGAAGTAAGAGAGTAAATAAAGAAAAGAAGCGTGAGATAAAGAGAAAAAGAGAGTTACGCCGGACTATAAAACAGACATAAATATAATGGATGTTATGAAGAAACAAAAACTAAAAATGTTAAGTTAAAAATGTTGAGGTTTATACGAGACTAAAAAAGATAAAAAGACGATCGGAAGGAAATTAAAATCGAAATATAAAAGTCAAAGAAAGGTTAAAGAGAAAAATACGAGACAATAAAAACGAAGGTTATATAAATGGGACCAGGAATAAAGAAAAAGGATTATGAACGAAATAACGACAGAGATTAATAAAGACGAAACGAATCGAAACGATGGAGATACGTTCCAGGAAGCCCGTAACTGCATTACGCTAAGTGAATAGGTTAATATTGAAAATTTTGTTTGATCAATGGTTGCGACGAACGAAGCGATTTTAGCTTTGATAGAAACAAGAGAACGAATAGCAATAAACATAGAGACCTGGGGGATGATGGTAAAGAAATAAGTAATAATATTGAAGAAAATCGGGAACTCATTCTAAGCCAGTAGAAAGTAAGTTTGGAATCTCTAAGAAAAATGCCATCAACGACTGGAGTTTTAAAAAAAGAGAAAGCAGAACAGGCAAAGAAGGAAAATAACAGAAATAATTATAAATTAAAGCGATGAAATAAATATGTTTCGATTGGAAATCGAAGAATGTAAGAAAAAGCGACTAGACTCAAGTGAACAAGGTAAAGAGAAATAATGAAGAACAAATGCTAAGATGATTTCTGGTTTTTCCTTTCAATTTTCATTGGCCTTAAACCAATATCGAATATACGTATCGTCAAATATTTCTTAACAAAAGAGAATATCTGAGGCAACGTATGGAGAATGGTTTCTTCAGAATTATATTTTGAATAAAAAGAATGGAATGTATTATATAATATATAGTTTTATTGAACAAGGAAAACTGAAACGTACTTTTGGTAAAACGTAGTTGAAGATTCTGGGACACGTATTAAGAAAATGAAGTTTAGAGGAATTGTCACTACCAATGCACATTGGAGGAACAAGGGCGGATGAAAAATGAGCTTGTGCAAATGGATTTTTCGAGAATTGCTTACTGCTACATTGGAAAATAATTCGTAGATAGCCATGAACGGACACCTCACATACAAGAATAAGCAAAGTTACATTGTGAAAATTCCCCATTTTTTTACTCACAATGTAGACAAGCTGTTGCTATGCTATATTTATTTATATTTGCTAAATATAATAAAACACAATATATATTTTGGGAAGAACTGAATAAGTTTGTTTCGTCAGTATTCAAAACAAGCCTTAATGTTCGAAAATATAACTCTTATCCTATTTCGAACACATCTCATTGAAGTAGTAAGAGATTTTAAGCTATTAAACAGATTTACTATTAGTGTTATTATAATATATTACTAGCAAACATTTAGTAATTTATCTTTTAAATTATAGCATCCAAATTCTATATCATCTATCAACTAAAAAAAGGATATACACAAAAAAATTGCATGCTCGCAAAATCGGATCCAAACGACTAAAAACATATTGGAAAAACCCAAATGTAAGAGACAAAGTTGCACACCAGCAAAAGTGGATTCAAACGACCAAAAACATTTTGGAAAAACACACACCAAGAAAGATTTACAACTCAGTGTAAAAAGCAAAATTCTGGATCCTGATTGGATTAGAACTAGAAGATTCATATATGATATTTTTTCACACCTAGAAGCGAAAATGATTGCTGGTGCCGGTCACATGACCAAATTCACTGCTTAAGAACATTCCATAGGAAGTCAGAATGGGAGAATTATCTGATAGCATCTCAAAATGTAAGGAATAAACTTCAAGTACTCTTGGTCACGTCTCGCCGAAATCTTCTAAATTTCTTTTCTTCTTTTTCACTCCACACCACCCAGACGTAAGGGCGCGTCACAGATTCATTCGACCTTTTATTCCAATTTTTATTTTCACTCTACGCCGCCAAAGAGAGCAACAACTGCAACAACAACAACGACAAAAGGACGCGTTAAATACAATTTCTTTATTTATTATACCTTCTGTCTTACCCTGTCGACAGCCTACAAAAAAAAATAAATAAAAAAATAAAGGAACATAAGACTTTACATTCTGCAGCTACACAACCATAAACTCAAAACTTCTTTGGATATTTTAAATACTTACATTTCACTTTGCAAATCAATTACAATTTCTCATCAAATATTCTTTTTCTTCTTACACATTTATTTTAATGTTCTGCAAACAGAGTTCTACTAACTTTTTCAACAACCAGATGATATCTTTAAATGGGGGAATTGTCGGCTATGTTTGGAAATGTTCTTGTACCACGCAAGGTCGACACACGCTACAAAATGAAAAACAAAATTAATCGTTGATCTGTCCTACGAGAACTAGAATCTTGACAACGATGCGGATTACAAGCAACAGATTATGATACAAACACTCCGACCTCACTTGTATCATGCATGATATTTCGAACGTAGAAGCTTATATAACAAACAAAACCATTAAAAATGAAAGAGAGCCTGAAAGTTTGAAGAAAGAAAAGAACAAAATAACGAAAGGAAAACACATTTTAAAAATCCTGAAAATTAAAAAAAAAGAAAAGAAAACACGCACATACTTCTATTTTAGATACTTAATCTTTGCACAAATCGAATATTTCTTTAGGTTGGTTGTGTGCTTTATAACATAACCCATCGACCTTCTAAACTGATTCTCAATTTTTAATTTCTCTCTAACTTTTCGCTTTTTTCTTCAAGGTTAAAGCTTTGTAAACGTATATTTCCTTCTTAAAATATATGTTCAATATGTCGGATCAATTCACTTAAACCCCCCTCACACACGAAGCCCTAAAACCTTGTAGTTGAATTGATCTGATGACAAAACTACAAAATAAAATCGCAAGAAACAGAAGTAATATAATGATCTGGCAAGAGAAAAGAGGAAAAGATGAAAGGAAGGAAAAATAAAACGGACAAGAGACGTGGTTGAAACAAAACGGGCGGAATTGGAAGTAAAAGAGTTAATACTTTCTGGAATGCCGGGAAAAGAAATGGCCTCAAAATCGATTAAACACATATCTTGAAATTTAAGTTTCACATTTCGGAGCCATGGCTATGTCCGGAGCAATGTCAAAAGTCTCGACGGCTGACAAGAATCGTAAGATGTTATGGTTTGGATACGTCTCACGGCATAACAACCTCTGCAAAACTATCATGCAAGACACTATTCAAGGCGGACGCCAGCGGGAACGACAACGCAAAAGCTGCGAGGCAACACCGATGACTGGACGGGCATAACAATGCCGAAACCATTGTAAACCACCACCAATCAACCCTCCTGGAGGAGATTGTCTATTTCTGTTACCTCTAGGTAATCTTTCAAAAATTGAAGCGGTCAAGGGACTGATGATGATGAGGATGAGGATGATGATGATGATGGTATACAAAAATTAGAATTATGGTTTGTGTGCATGTGTACAACAAGCGTATCGACTTTGAAATTGATCCACAAGGAGAGTGTATTTTTGCTGTTGCTCTAAAGGTACACGTTTCTTTTTCTTGATTGCAATGATTGCATGTAATCAGTGAATGAGGACCAGTACAAAAATGTTTAAATATTACTCTGGCCATTAAATTTCTCTTGGTTTCATTTCTATCATCGTGCATATAGAAGCGACTGCAATTATCATTGACAATTTCTGTTATTTTTCGTCTGATTAATGTCAGTTTACAACGTAACGTTTAACTGATATATATATATTCAACGACTTTTTATTCATACGCAAAAATCGGAAATTAGTTAATTGCCATACGTGATACACGCTTGGACGATCATGGCTCGAAAGAGACATGAATTACATGACAGAAGATTTTCCCGGAGTCGGTTGCCATTACTTTCTACGTCAAGCAAAAAACAGGGCTGTAGAAACACAATCTGTTCTGCTATTTAACCCAAAACTGGAGGGTAAAGTAAGTAGTTATTAACTTTTTAAGGATATTTACGCTTAAGCGAAAGTAAACGAATATCAACTGGAATTCGAAATAGGCTCTTCGATTTCTCATTCTGATCCGATATACACAGGACCAGCATGCACATCTATTTTCACATCGGAAATACTAGAAAAATATCGGATTAAATTTGAATTTTCATTTTTTATACATTACTTCTTGTCCGTGAGGGACAAAATCTTACTACTACGATACGTAAGCTATGAATTAAATATCATGCGAACATAGCAATTAAACTAAATTCATCATTATTAACTTTAGGCTCACATGTATACACGTTATATTATCGTCAATAGTTTATTCATTATTGCCAAGCCATATACATTAACAGCCAAAGAATGTAAAAGCCACACGTGACTTGAGATTCATTCTTTTAATATGGATTATATGAGACATTGTAATAGTAATAATAATAATAAAGTTGAATTAGACAATACACACAGACAGGACAAGCAAAGAAAATCTCCCAGATCTCGTGATCAAAGACCACAAAAAACAATGTTCTTTCTTATTAACATGGCATTTCCTGTACAGTGTAATATATCCTTGAAGATGTTAAAAAGCTATCAAATAAAAAAGGATCTTGAAGAGAAAATCTCAAAAATGTGGCACATGAGGATATTAAGAGCTACACTTGAAGTTGTAACCCTCAGATTGAATGGAGACGCGTCTGATAGACTAAATGAAAAGATTCTTTGTAGGCAATGCTTTAAAGAAATGCAGATAACAAGTACAACTCAATATTACGAAGAATTGTATCTATGTAAAATTTGGGTGACGTTATTTTTATCTTTTTTATTTACAAAAATGATGAATAAAAATGTTATAATGTCATTTCTATTCTAAGGACTCTAGTTGAGACCCGGATGGAAACGAGTATACAACAGAAATGGAAGGGAATAAAATAATTATAATACTTTTAAATACGCCATGACAAATTAAAAAAAAGATTTAAGACTAAAGATATAAGTAAAAAATAAATAACACTAACAATTGATGAAGTTCGGATAACATTAAAGATGCAACAATATCTTAATATGTTCGGATTAGAAAAAATTAAAAAAAGATGAAATAAGATGTTTCCATTCAAACTGCTTACAAGTCTTTCTTATTCACTTTTACAACACAGGATAAATAATGTCATAAACTTCGGAAATATGATGCTTGGAATAGGTTTCTTTCAAGATTTGATAGCATCATTTATCTACTATCCACACCAGTTCAATGCTAATTCCGAAAGGGTGAAGCCAATAAGTGAGGCTTTGTAGAGGAAGATCTCACCAGTGCTTCTGTAAAATGTAAAATATTCACGAATAATAAAGCTGTAGTGCTTGTAGTCGGGCAGAAAACAAACTGAAAAAAATGGATGTAAAACGTATGTGAGTAAATTTCAGTAGTTCCTGTTGAAAATCTTAAGTACTGAGAATATGAGTCAGTTAAATGTCATACACACTTGGTGATCATGTCTCGAAAGAGACATGAGTGACTGGGTAAAAGGTCTTTCTGCAATAGATTGCGATTGCTATCTGCGGTAGACTTGTTGCCAACCATGACTATTAAACCAAATTTGACCTGCTATTTAACCCATAGCTGGAGGGAGAATTTCGGGGGATATTTGCGCAATTCAACTGAAGTCCGAACTAAGAAGATATGTAGACAAAATACAGTTTCAATTTAACAATAAAAATAGAAACAAATACAGGTATATATACGCAATCAATATTAAATCATCGAATCTAAAATTATTTAAACTTTAGAAAATTATATTCTAACGGTAACGCGAGGCAAACATAATTTTATCAACACGATCTCATATCATATCTACGTATGGTTTATATTATTTGTTTTTTTATATAAACAGAAAATGGCTTTGTTAAATTTACATATTTATAGAAAGGTAACTATGCTGTATCTGTGATAGAAAAAATGCATCGGTCTTCGCAAAAATATTAAAAATATAACGGACACCTAATATGTGAAGTTGTGAAAAGTAGTAAAAGGCAAAAGTCAATTGATCGTGAAAGAAAAGACGATGTAATCATACAAGAGTCCAATATCAAGCGAGCGGTTCCGTTTGATGCGCAATTAAACATCAATAGCTTAGCGGGAAAATTACTGAAAAAATGGCAAGTTTGGATATAAACAGTAAGGAAGAGGATAATGTGAGGAAAACTTTTTTTTAAATAAAATCAAAATGATTATGAATAAAACTTTCCAAAATGTATTTTCTCATGGCTGATGCTAATCAACAAGAGAGTGTTTCTTTGTGCCGTTTCGGGCTAACGTTTTTCTACTGATACGAAATGGCAAGATTATACGGAAACAAACGCTAGGTCTGCTGCTTGGAAAGGTGGTTCACTGTGTCGTGCTAGTCATTTCTTTGTCACAAGATTTTTAGACATATATCGGTATGGTCTTTGTCCATGCATTGAAAATTGTTGCCACATCTGATCTGGTAATAATTGTTTTACTAAGAAAACCCTCCCCACTCTAAAAGCCCAAGAAATACTCGATGTTACAAAGTAAGAGGCAGAATTGATGGTGATATGTGTAAAAAATGACGGTTGACTTTAGATTTGAATAGGTTAAGATTGTAGTGATCGGAGAATCTTCCTCGTCTGAATCGGAATTTATATCTCAGTAAAGGAATACAAAGGAATACAAATGTACCTGGTATGGCGAGTCTTAGCCGTGAGCGTGACAGCTGGTGGAAACGACGTTTTTTATCTAAACAATTTCTATGGAAATAGCGATATAGCAGCGAGATACTTGCAAAGTTTCCACTGTGAGAAAGAAAATTGCAACGTAGAAAATAAATCATTACTAACAAGGACGCAGAGACCCTTTTGGTGTCTATAAAGACTGAAAAGTGAAGACAGCGAAGTACACCATTTTCAGCCTGATCTGGCTTTTGCAAAGGTGTCAGGTACTTACTGGAGCGGTACAGAGTAACCACCATTTTCCAAGTATCTTTAGCGATGAATCGTTCTACTTGAGGTCTAGTTAGAATTTACGTTCCTATGCGGGGTTAAGGCCTGGAGACTCCTTGACTCATTCATAGTGAACGGTGAATGTTCTGGTTTCGTGCGACTAAGTATTTAGAAATTCTTGATAAAAAATAAAAAATCTGCAATGTTGTTGATCCTAGCCTGGTATCTCGGCTTCAGTCAATTTTACATTATCATAACTTTTCTGTGTCTATTTTTTATAGTAATTGTTCTGATAAGCATTCTGCTTTATTACACAAAGTTAATGAACGTAATCGTAATAATAGTTTGGCAACATCGTATTATCATGTTGTGGTTGAAACGCCTAGATAATGCCGTAAATTCTATTCTAAGAGTTTCTTCTCTCGCAACTTGGGGAAATTTCACGCTTGGGGAAATTTCTCTTGGTTTCTTGTTTGACAATCAAATCTGATTTCAAAAATATATCTGCAACTTCTATCTTTATATTGTGTCTGTTTACATCCTGTCCTCTGATGGTTCTCTTTCCTTAAGATTTTTTTCTCAATCGGCAGCTCAAAATTGCAGAATAATGGAATTGTTATAATGTCATTATCACATGCAGCGGCCTATCTTCACATCTTATCAGATGTAGAATTGTACGTGAGCTAATACATACACACACACACTCAAACATATGCATCTGTGTATATTATAATGATAGAGGTTGTGTGTTGTGATGCAGTGGATATCAGCTCAGAACGAGAAATAGGAGAGCTGAGTTCGAATTCGAATTCCAGTTGGATTCTTTGTATTCAATTACGTGCAAATACCCTTGGGAAAGGTATGAATCCGTCGCTTCTCCCTCTAGATATGGGTTAAATATCAGGACATATTGGATATATTGTCTTGATTGACAACCAATCTAGCGCAGAAATTAATGACAACCTACTGCAGGAATTTTTTTCTGCCCAGACAGTCATCTCTTTTTTCAGTCATGTTTGCCCAAGTGTGTATCACGTATAGCATTTAACTGATTATTATTGGAGTCTATATGTCTTGCTATTGAGCACTATTGCACAATCGTTTTATTATATATATATATATATATATATATATATATATATATATATATATATATATATATATATATATATATATATATATATATGTGTGTGTGTGTGTGTGTGTGTGTGTGTGTGTGTGTGTGTGTGTGTGTGTGTATGAGTGTGTGTGTGTGTGTGTGTGTGTGTGTGTGTGTGTGTGTGTGTGTGTGTGCACCTATGTATATGTGTATAAAAACCTCAGTAGTACGCACATTTATCTTCTAAACAATTTTAGAAATCAGCACGGATAAAATAATCCTAAATCGAGCATTCCTAAATTCCTCTAAGAAAACAATATTTCTGACATATAAAACAAACATTAGTCAAGAATATTTTCCCTAATACATCATTAATAAACAAAAAAAATATTTTTACAAAAAATGCAGAACAACAGTAATAAAAATACAGCACAACAAACATCATCATATTTTACGGCAACCAAATGCACAATAATTATAAGCATGACAAATTTGCAGTGAGAAAAATCATTAAACACCATATTTCCTCTGTAATTCCTCCCCAAATTTAAAACATTTATCATATTAGAAAAAAGAAATATCACAAACCTGTTTTCATTAACCAAATTCACCCCATCAATTTTAAACTAGCGATGAACAATATAGTATTGTATTTCACTACCCAGAGTTTTTTGCCATAAATAAAGTACTTATACTGGACATGCTACCACTTCCGTAAGTGAATATCTGACATGTCACTAATCAAAGCACAGTGCCGTAAAAAATATCTATTAAACAACAAACTACAAGAAACCTTCCGTAAAATAATGATCGAAAATACTAGAGCTTAGTAATCAATGAAAACATTTCATTATATAAAAAGACATATCCGTAAAACATCTCTTCCCCACCAATTAAACTCGCCTTGTTTGAAGCGGCGTGCTGAGATTTCTTTTAATATAGCAAGTCTCCAACTCGAATTCCACACATGCCCTACATATGATGACTCTGAAGAAATAATACATCTCACACAGTCAAAACATGAAAAGAAACTAACAACTCCAAAATGAAACCCCTTAAAAATGTCTTGAGGGAAGGGACAACATGGACAGTTTTGTATTCCCTTACTCTCACGAAGTGGATAAAATGTACGAATGACGGAAAAAATTAAATAAAATATGAATATTTTTAATGAACATTATATTTAACTAAAAATTATTAAATGAAAGGTTGTTGACCAAACAATAATATATATCTGTTTGCATGTATATATATATATATATATATATATATATATATATATATATTTTGGCAGCAACCTTTCTCCTTAAATATGCCTCCGATTATCTTGGAGGTTCTGGTAATTACTCTTGTAAATGACTAATTTATTTTCATAATTTGCCGATGTCTGTTCGAGTGTAAGATTATGCATACTATTGATAAGTGCTATCGGCGTTGTTTAACTTTTTGGGATTTGTAAAGTTTTTATGCGGGTTTTCTAGCGTTGAGGAGGAAATAATGAGTGCATTGCGAAATTATGTTTTCCGAACGTGGAATACATTATATGATCTTTTTCACATAGTTATTCTGAGCGGATTTTGAGATATGATCGTAGATCAATCCTGATTTTATTTTTTTACTGCGCTGGGAATAGAATGAACGAATTCATAAAAATTAAACGAACTAATTAATCTAAAATCACTTGTAAGAAACAGGAACAAAACTGTTCATATTTTTGAATTTACACTGTAAAAAAAAACAATTCTTTACTTAAAAAATTCTTCAATGTTACCTGATGAAAAAAATCATGAAACCTGAAACACGCCAAAAACTCTAATCACCAACGATTTTTAAATTCATTTTTAAACAATGCAACGTACATTTAACTACCGCGACCGATGCTCACGTAAAATAGTCAAGATTTGGACAAATCCAAATATAAATAACAACGACTAGACACACACATATACATATACATATATACATTATCATCTGAATCCTGCATAGACAAACTAGAGTTTTGATATACATTCACCCATATTATAAACACGAATGTTGTTTGACTAGTCAAACACGCGAATTCAAATTAACCAATAAAATTTTAAAAGAATAAGAAAATAAAAATAATTCATATCTTAAATCCTTTTTAATAAACGCGAATCAAGTTAAAATTATAAACGTTTACATCCTTCGGATTCCGAAACATATTTGATATCTATTTGATTTCACTACACATAATCACACACACACACACACACACACACACACACACACACACACACACATATATATATATATATATATGATCAAAAATATTTTTACAAACTTTGGGGCCGGGCGTATCAAAAATATCTTAGAGACTTTTGGGGCGTGTTCTTCATACAATAACAAGGACAAAGATTCACATGAACATTTGTCCGGAAATCTCTCGCTTTTGAGTTAATAAGTTTAAAGTTTACAGTAGTCGATGTTAAATGTTTAATCCAAGATACAATCCAAAAATTCTTTTACAAATAAAATCAAAGAGGAAAGCAAGTTTTTTATTTCCTCTGTGTCTCATTTTCCCCTTTTTTGATTTCGCTTTTTGTTTTTTCATCTTTCTTATCCTTTTTACCTCGTACGAAAACTTTTACTAATAAAAGAAAGTTAATTTTCATAAATTTTTAAAAAAAATAACGTTAATTACCATCATTACTAACTATCTGAGGAGAAATTTTCTTTCACTGTCGAAACAAAATATACAGTTTTGTAGTAGATTGTAGTTTGTACATGTTCTAAAGTATAATTTATAATAAATATTTATTGGTCTTTTTCTATATTGACCACTGTTTTAAATTAATGTTTTGAACGTTGTAAAAATTTCATTTGTTCTTTATTCATTTGGATATATATATATATATATATATGGTGCCCCAAAAATAATTTTTGTACCATATTTGAAATAAAATATTCTTGTTTTACAACGTATGTTGAATTCGGAATTTTGTTTATATATATATATATATATAGAGAGAGAGAGAGACACACACACACACACACACACACACACATATATATATATATATATATATATATATATATAATGTAATACTTTTCTACTGAACCAGAAAAATTCACCTCAATTCTCTATTGACAAATTGCACTATCTATATATAATCTATTTTATTAAAGATAGAATAGAAATTTATAAATTTTTAGTTATTTCAATGTTATAAATATAAAAGAATAATTTATGTCTTTATTTATATTAACTGTCAAATTATCTGAAGCTCGATTGTGAGTAGACCGCAATTTTGTAATTTGTATAATATCATATCAATCAGTTACAAAATACCGTCAAAGACAAACTAATGCGTTTTGAACAAAACGCGTTTGCCAAGTAAAACCACTCAGTTTCGGCACCCTAACCATGTAACATCTCCGCCTGGCACTGATTGACATGACTTCAGCTGATTTGACACTCAGATCAGGAAACGAGATTTCATGAGGGATGCGACTCGAAGAATGCCAAAATAAAATCAGGGCGGGAAGAACTGAGAAAGCCAGAAAACTGATGTTATCTCCAAAGACTCCAGACTACTGATGCCAAATTTCATTGTAGCCTGAGTCTTATCAATGCGACATCGATTTCCGGCCGATCAAGCGTTCTGAATGCAAAGTTTATCGCTTGATCTGACTGCACAAGCAAATAAAAAATGACAAGGACACGAGATTTGAGGAATTTTAAGTAAAACAAATTTTTAAAGTAAATGTCGTTCAAACAGAAGAGTGGATTTTTAAAAAGATGACCAAAGTGAAGAATTTTCGCTTTGTAAACACACACACACACGCGCGCGCACACACACACACACACACACACACACACACACACATACACACACACACATATATATATATGTATAAATGTGTGTATGTGCGCGAATGTTGACGTTGTAATACGCGATTCTCTACAATTAGCAAAAATAGATGCATATTATTTTATTTGCTCCATTAGAAGTGAGTGTACGTACATACATATCATACACTTCCCACGCACACACACACACACAAACACAAACACACACACACACACACACACACACACACATATATATATATATATATATTGTGTGTATTTTGGCAGCATTTTTTCATTAATGCAGGTTTCATTGAATAATATAGACAAGTTTTGTTTATTAATTTTGTGTAGGATCCGTTCATACCGTCTGATATACTTGATGGTGATGTCGTTGAAAGACAACAAAAAATCACAGTAATTGTTGATTTTTTTATTGGGTCTAAGCTTTCGGCTCACATAAGACATTATCAAAGAGTAAATATTAACACACAGTAAACATAGAACATTTAAGCTATTAACAATAAAGATAATTGAATTGAAAATATAAGTCCATCCCTACCGTGGCGGATGGCCGAAGACAGTAACAAAATAGTGGCGTTGTGGTCCCTGGTCTGATTACAGGCATTTGAGTACGTTGTTGGAAATATCAAAATTGATTGTATTCAAACCAGGTTTAAATTGTTTAATGTAGATTGCTTCGAGGATTTTTAGTTTCTGTTTATTATTTTTTTTGTTTAAGTATGTACGAGTTATCAACAAGCGTTTTTCTCAGAAGTGTGCGTTGATAACCGTGTTGTTCTAAATGACGGAATATATTTGAATTTTCATTTAAGTACAACGTCAGACGCCATGAGAGCGAATTTGTGGTGTGGCCAATGTAGATATTATTGAGGTTGTTAGAGATACATTCTCTAAATGGACATATGAATTTATATACTACATTGGTTTCTTGCAAATCACTAACAGTGGGGGAAGAATCGTTGCGGACGAATGAATTAGATGTAGTGGATTTAGTGTAATATATAATAAACTTAATTCTTTTGTTAGAGTCTGTCGGAGAAATATTAGTATTTATGAGTTTTTTAGGATGTTTTCATCTAGTTGGTAGTTGGAGTGCATCTGGCTACGGTATAAGAAAGTGATATGTTTAGGATTGGTTTTTTTAGTATCATGTGTTGTTTTCTCCATGTTAAGCTTTTTAAGAAAATAACGTATTTGTTCATCAACTATGTAGTTGGGAAAATTATTATTGATGAGTGTCTGTTTTATGTTTTTTAGTTCACTGTAGAAGATCTGATTTGTAGATGAATTGACTTTTGCACGATATAATAGATTTTTTTAATGGCTATTTTGTAATAGTGGGGGCATTCACTAATATAATTGAGTGTGGAGGGATTTTTATTAGTGGGTTTTTGATACGGTGAAACAGTAAATTTATTGTTGTCAGTGTTAATTAATATATCAAGAAAAGTAATTTTGTTATCTTTGCTAAGTTCATAAGTGAATTTTAAAACTGAGTTATTTTGAAACTGTTTTTGAAGTTGTAAGATTTCATCGGTATTTTTAATTAATAGTAGGATATCATCAACATATCGTAGATATATTGATGGTTTTGTAAATTTTGCAAAGGTAGTATTTTCAAGGTTAGACATGTAGAAATTACTAAAAGTCGGACCAAGCACTGAACCCATGGAGACTCCGTCACGTTGTATATATATAGTGTTGTTTGGATCAATAAAAGGTACTTCAGTAATACAAGCTAGTAGAATTTTTCTTAGGATGTTGGGATTAATTTTGAGTGGGGTTAATGAAGGATTACTGTAAACATTTCTTATAATTATATCAATAGTTTTACTGACGGGTACATTAGTAAAAAGGTTTTCCACATCAAGTGAAGCTATGATTTCATTGTTAGGTTTTTCACTCTTGAGTATTTGGATTGCCTCTAGGGTTGATTTTATGCTGTATTTACTCGGAAGGTAGGGTGTGATAAGCTGGTTAATATGTTTAGTTAACTGGTATACAGGAGTAGGAATTTGGGATATGATAGGGCGGAGAGGATAGTTAGGTTTATGAGTTTTTATGGTTCCGTATATGTAACCAGGTTTATAGTCACCAACAATTTTAGGGAGTTTTAAGGAATTCTGATCAGCGTTGTTGGCCCTAATGAGTTTATTAAGTTCAGATTTTAGTTGGTGTGTAGGGTTTTTGTTAATTTTTTAAAATTTTCTGTGGTCATGAAGTATGTGGTTGAGTTTTGTGTTGTAATCTGATTTGTTAAGTACAACAAAGATGTTAGCCTTGTCAGCTTTTTTTACAATTATGTGAGGGTGGTTGCGTAGTTCGTGCGCGGCACTTTTTAGTTGTTTCGATAGAATTTTTGAGGAGCTTCTGCTTTTATCATGGCGATCTTTGATTGTCTCAGCCTTAATTAGGTCTTTCAGTTCGGGTTTAACGGTTATCAGTTTTTCATCTTCTAGTTTAGTGATGCTTTGATAGAGCGTTTCTATTTCAATTTTTTAGTGTGTGTGTGTGTGTGTGTGTGTGTGTGTGTGTGTGTGTGAATTAGATTGATACTGGAAAACTGAACAACCAAACTGATTTCCTTTTATCTTGTTTCGTACTTGATGATACTAAAATAATATTCTAATTGATCAAATTATATAGACCTAATGACATCTACTATTAAAGATGGATATGTAGGGGAGGACCGATTCCATGGTCTGAACATTCCTCCACCTCACTCCTTTGGCATTTTATCTGTTTGGCCACCGAAAACGATTGGTTTATGCAGCAGACATTAATAATGCAAAGACGCTTTATCAACATGCCATGTTGGCAATTCGACTAAAACGCAACAGAACTGCATCCAGTTTGAGTAAAAACGAGGAAGAACCTCCTCATGATTCTGGCAATCCGCCACGGCCTCGCAAATAGAAAAGAGTTCTTGCTCTGTTTAAGAAAGCTTTTCGTTGTAAGAATAAGACAGAGGAGAATGTGGAATGATCCATTTCCACCATTAATGAATCTGTCTTGTATATATATATATATATATATATTCCGTTTGTAAACGAGTTATTACGCGACCTAGTTTTCTACGATGAGTGGTGTCTTCAGCCGATAACGCGTGAAGACAGCACTCATGGTAGAAACGTTGGTCACGGAATAACTCGTTTACAAATAGAAAATATTCAAAAGTTCAACAATATAATTGTATTGAACACGTTTTAATACAAATGGTCTAACTTATTATTATAAAAAATTAAGTAATTAAACAACCAATATATATATCGTTGTATACGACCGCCCCCACTGCCATAAAAACTGGTCGCATATGGCAAGTGGTCGCTCACTCAATTCTCGTGACTTTCACTCTCCAGAATGTACATATTTTAGCATTTTCTCATGTAATCCGGTAATAAATGAGAAGATGTTTTAACTTTGAAAAAGATTATTCAGCATAATTATTTTTTAGCATCAAAAACCTATTTACAACGGTTAACAAAAGAAATAAAGATTATTTATTCTCACTAGTGTATGCTTAAAAAGTCAGTTCTTGCATTTTGTGTGGTGTTTTTTGTAATGTCACCACTTCCATTCTAATTTATGTTGGCACTTATTTATTTGGTCCATCATTTCTTGGTCTTCATCAACCAAAGCAAATAATTTCAAATCATCGAGATGGGCACTCGCAACCCAGTATCACAGTAGTATTGCTTAGTATCACTTTAAAACTGTTAAAAGTGATACTAAGATATCTTTAAGAATATGCGTTATCACATCTCGAATGAACTCATACTTTTCTTCTTCCTCGTCGTCAGACTCTATTACTTCTTGTGTTAGATTTCCCCTGAGTAACTCTTCATCCTCCCAATTGTCTCCAAGGGATTTAGTTGTGATCATGGCATCATCCATGATGATATAATCAGCCCATCTAGCATCATCCATGACCATTGTGACAACATTTACTGTAACAAAAGATATTATGATAGAGGGATTAAATATTTCTATACACTAACTAACAACAAGAACTATGGCAGTTTATTTATTAGATTGAAAATAATTAAACTGTTAGAACTGATACTAATCAATCATTAAGAATATGCGTTTAATGTACGTAGTTTGATTACTAAGTTAATCTCTCCTAATTTGGAAGTTAAGGCTGGACTGCCAAAATGAATTTTTGTTAAAGTGGTCGCTTTACCAGGGAATTTTATACTTTTATGCTGGTCGGTGGTTGCGTTTTGGAAGAGGTCGCTCAATGGGGGTCTATTAACACTAGCAAATCGTCTGTGCATAGAAAAATGGTCAGGTGAAGAACTAACAGTTTTATAATTCCAGCATTTACTTTTTTTTATAAAATAATGAACTATAGATTATTATATATTTTTATATATGAAAAACTATATATTAAAATTCATAAGAATAAAAATCTATTAAATAAACTTAATAAAATAAATGACATATGTATACATTACAAAATGTTCACCTTAGAATATGGATAAAACAATGACGTTTATTAATTTGCATATATACAATAATTTTTTTCAGAAAAAGAATAATTAAATAAAAATTAAAATTATTAAATTGATATTTAATTGTTTGCAATAATTAAATAATAATTGAAAAGATTGTATTATGATATTAAGAATTGTATTAGAATATAATAATAAAAAATAAATTTATATTAAAAGTAAAATTAATTTTAAAAAGCCGTTTAATAAATGAATGGATATTAAAAATGTTATTTATAAATTAAAAGTATTGAAAAATTAAAATAAAAGACATTCTGAATCGAAATAAAAATAGTATATTTATTCAAAGATTAAGTTAGATAAAAATATAAAAGGTTTTCTTTCTTTCTTCATCAATGTTTTCTTTTTGTTTGAGAAAATGTTGGAATTTGGAGAAAGCTGAAAGAAAGATTTTGCAACAATAATGAATACATCAACGGAGATGGGGTCTAGACAGAGGTTTTAAAAATTAGTTTGACACTTTGGCCGTGAAGATTGAAAGAAGAAATCATGTGTTCCCAAGAAATATAATTCTTTTTCAAATTTAAAGTGAATCTCTATTCTGATTAGCAAAAATGTACACACACTTAATTTTTTATGTCTTCCTTATCTACAAATAACAAACTTATTGTTTCTTTTATTTAAATGAAAAATCATTTTCACTCCAATGTTCTAATATTGCCTTATGACGTGGTAGAAATCTCCGTGTTGCAATATATATATATATATATATATATATATATATATATATATACGGCTTCCATTTGAGCCAATACGAACTGTAACATTTCTGCTACCCACAATATTAGGTATAATTCTTTAGTAATATAACTAATTAGAAATATATTTCTTTCTGTGAACTCTAGAACTAGTTTTTTTGACATCCACGACTCTTTAAATTTCATAGTCGTGTGGGGAATTACGACAGCAGTGAGTTACAAAGCACTTTTACAGTAATTTCTCGTACCGAATAGTCTTCAACGCATGAATCCACAAGTTAGGCCTTTCGTGTTGATGAAAGCGAAGATTTCTGCCAAACTTTTCAACCGAATTCGCTGTACAAATGAATCACGTGTGCATAATAGCTGATGCAATTAAATTGAATATTAAATATTGAATATTACTGCCACTTCTGGCCTGGTGCTTTTGCCATGTATCTTAACATTCCTGACAACATCCAATCCTCAATCTATTAATGGTGATGACATGACATCTTTCTCCGGTCACTTTCACAACTACGTAAAGAGTCATCCCAGTGTTTTTTTGTTTTTTTTTTGTATTTCGTAGTAATTTTTCTCATAAGCATTTCTCTTTTAGTTAAGGTGGCACTTTCATGCTTGTTCGGTATCAAAATGTTAATCTGGCTGTATTGAACATTGGCAATTCAGACCAAAATGAAAGCAGATCAGGGTTGTTTTGCTTTCAGTTTTTTTTTTTGTCAAACTTAATTTAACTGTGACTTTCATGCACATTGGTCTATTTTATTTTCCCTCTCTTTCTTTAGTTTAATTCCCACTTCTATCCCTTGTTATGTCACAGAGATGTCAATTCTTTGGTGGATGAGGGATGACTTATCTTTTGAAATCTGCTTTTTATTTTTGTTTTTTGTGTCTTCATAAATATGTTTGAGTGAGTGGTTAGGCGAATGATTGTGTAAATTATTAAGTCCTGCATTAAATTCATCCAGTTAACTAAGGTTTTAGCCAAAATTAATGATTGTGTTTTATTTATTACTAGCACTATTTTGTTTTGTTTCTTGGAAATAGAAAATGTATACCTTGTAAATGTACATTTGGATAAGATTTTTAAATTGCTATTTATATTCCCCACTCTATCGCAGAGAAATTATACATATGAGGACTAGTCAGGAATTCATTGAAACGCTGAGGTGTTGTGTTTTCTGTTATAAGAATGCTATGTATGAATGTATTGTTTTATTGTATGGAATGCCGTAGTATATGGAATGTTGTATCGGGCAAATGATCGTGGCTAGTTATGATTAAATATGAAGATCAATATAAACAGTGCCTTGTTCGAAGTTTCCTGTAAATTACTAGGAATAACTATCGCTTTCCTCTTTGGTAACTCGAATTTACGTATTTCAAGGAAGTACTTGATTGGTATCTTGACCGCATCGTTTAATAATTGAAATTGTTAAATGTACTGCCATTTATATACTAACAATCTCTTCTCTCTTACTTTTTCTGCTTGTGGAAATATTATCCGTGTCTTGCTTTGCTGTGAATGTTTATCCTTAAAGTTAAAATGCAATATCATCGTCATATTCTTTGTGATTGAATCATATTTTTTAATCTAAAATACAACCAAATGGCTCCATAACATCCTCTATCCAAAACATTTTATTCAATAATATTTAAATAATTACAACCACATCCAAAACTATTATAGATATTATCTGAAACCAAAATACTTATAACAATAAGAATTCTGAAGGAATTGGGGGAAACTTGTAGAAAAGTTTTTAAAAGAATCTATAAACACTGCATTTTATCATATGCATTAATTACACATAAAAATAAATTAATCAATAATTTTAATCTGAATAATAAAACACTTATCCAAAGAAGAAATAGTTTACTTAGAAAGCAAACTCCCGAGAGTTCCTCTATCGAAGCTTATCAAAATATAAATTTGTAAACCTGATGTTTTTTAATATCTTCATTTCTGAAATAACTACTAGTTACCCAATCAAGAGACATGACTACAAAAATGTTAAAAAATTAAAAAATAAATGTTAAACCTGTGACCTAATTTTATTCAAAATGTATAACACATAAATTAATATTAAATTAAATTAATTTAAATACTAATTTGAACAAAAAAGAAAAGAAAATTCTAAAATACCTCTTACACATTTTGGTTTATTAGACATGTATCACTTCCTGCCCCCTATAGTTTGCCAGGTGTCTTATCTAACCTGTTGAATATTTATAATCGTTCCTAAACTCGACAATTTTGTAAAACTAATACCATATTTGAGTATGCATATAAATACTTGTTACAAAAATCCTTATATTTGCCTTAATGAAATCCTACAGAAGACGAAAAGCAAATAAAAGTTTCCCTCTTATCTTTATATTATCCTTTTACAGATAGGCTCTATCTAAAAATTTCCCTGAATATTTAAGGTGTATCAAAAATATTTTACAGACATGAGCAAAAGTTCATATTAACATACCTTCGAAAATCCTTCGTTTTTAGAGATATTAAGTTTAAAACTTACGGTAGTTACAATCTGAAAATACATTTACAAAATTCAGGTGCGGATTTCTGACATGAAAACAAGGTAAAATGTACATATAAACATATGTACAAAAAGCCAACGTTGTACCTCAATAGAGCAACTCATAACAAATGTTCAAATGTCTTTGCTTGCTTCTACACACGCATTCACCCATCGGATGGTGTCTTGCTTGCATTCTAAGGTAATATAGGTGTGTGTGCTCTCTTCTAAGGAATTCGTTCTCTAGAGATCAGAGTTCAAGGGTTCCTCATAATCTTCTGAAGGAGATCATGGCTACTAGGCCTCAGAAACTAAACAGTATGTTAAAGCCTCCGAAGAGTATTTCTACCAATGAATATTAAGCAAGATTTTCCGCACTAATATTAGGTCACACCTTTCATCCTTCATTAAGAAAAAAATTACACCTTAGTTTAAAGTAACTTTTACTTTTATGTCAAGCAAACAGTATTCCAGTACTTGTATAGAAAGAGAGGATTTAGTTGTCTACATTTTGTTTAGAAACGGGTACGTTCTCTATGCTTGCGTTAAGGAATTTTTCTGTGCATCTAGTGGCAGTTAATGACTTTAGTAACCGTTCGTTAGCTGTAATTTCCATCGTTTTATTTGATACCAAAGAAAATGAATAATCCCTAATTAGTTTTACTAAAGTTTGATAGATTTGGTGAGTTGTATTTTAGGACATTGACGCCTCGTTGCCAGTTAGTGTATAGAGAACATTTCATTTCTCTTTTTTATGTAGATCCTTTCCAGTGTTGTTAAGCCTCTTTATTCAAAGGTGCGTTTGTGAAATACTCAAAAACTGGTGTTGAGGCATATTTCGGAAGGTAGTGCGGCTTATTAAAATTTGGTCAAAGTAGATACTTAACAAATTTATAAAAGTTCTTCTCCAGTGACGATATTCAACTTCAGCGTCCGGCGCGTTAGGGCTCAATATTAAATTTCTTTGAACAGAGTAGATTAATCATTATCAAAATCGTTTAAATTGAGAGTTCATTGTAGTAGAATTGTTAGAGACAATTCAGATTGGTTTAAATGCAAGCTTTAATGAACTCGGAATTTATCTGATCCTTCCCATAAATGTACCATTTAGCACAAGGCCGAATTTTACCGTGGGTCATTCCGATCGCGTACATTCGGGCAAAAATTCATCGTAGTTAGGTCCAGTTCTCGGATATTTAATCTAGATGAGATTCTGCCCTTCGACATATACTCGTCTGGAATTCTTTCTGTCCTAATGCAGAGATTCCGGTAAGGTTAAAGTTTTAATGAGCTCTAAATACATATTACGTTCGAGTGAAAATATCTTTCAGGATAGATACATTAATGGGTGCAAAAGATCATACCACATTGTGTCCCACAAATGTCAACTCTATCTTCCGATATTAAGAATATGGTTTAGTTCACTTTTTTCTTCAATACTCCATTGTACCTTGTATGATCAATCACGTCTATTTACCGAAGAAAATATATCAAAAACCTCCACAATTATTTGTATATGTGACTAGAAAATACATAAGACACAAGGAAAGAATAAACAGCACCAATCTTTAACGAAATTAAACTTCTATTAACAATTTTACATTCAGTAGAGTCAATCATATATTTAACTGAGAACAATGTTGAAAGAAAAAGTGTTTTCCTCCATTGACTGTAATTTAAGAGAAAGTCAATTAGTGAATGAATGTGAATGAATGTTCTTTGGAAAGGTTGATTCTAATAAAGTTTTGTTCAGAAAGGAAGAATCATCACTATAATGTTCTATAAGATTGTTCAAAGGTCTTGAGTGGAAGATGTTATGTATCCGTTTCTTAGATGTGCTTGGCTTCTAGACAATTGGAAGTGTCTGTACAGTTGAATTTTTCATTGTATGTGTGCATAGATATGTGAGTAAGATATTGTTTCAAAAGACAAGGATTCGTGGGGTAACTGAAGTCTCACTAAGGAGCTGTAAAAATTGGTCCCTTACATAGTAGTCAAATAGGCCCCGTGGAGCTTTGCATGAAGCTCGCTTTTTACTAGCAAACGACCTGATTGGTTAAAAATCAACCAACCAGAGAAAGTGTATTTGATAGACTGGAAAGGTCTGTTTGTTCAGTCATCTACCAAACGTATACAAGAATTATTACTTGAAAATAACGTGATTTGTAACTTGTCGCCTCACTGCGATTTTTAAATTGTCTTACAATGAAATGCATTGGCGATATATTGACCAATCACTGTTTAACAAAGTGGTGTGATCTGTGAATGTTTGTTTGTAAGTACGAATGATAGTGGTACACTATAATATTCTCCGCATTTCATATTTTAATACGAGACTCTTCATCATCTTAATTATCTTTCAGCATTCACTGCCATGTAGGATGTTAAAAAAACAGTAGTTCATCAATATTGTCTTTCTTTTAATCTGAATATTAAAAACCTCTTTTTCGCACCAGCAGTTCTCTGCATCACTTTTACCGCTATGCCATAATTTCTATTGCCTGTTAGTAAATTGTCCAGTTTCTTTAACCGCTTAATTCTAGCGTCATTTCCAAGATCACACATCTGGCTATCTCTCATGCCGACAAGGCGAAATTCCCTCTTCTTATAGTTAATGGTTAATCCATTCCTCTCTCTTGTATCTATCTTCAATAGGAGTTTTTGTGTTCGCCATCATCACGGTAATCCTTAGATCTTATGTGAAGATTATTGCCAACGAAAGTAAATCTTTGTAGTTATCACTGTATAGATTAACTATCCCATGAACCTGAAGGAAAATATTATTTTATTAACGTATATGCTAATACAGATTTCGTGACATTAAATAAAGATCAATAGTCTGTCATCTCTTGATTTCTTTACTTTTCAAACATTTAAAATGACTTTCACTACCTATAAAATCTTCCTATAACGTTCATGAATATATTTTTTCTCGTATATAACTCTTCTATTTATGAACCAAAACATTCCTGTTAGATTAATATCTGGAAAAAAAGAGGTCATCACGTAAATTGGATACCTTTGTTCGGCAAGAAATAGACAACGTTTCAGAATATTAAAATGCTTTGATATGTGTTATGGATCTTCGTCCCCAATTTATTGTGGCAAAACGTAAAGAAAAACTTTGTGGTAAAGTTGTAGTGACCGGTTTTGCCGGAAATAAGACTGAAACACAGATGGTAGGTTGAAAACAGTGTATTAGAATAACGAGAATAATATATACATGTGTTAGCAATGAGTAAATAGAAATAAGTAAGTCTGAACGGTACAGTTACGCTACTTAATACCTGAATCGTAGCTGGCTTTAAGTGTGTACTAGCTGTCGTCAACTGCCTTCGTTCACTGCCTCAAAAGTCAAGCATACTTATATATACTAAGAGGAAGAGTTCATATCTCGTAGGAAGGCACCATAACAATATGCTTACTTCGTTCAAAGATTCTTGATAGTGACCCATAATTGTTCCATATTGCGTGTACCTACTTGACGTAGTCAATCATTGTTCTCCACAACTTACTATCCCTTTTGAATATTAACAGCGTTTCTGCCATTGCCAAGAATCATATGCACACTGTTCCGCCTTCCTCTTTCACGCAGCCATGTCAGGTTGGTTGCTCGCTGACTTTTCCTATCTCTCTTGCCCTCGATATGCAATGGGTTTTTACCCGAGCCCCCCTAAAAACGGTGGGGGTGTCAGAATGATGGATTTTTACGTAGATCATTCTGAGTGCATACCACAGGGCATAATTTCCCCGTAGACCGTGCATGAGCTGTATCCCATATTGTTTTCTTTCCGCAAACAAGGTACTTCCTTTCAGAATAATTTTGTTTGGATTCCTCTCCGACTGAAAGCAGAGAATCTGATATGTCTGAGACTGCGAGGGTTAAGTTTCATAAACGCTCTTTATTCACTGTGTCCAATATGTTTCTGTTTTATTCTAATTTAAAGCCTTCTTTTTAAATTTGTCTTTAAGATTTCCTTTTTTATTTTTTGTACTCATCTCCTTTCTGTTTTGCTTTCAGTTTCTTCTTCATCTGGGGAGAAGTTTTTCGGCATTCACTGCTCTCTCAAATTCATAACCCATTCCTTTGTTTCTAACAAAGCTTTTCTGTTTCATTTTGCATTTGGAATGTATTTTGCATTCTCGATGTCTGGACCTTTTGCATACTTACCTTTATTCGTTTCTAAAATATGGAGTTTAAGATGTTGCAATAATTGACGACATTTATCTTGAAGCTATCATTAACGAAAGAACTGTTAGTTGTGTAATTTTTAAAATTCTAGAACAAAATAGGTTTTCATTTCATCAACACGTTTTCTCTAAGATAATTTTCTTGAATATTGGTTTTAAAACATAATGTTTTCTAGCGATCAACAGTTGTTAAACAATAATGATTAGAAATACTGTTGTTTTACGTAATTTCTATATTAACGCACTGGTATTTTATGAAAATGTTTACTCTAAATTCAATAATTTAGTTGCTTTCACACCTGTGATGTTTTTAAAATTCTAAAGATCTTTTTGTTTGTTTAAATTTGCAACACAAGATTTGCTTTCGTTTGATACATTTTATTTTTCTATATTTGAACATTTTCTCAAATAAACTTTTTGGTAAAATATTTAAAGCCATTTTTCTTGCCCTTCATATCTTGACATTGTTGTCAATATCTTTTTCCTTTTTTTATCTGTTTTGAAATATCTCGCAAAGCCCAACATTGTATTCCCGTCATTCAATAACTTCACGATAATTGGATTTATTTTCCTTTTTTATGTCTTTTGATATTTTTATCTTAGATTTTTGCGTTCATATATTCCTTCTGATACCTATATATATATATATATATATATATATATATATATATATATATATCAGATTTTAAAATTCTCAATAATCATATACATATATATATATATATATATATATATATATATATATATATCGTGCATATGAATGCAGGCGTAAAAAAATGATGCACGATGTAAAATAACAGAGCTAAAATTTATACTGAAAAAATAAATATACTTTTTGTTTCTCATTTTTTGATGAGGAACAAAATGTATATTTATTATTATTATTATTATTATTATTATTATTATTATTATTATATATATATATATATATATATATATATATAGTCCAAAAGGGAAGTAGCGAATAGGTATAATCTCAAGAGAGATCCTATTAATAATAATTGTTGGATATTGAGTGTTAAAACAGATCCAGCCAGAGGGCTCAATGTAAAAAAATATATATTTACGAAGTCAATTATGTAGATATTTACCGAATAAAACTTTGATAATTACATATATCTGATGATCATTTCAGCGAAATAATTTCGATTCATCAGCGATCATATTTATTGATTTTTTCAATGAAAAATATTACTGAGAAAACAAATTTATTTCGCCTAAATGATCATCTGACATATGTCATTTCGGAATTTCTTTTATATATATATATATATATATATATATATATATATATATATATATTTGAAATGGACTCAAGCATTTTTTATAAATTTTCTCTCCAATCAAAATTCTGTGATTCTTTTTCGGAGATTCATCACGGGATTCGGTTTGTTTTGTGCCGGTTTGTAAAAGTATTATAATACAGAAAGATGCAATTATTGCTTTAAAGAAAAACTCGTGTTTTTAGATTTTATTTAAATTTTTTGCACATTTTTAGGTAGTCTGATAGACGTAATACACACTGTTTAATTTAAGAATATAATTGCAGTCCATATTAGTTCTAAAATTCTAAATCCCGAGCACTCCTTCTTCTTGCATATGTGTAGTCGTACCAACATAAATTTACTCAATGAAATCCTTAGAGAAGGAAACTTGTCAAGTAAACTATTTCCAAGTTGTTATATAATTTCCTTATTTGGTTTTATAATCGTTTCACCCTAAGCAAGGCAAAACTGTCAATAGTGATCAGGGGGTTATAGAACGAGAAAAATAAGGTAATGAGGATGCCGAAGAAAGGATGGAAATTAAGGAAGTCGATTCGATTTAAGGAGGTAGGTGGTAAATGGCGTTTCATTATAACATTTTTTATCATATTATATGCAAGTATATAGAAAGGAGTTCCAATATATATATATATATATATATATATATATATATATATATATATATATATATAGTGTATCGAGGCAGCAGATAATTTTCTAAACATATACTGTTTAATATAGGAGACAATGAATATCTATTATTTTTAATCATGAGCCGTTCTAAACATCTAAATACAAAATTTCTCCAATATTTGGATATTTTTTATTATGTTGTTTCTAAGCTTTCGGCTCACATGTAGCCCTTTAGAGAGGGTACAAGGGCATTAACACAAAAACATCCATCATCAGCGACGATTTTATCTTGTGTTGACATAAAAATTTACTAAGCAACGACAAGAGTTACTAAATAGCAAACGCTGTTCGTAAACTTGTAATGCGGTTCTATATCTCGAAATCTCGAAATGTTAACAGAACCATATATTTAAATGCAATGTAATGTGTTATGACCAGATGTAAACTTGATTTTATTAAGTTGGGGTTTGTTTCGATTTAATGTAGATGGCCTCCAATATATGAAGGTTCTTTTTTCTGTGTGTATGAGTGAGTATTATTATATTGTTGACTAAAACCTGTTTAATATTACTTATATGGCTATTTTTTCTAAGAAATGTTGTTTAATAGAGCTCTGATCAGAAAGGTGACAGGAAAGTCTACGGGAGAGCGTGGTTGCAGTAAACAAATACATATAGTGGGTTTATTATTAGTACCAAAGATACAATCTGTGAACGGGCATGCAAATTGATACACTACATTGGTTTTCTGTAAAGGATTTAGTTGAGTGGTTATGGGATTATTAGAGAATATGAGGACAATTGTTTTAAATTTTTATATAATATATGATGAGCTTAATTTGATTATTATTATTTATTGGTTTAACCTTTAATAGAAATGTTAAACTAATAAATAATAATAATCAATTTATTACGAGGTTTAGAACGGCTTATGATTAAACATAATAGCCATTCATTGTCTCTTATATCAAACAGTATATGTTTAGAAAAAATATTTATATATATATATATATATTAGAAATAGTACAAACAGTGGCAGATCACTGTAGTGATTTACTTTATTAAGTGTGCTTGATACTTAGTATAGCATTATATATGGTAATAGTTTTATTATAATGTTATAATAAAAATATAGTTTACTGCAACATAAGAGCTGTTGTGTTTCGGTACTATCTAATTAGCACATTGTCAGGCAGTGAGTTATTTTTCTCTTAGGAATCATTGCATATGAAAGCTTAATAAACAACATAATTTCTACCATATCCAAATAAGCTGGCTTTCTATTGCTATACTGAGACAAACCCTCTAAACGTATCCTCTTAATTGTCTGGATATGGGAAGAATTGTTTTGTTTTTAAAACTTCTATGCAAAATGCGGTGCTAATAAGATAGCATCGAAAAAAATCGGTTCATGTGTTGCAGTAAAATATCTTTTTATTATAAACTTATAACAAAATATTACTATATATATATATATATATATATATATATATATATATATATATATATTATGATGAACAGACATACATAATACAGTCACAAAACTTAAATAAGTTATTGATAATATTTTTAATAGAAACTGATTTTAAAAGTTAAAATATTATATTTTCAATTAGCAAATATCTATTTTATTGCAAAAATATCGATTTATATAATAAGATCTCGAATACAATAAGTTTATCCACGTCGTCTCAAATTAAGGAACACATATATTAAATACATTTCATATATGAAAAAAAAACACGAAATGTCAGGTGAAGACGTGATACTTAAAACGCACCATTACGATTAAAAATGAAAAACAATTAAACCGACATAGTTTAATGAAAAGCTTAATGATAATAGCTTATGAAAATTGAATTTTCTCAGACATCAGACAACCTTTCTTAAACTTACACCAGAACGAGAAATATGGTGGGAAATATAGATAAAACATTAAAAAATATCCTTAACATGAATTGTCGATGAACTTTATCCACTCGCATATATGTTTGTATGCATGTGTGTGATTTCTAATTCTTCTGGTGCATGAAAATTAGTTCGTCAATACAAAAACTATTCTATCTATGCAGAATTAATAAAAGTTTATTACTATAATTAAAAGTGTCTTTCTGCGTGCTCCAGAAGCAGGGGAGTTCATTTTTACGCACATATCTTGCATTCGTATTTTAAGATTAGTGTTCGCTAAACCAATATACAACTGCATTAAAATATGCTTTGAAATATATGCATGTGTATTCCCCGGTGCGTGTGTGAAAGCAATTACTCTGAACGGAAGATTTTCTCGGATCTTTAATTTAAATGAGTGCTGGTTTGTCTGTAATAATTCCAAAGACAAGATTGGCGCATAATTATAAACTGCCAAGTTTTAAAATGTTTTCGGAGGAACATTTTGGAAAATAATAGTTGCATATATTTGTGTATGCGAAAAAGAAGCTATACGTTATTATAGCCATCCATGTCGATTCTAAAATGCAAGTTTATATTTCATAAAATATTATTATTGCAAGTACCTATACAATTATTTGACTGAGATTTTAAAATGGAGAAATTTAAAAAAAAATCCACTGTGTGCATCTTTTAAACGAATTTTCAAAAATCTACTGAATGTAATTTTTAAAAGAAGCATTCGCTATAAATTAGCTCACGTGCAGGTTTTAAAATAACTAACAGAAAAAATGAAATGCTTCAACAAAAGTGGTAATTGCAATACAGTAATTTTGATATTAATACAAATTTTATGCAATATCTTACAAGGAAACATAATTTCAATCTTAAAATAGTCATGCGAGTTGTCCAAACATAGTTATTACTAAAAAAATAGGAGAGTCGAGTGGTTGCAGCATTACTATTCTAAACTTGCAACCTGAAAATAATTGATTTTTATAGGAGGTCACATCTTAAGATTTTCCCAGTATTCATGCCATATTGTCAATATGGTCAAGCCATATTCATTCTCTCCTAGAAGAAACTTTACTTTCACTTGTCGTAACTGAATTAAAAACTACATTCTGGCTCTTTTGATATTGAAGAAACACCAATGTACCTGAGCTAGCGTCTTCAAAAAAGATTTTTGGAATAAAAGTAGAGGGCAAATATATTTTTCGATTTTGGGGGTATAATTTTGAACAAGCTTTTTATAATAATATTTATTCCTAGCAGTATAGCCTGGCGTTGCTCGGGTGTAATGAAAGCTTTAAAACTAAGGTATGGTCCTGGAGCTCAGACTCAGCCTAAAGAATATTTGTGTGAAGTTTGGTGAGAATCAGATAAAAATTGTGGATTTGTATAAAGGACACACAGACAGTAAACCGACACACACACACACAATTCTTGCCTTTCATATATATATATATATATATATATATATATATATATATATATATATATATATATATATATATTATCGATTTTCTGCACTATTGTAAAAACTGCAACATTGAAACTTCTGAATATCGTTTCTTATGACTTTGTCTATGAGTGTATCAAATTTGATTAAAAACGGACCACTCCTTCTATAACCCGATTTTTTCGATTATCGATTTTCGATATTTATCGGCTGTACCTCGAAACAAAACCTAGCTAATAACTTTCGTAGACGCTTAGAGTGCACATGTGTAAATTTTCAAGAAAATCGGTTCTGTTGTTTCGGAGTCTATAGGTAACAGACACACACACACACACACAAAGTTCCATTTATAAATAAGTTTAGATTATTATTTTATTTTTTATTATTTATTATTTTCCTTCTTTCCTTATTTTTATTATTTATTATTTTCCTTCTTTCCTTACGTGCCATACATGATGCTTGCTTGAGCGACCATGTATCTTTTCTAGTCATGAATGGCATGGCAGAAGAATGCATTACTTTTGACGATAAAACCCAGTACTATATCCTTTCTATTTAACCCATATATGGAAATAAAGTGATAAAATCATAGATATTCTTAGCGTAATTGCGCATAAGTAAATATAACGAACACAAATAGAATTCATTCTCGACTCATTGAGTTCTCATTCCGATCCGTTAAATATTACACCACCTTCACATCTAGTTTTACATCAACTGATATTCCCAATCGAACGAGAGCCGGTGCTTTCAGATGATATTGCTCGGTGATCTTACTAGTAGTGTTACTATTTCAATATTATTGTTATCATCGTATTTCGGTTCCTGCTATGATCACACTACGAACTAAGTCTGCAGAAAGACCGAGGGCAACTAGTAGTGTATTGTTATGGTTACATTTTATGATATGTTCTTCTACCTCCTATATCATCAATAGCGTTAAATAGACTAAGTCCTTCTTTTATCAAGACATGTTTTGTATTTCTCTTAAGCGGGGACTTCATGGGATTCTTTCAATATGTTTTTGTGTTCCTATTTTTCATTTCAAGCGTACCTACTCTAACTGATACTATTCTTGTTTTCAATTTCCATATTTTTTCTATTTCAATTTCCCGATCTATATACTTCGATAGTTTTTCCTTGGTTACTATGTTAGAGTCCGCTGGGTAAACCATATCAATTAGTAGGCAATATTCATTTTCTTTTCGATTTTTGATAATTATGAACGGTCACTTTACGTCAATCTTCATGTCTGTAAAGATACGTAATCCCATTGAATTGAGATGTTTTTTATATCTTTAACCTGTGATGTGAAATGTTCATAAAAGTGTTTGTTAACATCTTTTCAAAGTATTTGCAGATTGTCCTGTGTAAATATTGCCACACTCTATCGTTTATATTCATTTGAAGCAAGTACAGTGCATTCTGTCTATTGTTTCCCAATATTTGTCACAGAATCTGCATTTTGGATCCATATTATCATGTACGGTACTTACCTGAAAGTTCTTAGTGAAAGGTCTCTGTTCTTACTCTGCAAGAATAAATCTTTCCGTTTCAGCCCTTGATTCAGATGCTTATAACCATCAATGACTTTTGATTTTATCAACATATATTTTAGCACATTCTGGATATTTGTCATCCATCCTTTTGTCTTGCCAGCCTTTCATCTTTTAGCTGCATCCTTGTATTTCGATTTTTCATATTTGTTTACTTAAATTTTGGTTCTTGGGTTTTGTTCTGGTTTTCTTCAGAATCTACTAAACGCAAATTTCGATTGTATTTACAGCCTTCTTTAATATTTGAATATTTTTTCTTTTAGTTTTTATATTGTTTGACTCATTGTATTATACAGTACGTTGTTGTTTTCATGCATGTTAGTATGCCAGTAGTTGTTGCTTTCTTTGACAATTTTTTTTTTTTAATCATTTCACCCCGAGCAAGGCAGAAACGCCACTGATGTGCAGGGGGTTACATAAATGTAGAAAGATTAATTAGAAAAGAGTGAGGAGTACAAGCTAGTTAGAAAGGAACAATAGAAAGCTGAGAAAGCAGGTGGAATGACAGATACATGGGCGGAGAGAACGTGAAGATTATACAGGGGAGGGGAGAGAGCTAGAGTCCAGTGGTTAGTAGGTGAGTATTAACTTGGCTTTTAAATTTCTGGAGATCGTAGCCGTCAGGAAAGCAAGAATACGGGAGTGAGTTCCACAGGCGGGAAGTGCGAGAGAGGAAGCTGCAGGAGTAGAATTGTCGTCTGCGTTTGGCTAACCTGACTGTGAATGGGTGGGACCCAGTTGCCAGTCTGGTTGCACGGGTAAACACCTGTTGAGGAGGCATCAGTGACTTAAGCTCATCCGAGCAGAAGCCATGAAAGTATTTATAGAAGAGACAGAGGGAGGCCACATTTCGACGATGGGAAAGTGGCTGCAGACGAGTCGCCAGATCAGTACCTATCACATTACAGACTCTCCTTTGGAGCTTGTCAAGAACACTGAGGAGAACGGCAGGGGCACCTGACCATAAATGGCAGTATGGGGTATGTATTAACGGTCTTTACCAGCCTTCGGATATTGCCAGTTATGTATAATAAGAAGCTTTCTTATTTTAAAATTAATTCGTCTGATGTCATTTAGAGTCGAGTTCAAGATGTTAAGACTATATTGAACGACTGCAAATGCCATACTTTTGTTTTGCAGTCCATATCTTCATATCAGTTTCACCGTCCTAGATTCCTATCTCCGTATTATTGCATTTTTTGGCGAATTCCATGACTCACATTTATAGCAATGTTCTTATAAACTTCTTCTTGCTCTAAATTGTTGATAGTTACACCAGGGTATAATCTAATAGACGAGATTCCTTGTAGTTATCCTCGTAAAATTGTCGCTTGACCACGCGTTCCGTACAGAATTCTGTTCCACTGACATCACTGAAATATTTTACTGTTTTCAGGAGACCTTCCAGCTCACTGTCATTCCTAACATACAAATGTAAGTCATCCATGAGCTATTTCCGTTTTTTATATCTTAAGGCCTATTTCATCCTGTTAAGTTTGCTGGTGAATTATGTTAGGAATATACAAAATAGTAAGGGAGACAAAGTATCTTCTTGAAATATTTATCTGTTGTTGTTTATTTCATAAGACTTATAGATTTCATTTACATGACTGATGTCACGTGTTGCTTCCATATCGATATACTTTGTTTAATGAAATTGATGACGACGGGTGGTATCTTGTATTATTATTATTTTTATAACTACTACTACTATTAAAGTTACTGTTAATATTATTATTATTGTATTTGTTGCTATTATTAATCACTTTAAGTCTTATACTTATAAATTTGTGCCAAAATTCACTTTAATAATCGTGTTAATTGGCACAATGGTATCATCAACTATGGATTTAGGTAAAACCTTAAAATAATAATAATTGCAAACAATGATGACTTTTACAAAATTAAGGTGAATAGAGTAAATCTAAACAGCGAATTATAAATAAAAGCCATTTCCAGTTAGCATGGTCGATTCAAGGGTGTCGTGCACACTCCGAATCTGTGATGCGCTCACCTCACTGTACTTTATCTCAATTTTCATCAGGGAAAATTTATGTATAATACCCATTGCATTATAATCTAACTATGTACAATAATGTATCACAGGAAATATTCGTGTAAAATTCAACTAGAAACATTGAAAATAAATACAATGTATCTTAATAAAAATTTGAGACATGTCATAGTAGATCATTCACTCTTGAATCAACAATGTTTTGTGGCAATATTTACCTTGGACTTGAAATCTTTCCAGTAGTAGGTTGCAATATGTTTTTTCGGTAAAACTTGTTGCTAAACAAGTTTATAGAATTCAGTCTACTTTTTAACCTGTAGCTGGAGGGAGAAGAGATAGATTAAAGCCTTTCCCAGGGATATTTTGTGCGTAGGTGAATACAAGGGAACAGTAAAATGTTCTAGTCTTGACCAAGAGGCTCACACTAAACTTCAGCCGTTGTCAGATGTTGGTAGTTGAGTCGATCTTACAATATCGTCGCACCAAATGCTATATCTCTATATTTATCTGCTTAGTTATAAATTCAGCTAATAACATAACGAGCAATGAACTACTCACATGGAAGTCTCGAAAATGTGGCTTTCTTAATATGCTGCTAATTAGACTAAGATAAAGGCATAAAGGGTGTAGATTTTGTAATCAAATTACACGAAAATGTACTTTATATTTGTTAAATTATTTTTTCTAATAAAGAATTCATTAACAAAAGTACGGGCTTAGATGCCAAACATGAAAACACATAGCAATTGAGTACAAAAATGTATTTTAGATATGTAATAAGATTATACACATAAGCGAACTACTGATGAGAATTCTTGGCAAAGACATATTCCAAAATTACATCATATTCCAAAATTTGATCATTTGAACATATATCAGTAAGGAGTGTTGAAGTACTATATTATAAATACATTATACGTTAAAATTTAGCATAAAATACTCATGACATGTAATTATTATTTATTATTTTATTTTGAAATAAGAGGGATGTATTTATTGTAAATGTTTTGAGTTAACCATTTCCCTTTAAAATTACAATGGCCATGTATGTTTGGTTGTGAAATTATTACTTCCTTTAAGAAGATAATTGAAAAAACTGGGCTTACGTTAAGATTTTGTCAAAAATCAATAATCGCACTTTCTAAAACTTATCGTCAAAGAAAGTAATTTTCTCCTCACTGCAACAGTTATTTAAAGAGAAAATAACTTCCTTAGATTAAACGTTATTGGGAGTGCTTTCATGCACTTACGTATGTATGCATTGACATATATACAGATGAGTTTAAAAATACACACACACACACACACACACATATATATATATATATATATATATATATATATATACCTGGATTGATAGATAATTAACAAGCTGGGATAGATAGATAGATAGATAGATAGATAGATAGATAGATAGATAGATAGATAGATAGATAGATATTCAAGTTTCATGGTATAATGGAAGATACCACGATACTATCACACGTCTATTGAACAGGTGAAGAGGCTCATCCCTTGTTCCTTGGTTAGGATGTGGATTCCGGCTTTCTCTTTTCCAATCTTTTTACTCTTTTTTTTCTTTCAATTGGAGTAGATAGACTAAACTATCGTCCGGTTCACACTCCACCCACGTCTATTGAACATGTGAAGATGCTCATCCCTTGTTCCCTGGTTAGGATGTGGTTTCCGGCTTTCTCTTTTCCAATCTTTTTACACTTGTTTTTCAGTTGGAGTAGATAGACTAAACTATCGCCCGGTTCACAATCCGCCTACGTGTATTGAACAGGTGAAGAGGCTCATCCCTTGTTCCCTGTTTAGAATTTGGTTTCCGGCTTTCTCTTTTCCAATATTTTACCCTTTTCTCTTCAATTCGAGTAAACAGACTTAACTATCTCCAGGTTCACACTCCACCCACGTATATTGAACAAGTGAAGAGGCTCATCCCTTGTTCCCTGTTTAGGATGTGGTTTCCGGCTTTCTCTTTTCCAATCTTTTTACTCTCTTTTTTTCATTTTCAATTGGGGTAGATAGACTAAACTATCGCCCGGTTCACGTTCCACCCACGTCTATTGAACATGTGAAGATGCTCATCCCTTGTCCCCTGGTTAGGATGTGGTTTCCGGCTTTCTTTTTTCCAATCTTTTTACTCTTACGTAGCCCCCTGTGCATCAGTGGCGTTACCGCCTTGCTTGAGGTGATATGATTAAAGAAAAAACATATAAATGATTTATATATCTGACCTTTGTGACCAAATGCGTCAAACATACTCTATTAATCTGCAATGCATACTTACCACATTGGTTTATAAGTGACAACAGAAATGATTATTATCAATTCTTTTAAAGCTACCAGATATTGGCAATCCTGAAAATTTTGCGATATTCAATTCTACAAGTGCAATCAATAAGATCCATACAATAAGAAAAAGTAAAATATTCTTCAAAATATCTGTCCAGCAGAAATTCTTGATTTTGATTTAGAGAATTATTTACTATGACTGTAAAATCAGAATGCAGAGAAATATTGTAATTTACTAAGCGCAGCTTAGATGTGGCACAAGGCCGAAAGTATGGGGCACCCAGTGAGGATCGAACTCACTGCTTAATTGCAATAGTTACTAGCGAGACAAGCTTGCTAGCCATTACACCACCTCGAGGTGCTCTTATACAGAGAAATATTTCTGTTACGAATGTTTTCTGAGTTGTATTTAATGATATCTGCCCTGGCTAAGGGGGAGGTCCATATCAAATTTGGTGGTGGGTAGGACAGGATGCAAAACATCTTGTAGCACAAAGTTAATATTTCTCAGTCAGCATTCGTATAATTTATTGGCAAAAATAGGTTTACAATCAAAATAATGTGGATTCTTTTATAAATTGACGACAGCCTCGACGCAAAATAACAGATTCCTATGGCATTCAGGTAATTATTTTAAAAGATGAAATATTTATTATTCTGTTGAAAAAAGAAAATTGTGAACAAGGCAGTGTTTAGGAAATATTTTGTATCATGGCAGAACTTTAATTCTTTAACATCTCGGCTCATACGACAAAAAAACCATAATTTCGTCCGTCTTCACGTGCCAATTCCAAAAATACCGTATAAACAAGGTTTTAAACATGGTTCGGACATGTCCGCCCGATTTTCGCAGCAGCTGCAGATTTAACCCAACGAAGCATTTCCAATCTGACTAGCATTAATGACAGATTCTCACTGTTGGTAAGCAAACTAAACGGCTATCTACACCAAGGCGCTTCCATCAATAACGATGCCTTCACCCAGTGACGAGACTAGCAGCAGTCGCAGCAACAGAGATTATTCCAGTGTGATATCTCCCACGAGTCTACATATGTCTGTTGATTTTCTCTACGGGTCTATCATGACTATTACCTTATGTTTTATCTCGAACAAACTCTTAGTCTTCGACGACTGATATACAATACCTGCAATGAGCAAATGATCGAAAGTTGTATATCACGGAAAAAAAACACTTTATTTCTCAAGACCACATATTATCTCCATTTATTTTTGTTGTTGTTTTCTTCCCTTCACTTGCAATCTTTCTTTTTAAAGCGAAAGCCGCCGTTAAAATTGTAACAATTAGAAATGACAAATACAAATTTCTCTAAAAATTAGAAGAGAAAAATCGTCAAAATTGTGCAATTAAAGGTAAATGAAACAAATGCAACAACATGTTCGATCAGCAACTGATACAAGCGGAAATGTTAGACGAATAAACCAAAGAAGCAATAAAGAAGTAGTGGCGATAAAATGAGGAAATGATAGAAGAATGAAATTAAAAAATGGCAAATGAATGAAATAATGAGAAAAGCACAATAAAACGGAGGATGAAAGAAAAAAGAACCGATGAATGAAAAACAAGCAAAAACAAAATGATGAAAACAACATGAAACATCGACAGAAAAACACAGCAAATTGTACAACGAAAGAAAAGATGAGGAACAAAATAAATATTTGTCACAAAACGTAAAGGAATCGTCAGCAAAGAAAGAAAAAGAAGACACAAGAAAGAATGGTTAAGTAAAAAAAAAGCTACAGGAAGAAAGTAAAAGAAAGAAAGTCATGAATTTCATATGAAAGCAAATAAAGTATGAAAGGTATTTAGAAATTGATTCCCTGTCGGTTAAAGCAGAGAAAGGTTTTATAAACCTAATTCTTTTCACCCGGTCACAAATGAGGTCACCTTGATAGAGTATCCGGTTAGCCCAGCTTAAAGAAATAAAAGCAGGTGAAATGTCGGGCTTCTAAGTTGTGATCAATCCGATCGGCTCTCTGATATATTATTTGATGTTCTCTGTTTAATGTTTCTTGAGGTCTTTGCATGTAATTCCTCATTTTAGCGTAGACTAGATAAAAATAAAATATACTCCTGGAAATACTGGATCGATGATGTCTAACAATTCTGTGGTTCTCCCTATTAGAGGCCATTGAGGCATTTGGATTTCGCAGAATATCAGTTACTAAAAGAAGGAAAATGTGAGACAAAAATATCAAATATTTTAGAAACTGTATGCAGAAACAATGGAAAAAGATTGATGATGACATTAAGATAAAAATATGTCAGTGTATGCTAAACTTGAAGAACGATCATTCGTAAGCATTACACATATAGCAGTAGTAATAGTAATAGTAGTATTAATCGTAGTAGTAGTAGTAAGCATCCGTTTCTCTCTCGAGATAATGGTAGCGCTTCTTTTGGTCAAACGTTCTTTTGGGTGATCGTAAATTTGTCTCTCCATATGATACTGATGATACGTCGGAGGCTGAACGGAGTTAGAAGCTTTCTAGGCTTCTTTCCTGCCCGGTGCATGTTTTCCATGTTTCGTTGTCGCAAAGAAGACTAAGATGGACACATGCTTGAAATAGCTTTATTTTGGTGTGCAACATCGATTGTTGAACAATAAACTGTTGGTTAATTTGGCTATAATTTCTATCCTTTTGGCGATGCATTTGTCAATCGATAGGTTGTTAGTGACAGGAAAACCCAGATATGTGAAGTGACAAAACACACACACACACACACACACACACACACACACACACACACACACACATATATATATATATATATATATATATATATATATATATAATATGTATAGATAGATAGATAGATATACACGAGGGTAAATCAGAAAGTTAAGACAATGTTAAAATACTTTTTTATGTGCCGTGTTCCTTCCGGATGTAGGCAATCATGGCCCTCCACATAAATCTATCCTTTGTAGCTCTTATCAGTTTTTTTCTCATAGTATCACTTCAACTCCTTGCTCTGCCATTCACTTGCTCAGGCATATCAAGTATGTTCTGCATTGCTTTCCCCTTTCTCACTTTCCCGCTGTCCGTTCTGTGAGTATTAGATTCATCAAGCCCTCCTTCCTCATTATGATGAAGGAGGGCTTGAGGGCTTCAGCTGTCTCTTCTTGATGTTAAGCTTAGATTTATTTTTTATTTTCATTCTTGTTGTTGCTCACATGTTCGGTCCATAATATCTTCCTTCTGTATAACAACATTTCAGTTTGTTCAATTTTCATCTTTGCTGAGAGTGTTCAATATTCACTACCATATTGGAGGACAGTTATCGTGTATCGGTCCAATATTATTTTCTTGTTTCTAAAGAAATCTTAATGTCTTTCAATACTCTGCATAAATTTTAGAATGCTTCCTTGGAAATAAAAGTACGTCTTCAAATCTCAGTGTCGCGCATTCCGTCCTCTGCGTCATCATCAGCCAGGTATTTAGATTTCTGTACCTGCTTGAATTTAGGATCCCCGAACTGTAGTTGGCATTTACTCGATTTAAAAGAGAAAGGAGCTCATGTGTGCTACGACGCGTCAGTATGGTTTGACGGGTAGCTATTTGCTCTCGACATTCTATCATTGAATGGTAGGGAACAACTATGGGAGCTATTTTCAGCAATTGCACCATCGGGTAATCACACGTCATACGGCGCTTTCTGTGAGTCTTTTTCTTTTATTTTCCATGTCATTTCTGGACGTAAACGATCATGGCTTTCCACAGCTCCCTATCCCTGGTGAGTCTTAGCACGCTTTGTCCTGTTGCACCATGCAAACTTCGTTTCTTCATCCATCTGATCAGGTCCTTCAAATATGTTATCCGCTGCTTTCTCCTGCCTCTTTTCCCTCTCTATCTGGCCCATTAGTATCAGGCTCTCCAAGCCATCCTTTCTCATTGCATGTCCAAGGAACTTTAGTTGTCTCTTCCTGATGCTCAGTATTAATTTCCTTATCGTTTCCATCCTTTCGAAAACCTCGTCATTGCTCACATGCTTGGTCCATGATATTCGCAGCATTCTTCTTAAGAACCACATTTCAGCTGCTTCAAGTTTTGTCTTCATCTTCGAGAGGAAGTAAAATCTGAGAAAATTCAGTTTGATCAAACATATGGGACAAGGTCTGTTTAATTCATTTTTATTGTATCTTTAAAATTTTAAATTGAAACAGACAGATCTGGTCGGTTGTTTGTAATCCTACCAGTTTAATCCTACCTATATATATATATATATATATATATATATATGTAGACTTGTTTTTCTTTTAATTTCAGTACGTAAATTATGTAAAAACTGCCCAAACATTTTTTTCTCTAAGCTCTATCAGCTATACTTTTAGCGATTATCAAGGGTGAAATTTATTTAAACTTAATTGAATATATAAGGTGTTTGAGTAAATATGTAAACATTGTTGCCATGTTCATAATTGATATTATCAAGCGTTGGAGTTTTCTTCTTTTATTAATAATGCTTCATTTATATTTAACTGAAAGCCCTCGTTGAAATTTGGACAATATTTACATAATTTGCCTCCTGAAAAGGAAGCAATATAAAGATCACATGAAAGATTATGTAAAAACACTTAACCATAACACCTTAATTGTCATTTTAAGAAAACTTGTATAAAAGAGAAATTGCTGTCTAAATAATATATATATATATATATATGTATATATATATATATATATATATCTGTGGTGTACAAACATATGCAGAGAATAAATTTAAGCGTTATCTTTCGTGTTTGTGTGGAGATCTAAGCAGTGAAATCAAAGTCTTCCGAATAGAGAATCACCTTAGTACTATTAACTTGTTTTTTTCTGACTGAAAATAGAAACTTCATATTAGTGTAACACCCTAATATTAATAGAACATTTCGATCATTAGGTTGGTAGACATTAAATTTACAAGTATAAAAAAGCAAGGTATATCTAGGAAATCACCTCAACACAGTAAGTATATCATTTATAGTAATATAAGCTAGGATTATAATATATATATATATATATATATATATATATATAGATAGATAGATAGATAGATAGATAGATAGATAGATAGAACAGAGGGGAGAGGGAGAGAGAAATGAAAATGATAGAATGGTTCAAATATAGTCAAATTATCCAGAATGCACTGATAAGCATCCTCTAGTTTTCTATGCAGAAACGCATGTATGTACGTATTCATTTATCGTCCGTATACGCGCGTTTAAAAATTAACATTGTATGTTTTACTTCCTTTCCTATCAATAAGAAAATTTCTTTCTTTCTCCCCCCAAACTTATTCGTCTGGATAATTCTAGCGAGATTTATATTTTTACAAGGAAATATGATTTTTTAAATTTGTATTTATAAAAAATCATCATCACTTTAAAATATTCTCGAAACTAAATTATTACTAATGGACTTGTACATTCTTTCAATTTATTTTTTATTATATATATATATATATATATATATATATATATATATATATATATATATAAAACATTGCTATGCGCCAATAGCTGTCACCGAATAGCTGACGCTGGTCGCAAATTTGTAATGAGTTTCTATGATGTCACATCACGTATGAGAACTAAATCTTAACAACAGAACTATATGTCTAAATGCAATTTTTGACTAGATCGAAATGGGATTTTACTGACAGTGGGTTGCTTTGATTTACTGTAGATCGCCTCCAATATCTGAAGGTTCTTTTATTATGCGTATCTGTGTGTATTTTTGTGTTATCGACTAAGATCTGGCTAATATTGCATACATAAATAAGTTTTTCTAAGAAATGTTTTTTTTTTTATGGAAGCATGATCCGAAAGGAGGCAGGTAAGTCCAAGTGAGAGCGTAGTTGTAGCAAAACCAAAGCAACCCACATAAAATTAAACCCAAAATACGATGTTTAGAACAGCTCATGATTAAACCTTTATAAGCATTAATTGTCTGTTTTATATATATATATATATATATATATATACATACACACACACACACACATATATATATATATATATATATATATATATATATATACAATTGGAGTAGATAGTACCTACTATCAACCGGTTTCACACTCCAGCTCCTCCTTTTGAACAGGAGTTGAGGTGATCACCTTGTTTCTTGTTTAGGAAGGGATTCCCGGTCCATCTACCTCCTCCTTCTGTCTTAGTGTTAGTTCAGTTGGAAGCTCTTTGCAGTTATTGAGTATGGGGGCAATGTCTCTCCATTCTGATGGTACCGGGTTGGCGGCTTCCTGGTTGCTGCTTCTGACTGGTAGTTAAGAGCCCGAACCTATGCATAGCTTCTTGAGGGGCTGCTCTGATCAACAGTTGAATAATATCGGGGTTACTGTAGTGCCATATCGCGCATGGACGGGCGTCCGTGCACGAACCTCCGGTGGGCAACCACGAGGCAACATTATGTTGCAGGCTGCGCCAGTCTCCATTCCTCATATGCTGCAAACAGTGACCAACTGATTCTACTCTAGACCTCTCTTCTCAACTAAAATACTATGATGATAAAAAAAAAAATATCAAAACCAAACCACTACTCGGAAAACGCCCAAACCTGTCTGCGTCTCTTTCACTCACATTCGCGGTATCCGCACTAATTTTTACAGCGTAGAATCATTCCTTCAAACTAACTCAACTGATATCTTAGCCCTATGTGAATCTAACCTTGACCCTTCTATCCCCTCCTCTGAGTTTTATGTTCCTGGTTACCTTCCCCTCTTTAGGATGGACTCTAATTTCCATATGCATGGGCTTGGTGTATATGTCACCGAACACCTCTCATGAACTAGAGAGACATCTCTTGAATCCCTGGACCAGTCTTTCCTGTGCTTCCCTCTCTCACTTCTAAGCTCAGTTAGCACTCTCTTCTTCCTCTACCGCTACCCCTCCTCCTCTGACTGTTCAGTACTTGACAGCATCACTGACAATATCGACAAGGCCATTTCTTCACATCCATCTGCTCATATTTTGTGTTTAGTGATATTAACGCCCACCACACTAAGTGGCTGAAAGACTCTGTCACCGATATTGCTGGTGTCCACACCATAATATTTTCAGTCTCCCAATCACTTACGCAAGTGGTGGACTTCCCCACGCGTTTCTCCAATAGCCCTAACGGAAGGGACTCGCTACTAGACCTCTGCTTCACTTCCATCCCAAATTCTTGCACTGCCAGTCAGCTTTGCCCTCTCGAATATTCTGACCCCGCAGTAGTTTCTGTCAACAACTCATTCCACTCACCCCTACCCAAGAAACCCAGACCAGCAGAACATCCTACTGCTACCAAAGAGCAGACTGGGATTCGTTCCGTGGCTTCCTCTGTGACATCCCTTGGAACAACGTTTTTAGTCTTCCCGTCGAAGACTGTGCATCAGAGGTCTCCTCTTGGGTTAAGGCCGGCATCGATGCTTTCATCCCTGCCAGGAAATTTCAGCTTAAATCCCATTCGTCTCCCTGGTTCTCGCCCGCTTGCTCGGGCGCCATTGCCCACCGGAACCATTTCTTCCGGCCTTATCGTAGCCACGCGTCGGACCAAAACAAATGCCTTTTTGGCTCAGCTCGTAATAAGTGTAAAAAGATACTTAACGCAGCTAAGTTGTTGTTTGCTGCCAGAATGAAGCAACGCATAGCATCCTCTATGTTAGGCGCCAAAGACTACTGGCGCCTCTGTAAAAGCGTGCTTAACAAGAGTAGTCCTCAATACTCCCACTAATCAATGATTTTGAGGTCCTCACCTCCTCAGCTGAGAAGGCTGAATGTTTTTCTCGTAGATACTCGACCAATTTGAGTCTGGATTCGTCTGGAGTTTATACACCTGACTTCCTACCTAGAACTGAGCCTCAAGTGAATGACGTCCACATCACGCCCTCGCTGATTTCTAACATAATCTCAAAACTTGTCCCTCACAAAGCGAATGGTGGGGACGGAATAACAATTATAGTATTGAAGAAATGTGCCCCTGAACTCTCCTCTCTCCTTTTTAAACCCCTACAACTTCTGCCTATCTTCTTCCTGCTTTCCTGCCTGTTGGAAGTCTTCTTCTGTAGTTTCTATATTTAAGAATACCGGATAATCATCAGACCCCGCAAATTACCGCCCTATCAGCCTTCTTACGAACTTTGGCAAAGTGTTCGATGCCATTATCAACGCCGAGGTCGTTCAGCATCTCACAGCCCAGAGGCTTCTATCGGACAAACAGTATGGCTTCCGCGTCACCAGATCTACTGCTGATATGCTAACGCCCATCACCGAGTATATATACCAGGCTCTCGATAAGAATGGTGAAGCCCGAACCGTTGCCTTGGATATCTCTAAAGCGTTCGAAAGAGTCGGCATGCTGGCCTTCTACGGAAACTGCAAAGCTATGGCATAACTGGATTTTGTTGAACCTAATCCAGTCATTCCTTTGTAACTGCACATTGAAAGTGATATTAAACGGACATGCCTCCCAGAACTACTATACAAACACGGGTGTGTCTCAAGGTTCTATCCTAAGTCCTACGCTCTTTCTGATCTACATCAATGATCTCCCCGATGCCATAAATCCCAAGTAGGCATGTACGCCGATGACACCACAGTTTACTCTCGCCTCGATCAAAAATCTGGTGTGGGCGACAAAGTGAACCTCGCTGCCGAGCTTGAAAAGGACCTCCAATCCGTGGTAGATTGGGGTAAGAAATGACTCGTAAATTTCAATTCTTCCAAAACGAAGCTACTATCAATTAACCACCATAGACAACCGCACCTCCCTCCAATTAGCATGGAACAGGCTTGCCTCCCAGAGCGTAAAACACTACACTTGCTTGGCCTGACACTCTCAGCGGACCTCAAGTGGAGTGACGAAATGTCGAATCCGTTACTAAATCCGCTGCTATGAAAGTCGGCTCTCTGTGCAGGGCTCGGAAGTTCTTTCCGCCTGAATCCATCCTGCACATATATAAATCTACCATCCGCCTGTGTATTGAATACTGCTGCCACATCTGCTCTGGTGTCCCTGCTATTCTCCTCGGGGTCCTTGACAAAATACAACGGAGAATCTGTAACGTGATCGATACCGACTTGGCTGACCACCTGCAGTCATTTTCTCACCGGTGTAAGGTGGCTTCCCTGTGCCTCTTCTATAAATACTTTCATGGCTTCTGCTCTGATGAACTTAGATCACTGGTGGCCCCTAGTTATGAATTTGCACGAGATACTAGATTAGCAACTAGGTCCCACCTTTTTACAGTGAAACCGATTAAATGTAACCGCAATTTCTACTCCAACAGCTTCTTTTCTCGCACTTCCCGCCTGTGGAATTCCCTTCCGCATACTTGCTTCCCCGACGGCTACAACCACCAGGAGTTTAAATGTAAGGTCGATTGACATCTCCTAACACACTATCTCGCACACATTCTCTCAAACACTTTTTCTATGTACTTCCTTACTCGTCTATCACCCTACACGATTTAATATATATATATATATATATATATATATATATATATATATATATAAATTTCCTTTTAACCACCATGAGATGGTTCACATGAGCTGAAAGCTTAGAACCAGCTGAATAAAAAATATCCAAATATTGGAAAATTTTTGTCTTTATTTTCCCCTGAAATGAAAACCAAGATACGATGTTTAGAACGGCTCATGATTAGACATAATAGATATTCATGGTCTTTTATATTTAACAATACATGATTACATAATTATCTAACTCGATGCAGTGTATATATATATATATATATATATATATATATATACGGCCAAACAAATTCAATCACCAACATAAAATTGGATATAAACATACACAAACACGCGTACATATACACACAGGGAGATATATCTCCCGCTTCTGAAGCATATCAGATCGGACGACTGTTTCTCTTACCAAGGGTGAGGGGAGCTGGTTCGAATCTTGATGGAGGGCGCATATTTAACTTTAATAATCTTTCTAAAGTTTCCACGCCGGTATACCAATTTAAACAAATACACTGTTTAATAATTAAACGTAACGTCTACTCAACTTCCAAGAATTTATTGGATATATATATGTGTGTTTTATGTGTTTGTGCGCGTGCATGCGTGAGTGATTGTGGCTGAGATGGTGTGGCTGTGTAGATATAATTGGTTGAGTGTGTGTTTGTTTTCGAGTGAGTGTGTGTGCACGTGAGTGTGTGTGCACGTGAGTGTGAGTGTGTTTGTGGGTGTGTGTGTGTTAATCTACTACCGAACCGACCAGCATAAGCGAGAACAATTTGAAAGAAGCATGTAGTTGCCCTTCTCAAGGTTGAGTGAACCTTTTATCAAGTAATATACTAAAAGAATTTATATCCAGACATACAACCTGACAGATATAGCAATGATAGCGGGAAAGTTATTTTTTCTACTTGCTACATAAATATGATTGCAGAAATACCAAACGGACTTGACAAAGAAAAATGAATTTCATATAAAATAATCCTAAAACTAGTGTATGTTCCTATCGAGAAAAATATCAAAAATCCATGTCTGCAAATTTCGACATGATCTACGCTGGTATCCGTGTTAAAAAGAGAGCAGCTTCAAAAAGTTTCTTTTTGTGTATTGTGATGATCTCATGATCGCAGGATATGTGGGAAATTAACCTGGGTATAAAACAAACACAAACGCATCTTCCTCTAAGTGAATGTAAAAACTAGCATCAGACAATTGCAATGGAAATTTTTATTTTTCTATAAAACCATGTAATATTGATAAAAAGTTTTATTTTTCTATAAAACCATGTAATATTGATAAAAGCTATTACTTATAAAAAACTACAATTAATGGAAAACTACTATTAATAAAAAACTATTATAGAAAAAATTAACTACTATTGAGAAAATAAATTTACATTTAATAAAACAAAAATTACTGTGTCTGCGTGAGTTAAAAATTAACTGCTTGAATAAACAAGGGTTTCAAAGATTTGGAAATTTTGTCATAATCAATAGCCTAGAGAGTGAATCTAAAACAGTTTAACGGCTTAGAGAGCCAAGACAAAATAATTCAATAACCTAGGGTATGAAGATAAAATCTACAACTGAGAAAGCAAAATTACTGTTTATAAAACAAAAATGAGATACAAAGATTATCCGCTAGAATACGGAGGGTCTAAACAAACTCGGAAGTTTTGTCAGAAGTTTTTATCCTAGAGAGTGAAGATAAAACAATTTCATGGCCTAGAAAGTGAAGATAAAATAATTTAACGGACTATAGATAAGCGATAAACAATTTAATTGTCTATAGAGCAAAGATAAAAAAATTAATGGCCAAAAGAGTGGGGATAAAACAATTTAATTGTGTAGAGAGTGAAGATGAAACAGTTTAATAGCTTAGAGTGCAAAGTTAAAACAATTTAATAGCCTAGAAAACAAAGAAAAATAATTAAATAGCCTAAAGTGCAAAGATAAACAATATAATGGCCAAGAGAGCAAAGATAAAACAATAGCCAACGGAATGAGGATAAAAACAAACTATTGAGAAGAAAAAAACTACAGTTGATAAAATAAAAATGAGTGTAAGTGCGTCTGTTAAAATGTTATCTGTTAGAATGAAGATCGTTTAAAAAAATTCGTAAGTTTTTTTTCTGGATCTAATAGCCTAGCTAGCGATGATAAAATACATCTAAACCTTTAACGTTTCTGTGAATATGAAATAGATTTTTATTAAGAAAATCATTCTAACTCGTCCATGAAAATGGCCTAGTAACAATATCTACTTCAAGAATACAATCCTAATTGAAAAAAAATATATACTGTATTAATACAAAAATAAAATAAACGAGCATTCATTTCTGAATCATTTAAAACAAATCTCTATTAATACAATGAGTGAGAAATTTTAAAGATAAACTCTTCTCCTTTTATTTCATTTAATTTGCTAAATTACAAATAAATAGTAATAGTAATTATAACCTTAATTTACTGCTCTCACTACGAATAATCTTTACGCGGATCGTTATATAAAAATAAGTGGGCCCGTGCCGTCAAAAATGACGGTAAAATATTTATACTGATATGCCGTCTAAAATCTCAGAAGTTTGGTCTATTTTGTTTTGTTTTCTCAACTCACATTAACAGTTACAGTTTTTTTTCTACCCGAGAGGTTAACAAATAGACGGGATATATATATATATATATATATATATATATATATATATATATATATATATATATATATATATCCCGTGATAATACTCGATGGAATAATTGAGTATATTAGGCGTCTCGCTTCCTCCGAAAGCAACTTCCGTCAAAGGAAAATTATTTGGTTCGTAAAAGTTTTTTAAAAGCTGAATGTCACATTCAGCAATGCCTAAATCGTTAAAATTGATATATTATGATGGCTTAAAGAGCAGATTTAGAGTAAATTGGACATTTTCGTATATTCGGCAACCTCTCGGGTAGAAAGAAAAAAACTGAATAAAAGAAAGTTGTGGATTCTTTGAGTATTTCGTTGCAGACTGGGCCATTTCTATATCATCCATCATTTCAAAAAGTGTGGGCTTGTGAATATGTTTCCAAAATCTAGTGATTCAGTTTTAGAACTGACCATTATACGTAAAAATACTTAATGAAAAATTCAATACATATATATATATATATATATATATATATAATAAAATAAACAGTAAACACACACACAAACACACACACACACACACACACACACACACACATATATATATATATATATATATATATATAATCTCAATTCGTTCGGGTTTAAATCCTGGCTAGAAGTCATCGAATGTCTATCTATGCAGATGAGGTCTGATACAACAAAACAGTACTGTCTGTGAATGACTCTCTTTCTTTGTATCTCTCTCTCTCTCTCTCTCTCTCTATATATATATATATATATATATATGAATATAAAAGAGACAAGAGAAAAAACTATACTTAGCCGAATGTTACTTTCTCTGAGAAACGTAATCAAAGCTATGTAAGATTTATTATGCAGCAAGTGTTATATATATATATATATATATATATATATATATATATATAGGTAGGTCATCCACATACAAGCTTGTTTCGCTGTATCATAGCTCTTCATTGTGGCGAGACACATCCACTTTCTTCTGTCCGGGATCGAAATTCGATCGATTTAGTGTCAGTCGGAGTTGCTACCCACCAAAGCGATAAGCGCATAGAACCAGAGAAGGTAAATTTTAGCGTCTTGTATATAAGCAGTTTATACACACGCCAGTCACAGAAAAAACTCAGTTCTTTTCTAACTAGTATTGCTTATATCACAGAAGTGGAATCTGTTTTTATTTTTATTTTTTTGAGTAAATGAATATAGTTCAGGATTGAATGAGAATTAATAAACTTAGCAACGAAATCTATTTCTTAATTCTTCAATTTTTGTCTATTATTCTGAGATGAAGTAATATTTATATTATTTAAATTCTTCGGATTGTTGTGCTGATCTTTATTGCTATATTCATATTTATATCGAGTGAACAAGTTGTCAAAATATAGCTTAGACAGTTGTATTAAATGGATATAACTGAGCCATCCGGAAGGGGCATAGATCATGAAACGAAAATAATATTACTCAGTGATCGAAAATACGGTTTTGTTTGTAATTCCTGAAGAAATCCGGATAGTGCTACAGCCGAAACATTGTGAATATGAAAATGACAATAATGATGAAGATAACCGTCAGAAGAATGTAAATGATGTTATCCATTTTTGCTTTCTAAGAAACATAAAATAATAACAGGTATAGTTTCCTTTTACCCGCGAGGTACTGGCTAACTGAGTTTAGATCCTTATTAAATCAGCAGCTTATTAGTATTGTTCAGCTGCCACTCGATTCACTGATAGATTTCTATTCTAAGTCACCATATTCGAAATTTGGGGAAAATGGTCCTTTTGCGTACTAGAGTAACAGCATCTGCATATATTGAAAAAATTAAGGACTTCGCTAATAGTTTTATTTTTTTTTTCATTAAACAATGTGTACAGTAATACTTGTCAGTGTATGGTCTCTTGTTTTCCGATCCTAGATAAGTAATCAACATGCCAAAATAAAATCTTTTATCATATCTATGGCTTCTTTCATCTCCCTGGGTTTTTCCAAGTTCTAATATCGTTTCGGTCTCATGACAAAATATATTAATTATTCAGATGCATACTTCTTTTTCTTTTCCATGTGCCGTGTCCCCTCAGGACGTAGACGATCATCGCCTTTCACATGTCATTATCCCTAGTATCTCTTAACAAGTTTTCTCCTGTTACCCCTCCCAAACTTTACTCTGCTCGAGCGCCTTTTTCCCCTGTCTCTCTTTTCCTCTATCTGACTTGTGAGCATTAGAATTTCCAAGCGCTCTTTCCTCCTAACATGTCTCAGGAACTTCAGCTCTCATTTCCTGATATTAAGTATTAGATTTCCCCCCTTCCTATTCAGAATCTCGTCGTTGCTCGCATGTTCGGTCTCTGGTATTTTCAGCATCCTTCTGTAGAACAACATTTCTGTTGGTTCAAGACGTTCCTTTATCTTTGAAGAGATTGTCCACCATTCTCTGTATACTGATGAACATACATTACTTCCAGTGCTTAATTCTTTGTTTCCAGCTAAATCTCCTTGTCTCCCAATAGACTATCAGCTTATGGAATGCATACTTGACCATGCCAATTCACCTTTGCATCTCAGTATCGCACTTACCGTTCTCTGTTAGAACATTATTAAAAAAAAGATCATTACATCGAAAGTAAAAACTTTCTCAATCCTATTTCAAGTTTACCTCTTCTTATGTATTTATAGATGCATTTTGGTCATTTGTTCCGAAGGGTATTCCTGCGTAAGTTGATTTAGTTTTATCAACTTACACACAAATACCATTGGAAAAGGTATTAACAAATCTCTTCTCCCTCCAGCCGTAGGTTGAATACAAAACAGATTGGATTCTATAGCCTTGGTTGTCAACCGGTTTATCACAGAAAATAATGGCAACTTACTGCGGGAAAATTTTATTCCTAGTCAGTCATGTCTCGAAAGAAACACGATCGCCCAAGCGTGTATCACATATCATAATTAATTTACTGACTGGTCATTGATAGTAATTGCTGCCTTTGTTATAATACTTTGGTATTAAAGATATTTACATGATAGTGATTTTTTCCTGTTTTTCTTTTTTTTTTTTTTTGTTCTTCTTTTGTATGTCTTTTTTATATTTAAAAGATAGAAAGAAAAGAAACATTGCAGAACATGCATATAACCTGCATGCGCAAGCCAGAAAGTTTGTAACACTAGAAATTTTATATTGCTATGGCAGTGAATGCTGAACAATCCTCTCACAGACATAGAGGAGCCCTAAAGAAACACATTTTTGTCTACAGAAGTATACTGTGAATACCATGCATCAAATATAGGAGCAAACATGACAAGGACACCCATACAAAATCAGTCAGGTTTAGTTGAATTATCTCGAGCAATAATGAGGAAACTGGGCTCGGTAAATAAGAGGACAGATTGAAAGTAAGAGAGATAGAGGACAGCAACACACTACACACCTGAGTTGATGGATGGTTGATAATGGTTTAGGAGAAACAGCATAAAGATAAAATTTATTAAGAGTTTCCAAGAACAGGGTATTTTGGAGGGTCATGATATCTAACGTCAAGGAGACAGACGGCACGACGACAATGAAGAAAAAGAAGAAGAATGCAGAGGAGGAGGTAGCATTCATGTCAGAATTTAAATTTAATTTCAGGCACGGTCATTGTCTCTGCCGTGAGCCAAGTAAATATTTGCAGTACGTGGTCTATCATAGCTCTCTACAACTTCCCATCTTCTGTTGCTCTCTTTAAAATTTGAGACTTCGTCAATCTATTTACTTCCACAGAAATTCAATATGTGTGATACTCATTGTTTTACGCTGCTTTGCTTACTTTCATGATATCAACAACGTTTTCTTTCAACATTATATCACGAAATAAGTTCAGTTGTCTCTTTCTGGTTGTAAGTATATATTTCGCAGAAGATCCTAGCCTCTTTAATATAATTTAATAAAACTAACCAGTAAAAAAAAATTATAAAATACTTTTTTGTGTAGGATAGTGGTAAAATTTTGGATAAAATGTTCTGTACCTGTATATTCATTCGATCATGGTTACATGCTTGGGTGATTTTATAGATTTTCTTAGATGTGGCACAAGGCCGAAAGCATGGGACACCGAGTGAGGATCGAACTCACTACTCATTTGTAACTGGTTCTTGCGAAACTAGCCGAGGTGCCCAACATGGTATATATTCTGTAACCCATTAGATTCGTAAGACCAACATATGAACGGCAGCCATAGCAGCAGTCGGGATTTTTAAAAGATGGTTTAGTCTAGACTGCAATTTAATCATATAGCTGAATTTTAGGTTAAAAAAAAGATTCTCGCCCTTTACTAAAAACACTTATACGAATGAGATAGCATCAGACTAAACTAATCTGAATTCTTTCAATTTAAAAACAAAATATAGCGCATAATCACGAGTTTAATAATACGATAATAAATCAAAATTAATAAAATTCTCAAGGTTTTAATTGAATTAATTAAAAATTAAATCGTTTCTGATAAATCAAACACTCCTTTAATATATACAAATTTTGATTTGTTATCCAGGTCGAGACCATAATCAATGTATATGCAAAATAAACGAGTCTAAGTAAGAGTTTAAAAGTGTTACTTGAATGATAATTTGAATTAAAACGTAATTCTAGGTATATTTAACTAAAAAAACATGGTTGTTTCAACTTAAAAGGAAGCCCCATGATTTTTCATTAAAATGTAAATAAATTTCGGATTCATTGAATAAAATGAAGGCCAATCGATCATTCGTCACGGGAAATTTAAGATAAATGACTTGGAAACGAAATATCTTCAAAATATATTCATTTCAGTGCAAAATGTTAATGTCAATATAAAAAAAAATTATAAGAAAAATATATAGGCATTATTAAGCTTCTTCCAATGTCAAATAAAAGTTGAATTTGAATTTAGTACATAGTCTGACTAATGAAAATGTGTCCGGACTCTGTTATCATAATTAAAACACGAACTTTAAATGCTCCTTGAAAGCAGATGACTAGAACACCATACAATGTTATTCATGGGCAATGTAAACCTTGAAATCAATGTTTCCAAATGAATGAAAAAAATCAGTACGTAAAACCAGCACCTGAAACCAGTATAAGATGCGGTTTTGGGCAAGTATTTTATTTTAATTGCGCGTCTTCATTTCTAATGAAATAAATACACTAAGAATGAAATTCAGTTCTCAATACATTTTTAATGATTTTCCTCTACAATGTGAGAGGTGGGCAACTTTTGCTATCCGAATAAGAGTACGTGCTGAACATTTTATTAGATTACTATTAAGAAGTGATAATACAGCTGTAAAATCCTATTAATTTAAACATTTCTTATTAATACGTAAACTTTCTTTCCAGGTAAACTGACACGAAGCTGTTCAAAGAAGAGTAGTGATTTCCTTTGAAAGTGAACAAAATTTGGCATCGTAGTGTTATCAAGTGCTTGCAGAAAAAGATTTTATCCCCCTCCCAGAGCATTCATGCTGAAATGGTTCCTACATTAGGGAATAAGGCTCTAGCTTTATCAACAGTGTAGGACGCATAATTTAGGAGGAGGAGGAGGTGTGCATTGAATATGAGCCAAAGTCTGGACGTGCTACATCTGTCACAACCGAGGAAGACAATGATCCTGTTCTTTACGTAGTAAAAATTGACCAGCGATTAACTATAAATAAAATGTCCCGTGGGAAATTTGAGAATAATCAACGCAATGAACTTGGCATTAAGAATGTTTCTGCTAGGTAGGTGCCAAAGAACCTTATCAAATGCACACCAAACTGATTATATCCCGAAACGATCTGACATGGTTTGAGGCACGTCCAGCTCTTTTTCTTGAACGTTAACTACCTCTGTATGAGTGTTGGGTTCTTCAAGTTGAGCCAGAGACACAGAGGCATTTAATGTAGTGAAAGCACCCCATCACCTGCGTCAGGGAGGTCATTTATTCTACAGGAAAGGTGATGGTCTCAGTTTTTGAAATTGAAAACGGCCAAACTATCAATGGAAATTGCTATTCCAAGTTGCTGAAAACCTGTGAATCGCAGAATAAAATAATTCTTTCTGTTGAAAGATATTTTAAGTCAGGTATATGTTCGTATTCGTTACTTATTTATCCTGTTTTCAAGTGTCAGCTTATTTAAATAAAAATCCCACTGTAATAAATTATTTACATGAGGAAAGGTGTATGACAAATGAAAAAAAAATGTGACTCGTCCCGTCCTTTAAGACTTTGTCAGACTTCGTTTATATTTCCGACGATGCAATCCAAAAATATACTGTTCTACCAACTAATTTATCACAACCACAATTAAAAACTTATACCATTGACATTGTTCGGACTATTGTTCTCTTCTTTACTGCCATTATTAGGACGTTTCGGCAGTTGTAGGCTCCGGCCTTCTTCAAGTATTGAGAATTTAAAACCGAATTACGATCACTGGAGTATATTATTCTCATTCCATGCTCGATGTCACTTCTGGTGCTCATGTTGTTATCTTGCTTTAACTTAGCTTTCTAAGTTATTTGTTCACCACCATTAAAGGACACATGGCCTAGAAGATATAGATGTTCCTTAGTTTCAGTGACTCGACCCAAAGATTTCAATATGAAAAAATTGCTTAGCGAGTTAAGTTAAAAGGGAGATAACTACATAGTTAACAGAATTGGTATTGCACATGTACTGAGAATTATTTACCCCAGTGATCGTAACAAGTGTTCGGTTCGAAATTCTAAGCACCTGAAGAAGGCCGAAAATTACAACGACCGAAACGCCATAATAATGGCAGTAAAGATGAGAATAATAGTCCGAACAATGTAACTAGTGTAAATACTACCGCATATCAGAAGTTTAGACAAAACACTGAAAATAATTTATCTAAATGCAACATAAAAATTAATATAACAACGTCTAAAACAATGAAAGATAAATTAAAACAAAACAAAACAAACAATATATAAAAATAGGAAATAACTATATTACCCATAATAAATACCACAAAAATACATTAGCCAAATCTAAAAGGATTTAAATAAAATAAAAAAGGATCTTTTGCAAAAAAGGATCTTTTGCAAAAAAGAATATTAAATGTATTAGTTATTCACCGTAACGAAACTAACCACAATTTTGTTACAAAAATTATTGCTCTAATTAAAAAAGAAAACAAATCACCAAGACGAAAATATTTAGAAACTGCTTTCATTTCTAGTTCATATGCAGTAAGTAACGGCACGAGAATTTGTCTTAAAAATACCAAAATCTTAACAATATCAAAATAATAACAACAGCACTCCAAATTATAATCAATATGAACAGAACCAAAATATGCACAACAATAATAATAGTAAATAGATGGTATACAATATAAACTCTCACACGTTTTCCTCAAGATACATTCAGAAAACTTGAAGAAAATTAAAAAATATCTAATGACACAAAAGGATCGCAAACACAAGAATTTATCAAATCTGTTAATCATACAGAGAAATCAGTTCAACTACAACTTTGATCTAAAGAATGGCACACTTATTAAAAGAGAAAGTAAATTGCTTAGATGAAAAATTCACGTGATTGCTACTATTAAATCTTCTCAAAATATAAAACTGCACCACGGATTTGATCATATATATATATATATATATATATATATATATATATATATATATATATGGTAATTATTATAATTAAAATAATATTAGCACACTGCTATCAAGTACCGGTGTTAAAACAACATTATCAAGCAGTAAAATCTGATGATTGTGTTTTAAAAACGAAGATATTAATTTGCAGTATTGTTATATAAATAACCCTATATTTATGCTCTACTTTTGTATTGAGCACTTTTTAAATACACTATCTAACTGTCTAATTTACTTCTATTAGCAACCATTATATATATATATATATATATATATATATATATATATGACGAGTACTAAATAGCCAGATCCATATCATTTGATGTCTTTCAATGACAGAAAAATTAAAATTAATTAATATATATAAATCGTAGAAAAAACGATTCAAATTAAC
>JBBBDQ010000488.1:6442500-6595000 GCA_037127315.1 Ascarosepion bandense
ACGAATCGTTAAGGATGCGTCACACGTCAAGTTTGCGCAGCGGACTTCGTTGAAGATTCATTTCTGAGTGGCAGTAAAACGCTGTAAATGTTAAAAAAATGTTTTATGAACGCAAAAAAAATAGAAGTGTAATGCAGGATAAATTGCCTGGAGGAAACAGATAGGCAGGTATTACTCGAGTTAGCATTGCTGTATTTGCTGACGTCTGATTGACTAGAGCTCTTCTTCTTTATGTGCCTTGTCCTTTCAGAACGTAGGCGAACATTGTTTTTCACTTGCCCCTGTCTCTTGTCACTCTTAATATTTTTTCTCCCAAACCTCGTTTCACAATCCACTTGCTCAAGCCCATCAAGTATATTTCGCGCTATTTTTTACTTTCTTTCTATCCGTCGTGTGAGTATTAGACCCAGTATTAGACTCCAGACCCTCTTTTACTCATTACTTATCTTAGAAACCTCAGCTGTCTCTTTCTGATGCTAACTATATCTTTTTTCTTCGTTTGCATTGTCTCCAAAATCTTATTGTTGCGCACATGTTTGGTCTATGGTATCCTCAATATCCTTCTGTAGAACTACATTTCTGTTGCTATCAGTCTCTCCTTTATTTTGAGGAGATTGTCCAGCATTCGCTGCAATACAGAAGGACAGGTTTCACATAACAGTCTAGTAGTCTTTTCTTTGTTTCCAATGAAATTATCCTGTACCTCAATACTCTACAGAGCCTTTGGAATGCATCTTTATCTATGCCAATAAGCCGTCAGATCTCTCTCTCACACACACACACACACACACACACACACACACACACACACACATATATATATATATATATATATATATATATATATATATATATATATATAGCTTGATGTGTATTAATGGCAATTCTCAAATTCAACGAAATAATACTTTTGTTTAAAGATATCCGTCGCAAAATAATATCTTTGCATTTGGCTTTTTTAACCTCCACCATATGAAGAATATATATATATATATATATATATATATATATATATATATATATATGTATCAACGACTGACGTTAAAAACTAAAACTAAACTAAAAACTAAAAAAAAATTATAAATAATATATTACATGGGTTGAATAGTAATATTCCTGAATATGGCCAACCTGAATTTCATATCACTTTCAGTACACAGGGCAGGACATTGCGTACTAATAATAGACTCCAGTATATCTAAATAGAATTTCGGCCGAGCCCTGCCCATGACAGAAACGATATCAGGAGAATAATTCGGCTTGCACTCGACAAAAATGTTTAAAAGATGTTCGCCAATCGCTGACTAATGAATCTGCAAACACCCGGGTGCAATCAGCTCATGACTACGCACTTTACCTGGAATATGCTGGGCGATCCTCACCTCTAACTGTTGGTTGGTGTTGCCCACATAGTAGATCTCACAACGACACTTATATTAGTATATAATTAAACTTTGTTGAATGTTATGCAAGGCATCCTTACGTTGAGAGGGGAAAGCATTTATTGTACTGAAAATATTTCTAACAGTAATAGCACTAAAACATAGTTTAATTAAATTATTAATTCTGTAAGCGAACTGTCGGCCGAAAGGCGCCTTAAATCCCCTTTTTTAAACGAAAATGTTTCGTATTTATTTTAATGATAAACGGTAATATGATTCTTATTTGTATATATATATATATATATATATATATATATATATAATTATATATATATATCTGCTGGAAGCAAGTGAATGTTTAGCCACTGATGAGCTATCTATATACATGCCTGCGAAACAGTGAATGACTATTATATTAGGCTATCATTTAGATTGAGCTGGCTACAGAGAAAAATTTAAATAGAGTTACCACTTCCGTGATTTATGCATTACTCTTTAGTAATGAATTGAGTTCTTCCGGTGACTGGCGGCTGCACACCGCATATATATATAAAACGCTAAAAGTAGGGCCTCCGACTGACACCAAATCGATCGAGTTTCGATCCCGGCTGGAAGCAAGTAGACACACAGATGACAGGTGGTACAGCGACACAGGCTTGTATGTGGGTGTCTAAACAGAGAAACAGGTTTGTATGTAGATGACTAATATATATATATATATATATATATATATATATATCAACGACTGATGTTAAAAACTAAAACTTATATATATATATATATATATATATATATATATATATATATAGTATCTGTTTATGTGAATATCATATATTTATCAAACAAAAGTGAATGGCTTATTATGTAGTTGTTTACAGTCTAACAGCAGTTACTTTTTAATTAGTGTCAGTGTCCTTTTACTCATTGTATGTATGTTATTTTTGAAGCAAGATGACTTACTCAAAGTAATCTATTCCTTTAAACTTGATCTAGATATGCATAAGAGTTTTTTAATAGTAGGGTTTTGCTCGCATCAGGAAAAGATGTACTGACTCGACATGTATTATAAGCACAATGATATCATAATGGTAATAATAATCCTGTTAGGTTAATTTTTTTTCAGTTAATTACTAGCATATTCTTAACCATACCGGAATCATGAAAAATACCTCTCTTAACGAGTCTTTCTTCCTCTGAATATTTATCACCCCTGTAATATTGCATTTGAAATATTCACAGATGTTCTGTGCAACTGTCTGTATAAACCTTCCGTTCTTTACTTCTACATTTTTTTCATAAATTATAGATTATATCAATTACTCTCACCTATCCTTAGGCCATTATTTTTGTTTATTCTCCAGCAGGTGACTCCAGGTTGCTAATATTTCTCAAAGTTATCTTTTTTCTCAAAATATAACTTTCTAATTAAATGCATTCAAAATAACTCAAAATGTCCTTAAGAAAATTAATTGATATTTGTAATATTTGCAGATAAAACGAAAGTTCCTTTTAATAAAATATAATCGCTTTTACTTTATTAGCAAAATCTCTTCAATCCAAACAAAGTTCCAGGATGTATCTAACAGACTTTATCTATCATTCTGACTACACATAGATCTTGATAACTACTTGAGCATAAGGAAAACAAAAGATGAATCTGTAAATTTATTCACAATATTGATTATTACGACCGAAGTATATCTTATTACTTTTATTAATACACTTTTCTTTTTGATGTGCCGTGTTCTTTCTGGATATAGAGATCATGGTCCTCCGCCTCTTCCTATCTCTATTTGCTATAAATATACGTTGTTTTGTTATTCGCTCAAACCCTGATCTGCCATCCATTTGTCTATGCCATCAAGCACTTTACCCTTGTATATATTTTCCTTTATCTGCCATGTAAATATCAGATTCTCCAAGTCCTTCGTTCTCATTGCTTGTTCCCGAAACTTTTGCTGCCTCTTCTGATGTTAAGTATAAGTTTCTTTTTCGTTTCCATTCAATCTAAAACCTCGTCGTTTTTCACAAGTTTGGTCCACGTTATCCTCAACACGATTCTCTTCTGTAGAACCAACAATTTCTTTTGTTTCGAGTTTTCCTCTTAATGTTTGAGGAAATTGTCTAGCATAACCTGCCATGCTGGAGGACAGACATCACCTAACAGTCTAATACGCTTTTCTTTGTTTTCAACCAAGTTTTCCTATATTTTAATACTCTACTCATCTTTTTCAACGAGTCCTTGATCATGCTGAAATCATAGACAAATAATTTGTAGAAAGAACATAGAGTGTGGTCTTTGATAACAATTAATAGAGCATTTATTATTCTATACAACATTTAGGATAAATAAACGCATCGACCAAATTTCTGCAAAATTATTTAAACATTCTTATCTATATTCTCATCTCACGAAAATGCATATGATGAGGAAAAGCTGAAATATTTTAAGATTTTTACAAAAAATTATTAATTATTGATTACAAATCAGCTTTATTTCTTGATAAAGATACTGAGCTCAATACAATGGTGTTGAGAGACCAAGGTCTTTTTGTTCTCTTCCTCTTTAAAGGTTAGAGTTATAATCTGATGGCTTTTGCAACAATTTTATTATTGTCTCTATATGATGACTAATGCACATTTACCCCTCGCATCTTCCTTACGCCTCCCTATGCAGCATCGCATAACCCCCACTTATCATGCCTCCATTGTCGCAAAAAATCGACTTATTCTGTTTATGTACGATTATGCATAAACTAGTCTGTGTTTCATATACCTGTAAAGTCATGGCAAAATATTAAGCAGTACAGTTAAAGGAGAGTCTGTCTTCTCATTTTTGTTACATATGTAACGTAAACATCTCTCAGTAAACAAAACTAACATTATATATATATATTATAAATTATACTTTAGAACATATACATAATTTCTCTATATATAATCGCGAAGAAGGCAGATTCGTTTCGGCATTGGGGGACCAATGCCTGTTCAGGCGATGTTGCATATATATATATATATATATATATATATATATATATATATATATATATATATGATGTTAGTTTTAAATATATATATATATATATGATGTTAGTTTTATTTTATATATATATATATATATATATATATATATGTATGCATATTTATAAATATATATATAGTATTATTATTTCTTTGTGTTCATAAACTGTTCATTGTAGTTTTCATATATGTTCGATAATACCATTTCTACAAAGCTTTTAACTCTCTCACTAATTTCATAGTCATCCATGCCTTTTTTAAGCTGTAGTTTTTGTGACAAATACAGATTTAATTAGTTAATACAGATAAATTCGTATAGCAAATTTTAAATGAATTTATCTGCCAGGCAATATATTTGTTTAGGTTTTCCTTTTCCCTGTTTTCAAATGCTTTTCGAAAATGATAACCTTCACTATTTGTCGTTTATGAAATTTCACTCCGGTCTTAATATCTGGAGAAAAATGACCCTTCTGAATCTCAGTGTTTCACTTAAGCCATTCTATAGAACAACTGCCAGCCTTTACTTATATCGTTTGCATGAATGTTTTAATATTTCACATAAAAGAACAGTTATCGAAACATTCTTTGTCTGTGTTATACCTGATTCCTGGCATGCTGTAATATTTATTTTAACTTCCTATCGTTGTACAAGGCACTTCAGGAATTATTCAAGTGTCTGTATAATTAATATGTAATTGTTTTAATCCACTACAAATAACGCAATATTCACCCCAATTTGTACTATTCTTTGTTGCTCTCTTGGAATAATGAGGTACACTATATGAAATGATTTATTTGTCGACTCTAATTAGATTGACTGTAGTACTATTGTTGAAAAATAAGATATTCACAAATGATTGCATTAGAACGGCATACAATAACAAAGTGGAATAAAAATGTAATTTATTTTTAATTTAAATAAAGAATTTGTGTCATGTTTTATCTGTTTTTTACATATTCAAAATGCTTTTCTTTCTCCCATTTCTCAGACAGCTCTCCCTCCATTTGAGTGTTAGGTCCATACTATCAAGGAGTTGGCTCCAGCGATCAGCAAACCTCGCCAAACCTCTGTTGGTCATTGCGTGATGGACCTTATTCTTCTGTTGATTTCAAGTTGCGCTGATATTTTTTGGTTCTTCCCAATACATCGTGCTAGTTCCAATTTCATAGGAGAATGACTAGGGCACCTCGAGGTAGTGTAATGCGTAGCAATCGTGTCTTCCGAGAAACATTACAATTGATTAGTGAGTTCGATCCTCACTGGATGCCCCATACTTTTTGCCTTGTGCTACGTCTAATCTGCGCTTAGAAAATTACCATAAGAGAATGACTGCAAAAACTTTCTCCTCTCTGAATGTTTTGACGAGACGTACAGATCCATGTCAGAATGTCTTCGTAGCCAAAAAGATAAGACACGGTCTCTTCCGACATATTTCTGATTTTCTATTGCAGTCAAAATTCTGCGATCACTTGTATGTATCCCTTTTGTGTGTTAACACCGTTCTTAATTAGTAAACTTTTTACATTATTACTGTTGCTTTTTTACCTTTTTCTTACATATAATGTTTCACGTTGAAAATTAACTCAGAATCATACAAGAGCAGACATGTTTTTTATGTAGCATAATATCTTCTGAAAAACTATCTTTTGAACATGCAAAAAAATGTCTATTCAAAAATCGGAATCTCTCCTAGATTATGAAAGGCGTACAAGGAGAGACATAAAATCAACTAAAATTTTGAAATTCAAACGTATCATCAATTCCAGGAGAAAAGATTGGATCTAGTCGTCGTTAAATAAAAGATGGAAGCATGCCAAACAGTGGATTTTGTTGTTCTATAGGATCAGAGATTAAATATGAAAGTAAATGTAAACAGAGATAAATATTTCGATTTTATTAGAGAACTTAGGAAATCAGAGTTCGTGGAAGTGACAGTAGTATTAATTGTTATGGATATCTGGTTACTCCCTTATTATTATTATTATCATCATCATCATCATCATCATCATCATCATTATTATTATTATTATTATTATTATTATTATTATTATCTTCTTCTGATTTCTATTCAGTACAATAAAATATCCGATCACGAGAGCTGGGCGAAAGCCAGATATAAACTATATGCGTTCTCTTAGTACAAATTATGTTTCTAAGCGATACCTAGCACGTAAAACGTTTATAACTTATCTCTATTGATAAGACTGTCTTGAGTAGATAAGCAGTTTTATTCACTACGATTTTTAATCTCACATAAACAGTATATTTCTTAAAAGTATTGCCTGTACCTTATTCATGGTACCGAGGGTTCCAGTTATCATAGATTTGAGTTTTTCAAATTTTCCATTTCTTCTAATTTCTGTTCCAACATCCCTCTGTGTGTTTCTTTTATTATATTACTTAACATATATAACTTATCTGATAGCTCTATTATATGTATGAGGAGTATGTTTGATCTGTAATTTTTTAAGCAAGATATCTAGTCTATTATATTGTATATGTATGTCAGAATGAATGGTTAAATCACAAAAAATAATGACATCATGGCTGTTTCATAAGGATAATCCTACCATTCGACATATGCTGTATTGTAATATTAACGAATCTTTCAATGAATGCAATATCCTAATCTGATCCTGACGATGCTTGTATTCATTTGGTTTCAATATATGACAACCACACACTAAGTATAAACAAAATTTTCATCTTTGGTTTGTGAAATTATTTAATGTTTGCGAGGTAATTCCTGATAAAAAGTTTTTGGTCATATGTAACCATTATCAATCCCTCGGTCTCTTCTTTTAGTCCTGCGCGTCTAGGACACAGACGGGTTTTGTGTTATTATTTACTGTATTTTAACATAACGTTCTCTTATAATTCATGGATTTTATTAATTGATTGATCTATGTCACATATCTGACACGCAACTGCGGCGTCAATCATAGCGGGGGCCTAATGTTGATGTTTACAATAGAACACCAACACAACGCACAACACAAGGGATTGCTTTTTTATTTATTGAATGTTTATCAACAATATGTGAGTTGTTTAATTCCAACACACATTTTAACTAATTATTTTTGATAGTGAATATTGCATTATCAATTCTTTGCAAATAACAATGATTTTACAGTAGATACTAGTCCTAGTATTTTAGCCATAGCTAGGGGAGGTGACAGATTCTTTGTTTTTTTATGGGTATTTCTGTGTAATCTAATGTAACGAAATGAAATGAAATTCGAAGTCGGATATCTTATTCCGAATCTCTATCTTTTCATCTTGAAGTAACTGCGAATTCAATAGCAGAAGATTAATATATTTTTTCGTTCTTTCGTGCTTTTCATGACTTTTTTTCCAGATTGGTCTATGCGTACGACGAGAGCAACATTTACTTTCATGTCTCGCAATTTTGTTAATTTCATATACAAAGCCTACCTAATTTCGTACTTTTCCAACGTTTCATTTAAAATCAGCATTATTATATTTGCTGAAACAGCGTCATTATACCAACGAAAATGTTCTTTGTTTTCAAGAACTAATTCTGTCTTTTGGATATACGTTGGGGGATTGGTTTGAATTTCGAAGTTCCAGAGAAGTATTTTTATTTCTTCGACAAAGTCTGTGTTGTGCACATAAAACTAGTTTGCATGTTCAAGTTCAAGTTGTTTACCTTTCTAAACCAGACATGTTTATTGTTGAAGTCTATCCAAATCAGATTGTTACGTTCACTTGTTATGTGACTGACGGTCACGTCTCTATTTTCATAACGTCTGCATTAACCATTTCCCCTGTCCTTGCCATTTCAGCAACTACATTTTTTATCTTGAAAATTATTCTTTTTCTTCTTCTGATAACTGCTTCTTCTTCTTTTTCTTCTTTCTCTTCTTCCTCTTTCTTCTACTCTCCTTCTTCCCTTTCTTCTCCATTCTCTTTTTCTTTTCCTTTAACCTTTATTTTTCCTTCTACTTTTTTCTCCCACTTATTTTTCTTCTTCCGTTTCCTATTTTTCTTCCCCTTCTTCTACTTTTCCTTTTTCCACTTCTTCCTCCTTTTCTTTCTTTTCTTCTTCCTCTTCTAATTATTTTTCTACTTTCTTTCTTCGTCTTTCCTTTCTCCTTATTCTTCTTCAAATAAAAAATGCATGAAATTTTTTTTCAGTGCTTTTGTTCATGAGATATATTCTTGGGTTTATTTTGAAGTCTCCAAGAAAGATGAGCACATTTGGCGCTTTCATGTTCCATAATTTGTTTGAATTTTTGAGTAGATTTCTGTAACAGTTCAAATTTGCAATGATTTTCGACCGCACTCTGTGATCGACTGCAAGTATGAAATCTAATATCTGGCCAGTTTCGTAATCCAAACAATATAGCAGATTAAATTAAGAACAACAATAAAGAAACGGGTTTGGTAAAAAAAAACAAAAGAAAAAAAAACAATACAAAAACAAAACAACACTTTTGCCTCTGAAAAATGAAAATCAGAAAAAATGTTTACACTATGACTTGAAATAAGCGGTAAGTCCAGTTAAATTCTATTCTCAAATTTGGTGAATATCAATTTAATTAAATGCTAAAATTTATGCCAATAAAAATAATAAAAACAAGCGATTTTGTAAGGCATTTACATATATAAAGATAATAAATGAAGAAAACAGAATAGACGATGTGATTTCTTAATATCAGAGAAATTTTTTCGATTATTGGTCATGCATTTTTACAAAATACCTAAAGAAATAGGATCACAACTAAGGATATTACAAATGTAATGACTTTAATTAACTACAAGCCACCAAGATATTCATATTGAACCGACGTACGAGTGAATGTCTTTACAGTCTCTACCATGTAATATTTTTACAACTTGTTGAAGGGTAGGGCTTGAACTTCTATTCGCAAGAATTCGCAAGAATGTCCTCTTAACGTAATGTTATATATTGAGTAGGCATCGAGCCTTATACTGCATGGATAATACTGTAATATATATATATATATATATATATATATATATATATATATATATGTGTGTGTGTGTGTGTGTGTGTGTGTGTGTTACGGAAATCATTATATATATATATTGCAATGGAAGCTACTCTTTTTCGGGGTGGATTGAGTTGGGTTGAGTACTCCGGTCGAATACTTGGCAGTCAGACTGACGCGTAACACTCTTATATTTGTTTTCCGTTTAATATATATATTTCACTAATTCCCGAGTTTAAGTTTTCTTCCAAACCAATTCTGGGTCCACAACTCTGGCCACGAAGAACATTTAAGGATCTTGTTTATTTGAGAACCTTAAAAAGACAAACGCGGAGGAACCAACGTCAGGATTACACGACAACCTACAAAAAACAATCTTATCGAGAAAAAAAAACTTGTAAGTTGATTTATTTTTTCTTATTAACTAAAGTGATTTTTTCTTCCAATGAAGTAGTTAATGATTCATTTCCGGCATAATATTATATATTTACCACCGCCGAAATTATAAAACTCATATGTACGTGAATAACGTATTTAAAGAGGAAGAAAAAATTTTCTTCTGCTTTTCTCCGAGCGACATAAAAGTTTGGTACTACTAAAATTACGTAAGAAGCGTAATTTTGAAATTTAAATATAGAATTTAAAGCTAATATATTAGAACTGGTTAAAATCCAGTTTAAACAACAACGAAAAAACGACAACTAAGAATCAAATAAAAACACCTGGAATTACAACAAAAAAAAAACGAAGAAAGACTGTGGCAACAACAGAAAAAGTTTGAAGAATTACTACTACGCACAGTGTCAATAAATTGTCAAAATACCGAGAGTGAAATTATTTTTTCACAGAACGGTATTTGGAGTGCAATTAAAAATTTCACTTATTCTCCAGACGAAGAAAAAACCTTCGCTTAATATTTCAGAAGTTATGAGGATTTATACGAAATAGATTGTGGAAGATGGGTAGACACCAAAAACTTCACTTACTGTTCCGGAAATTAGGAACTACCGAATTTTCCTTCCCTTAAAAAACAAAAAAAAAGTCAAAGTAAAAAGAAAGATTATTTTCAATCTTCTATAAAAAAAATTCAATAAACAGAAAAATTTCCCGTCTAACCCATGTTCTCGTTGTGGAGCGCTTCATTGGTTAAGGGATTTCCCATATCGTTTGAAAACCTGTCTAACTTGTAATAAATCTGGACACAAGAATTCACATTGCAGAACGAATAAAGCAAATAAAAGTAGGGTTAAATTCACAAAAACAGACAAACTGGATGTCAAAAATATAAGAAAGTACTTGCAGCTAGAAATGCTGAAAAAAAACGTCAGGCAAAGGTTGAATAAACCAACAATGTTAAAAACCAACAAAATAGCTAGATCAGTGACCGGTTAAAAGAATTATATTTCAGGGTGAAATGATTACGAACGTTACTTTGAACGGAACTACCAAAAAATTGAAATGTTCCTGTTAAAAAACACCGAAAGTTTATTTGTCACAGATTGGATGCAACAGTTCAACATTTGGGATTTACCAATCAACACCTTTTGCCAGAAATAGAAAATCTGAGGACTGAATCAGAAAAACTCAAGAAGGAATTAAGAGAAAACATCCCCCAAGTCTTTTTGGCTGGTCTTGGTAAATGCAAAAAGTTGTCAGCAAAATTTGAACTAAAAGAGAACACTCAACCAATATTTAAGAAAAAAGAAATGTGTCTTTCGCCTCGTTAGAGGAAATATACGAGTAGTTTTACATATTTGTAGGGATCGGCATTTTATCTAGAGTGGAGTATAGCCAATGGGCAGCACCAGTATTTTTGTGAGGAAGAAATCTAAAGAAATTCGAGTGTGCGCTGATTTTCTACGGGACTACGGCACTGAAGGATTATCATTATCCCCGTCCAGGGCCAGAAGTTTTTACAAAACTTAATGGAGACAAAAATTGATCTTAGCAAAGCTTACCCCCAGACACCTGTAGATGAAGAAAGCTAAAATTATTATATAAAAACACACATAGTGGTTTGTACAAGTTTGAAAGTCTTGCGTTCGGAGTCAATGTCGCGCCTGCTATTTTTCAACAAGTTATGGATACTATGCTCGGCGAACTTGATGTTTACATAACAAACTTTTTTTATGGGGCAGGGTTGTTAGCCTAGTGGAAGGTGATTTTCTAAGCATAGCGTAGACGTGGTACACGGCCGAAAGTAAGGGACACCCATTGAGGATCGAACTCACTACTCAATTGTAATGATTCAAGCGAGACAAGCTTGCTAACCATTACACCACCTCTAGGTGCCCATACGACATCTTAATAAACAGTAGAAGCTTGGAACAACACCGGGAACACGTCCACAGAGTGTTTTCAGAAATACCGGACTATGCCTTTAAAATAAAAGAAGGTAAATATGACTTCTTTATGGAAGAAATCTAATATCCGGGCCATGCCATAAATAAAGACGGCAGGAGAAAGAGCCACTGCAATTAATGACATGCCGGGTCCGGAAAACGTCACAGCGCTACAGAGTTTCTTGGGATTAGCAAACTATTACCAAACGTTTATCCCAAACATGCATAACCTCTATGCACCGCTGAACGAGATTTTAAGAATAGATAAGTTTTGGGAATGGACACCCAAATGCCAGGAGGCATTTGATAAAACTATCAAAACCCTAACACCGGACTTATTCCTTATACACTACGATCCGAAACACGAGATTATAGTTGCTAGCGACCCAAGCTCGTACAGAATAGGAGTGTGCATACTTCAAAAAATGTCAGATGGAATGCAAAATCCCATCGCTCATGCATCAAGGACCCTGCTCCCAGCGGAAGAAACATTATTCCCAAATAGAAAAGAAAGCATTAGGAATCGTTTTCGCAGTCACGAAATTTCACCGTTACAAACACGGAAAATTTTTCACCCTTAAATCGGATCATAAACCGATACTGAGGATTTTTGGTTAAAAAAAATGTGTACCCGTTTATACGGCAAATAGACTGCTAAGGGGGGGACTAATCTTCTAAATTACAATTTCTAATTGGAAATCTCCCCTCAAAAAAATCTGTCACGCTGACAGACTATCGAGACTGGTTCGAAGACAGTGAACCTTTAGAAGACTCCGTGATCGCTTCACTACGAACGGATGGGAAAATAAAAACGTTATTGTGTAGCACTATTAGTGAACTACCAGTGATTCTACATGAAATAAAATATGATACCATTAACTCAACAATTAACAAAAATCTCAGACATGTACCAACTCATGTACTCCTATAGAACGAGAGAGTCGTCATTCCCAAAAACTACAGAAGAGAATTCTTAAGAACTTTCATGTTGGTCATCCGGGAAAAAATAGAATGAAATGTTTAATGCGCAGCTACGTATCCTGGCATAATATGGACCAGGAGACCTGGAAACATTGTCGACACATGCAAGGACGGCAAAATCACACCCTGTCACATATAATCCGAAGCCAGAGACAGACCGACCTTGATCAAGGATACACGTTGATTTTGCTGGTTTGTTAGAAGGTTTTTTTTTAATATCTAATTAAAGTAGATAGTACTACAAAATGGTCGGATTTGTTCCGATGACAAAAAACCCACTACGGAGGTAACGATAAAATACCTTCACGGCCCTTTTGAGGTAGTTGAATGCTTGCTCAGTGACAACGGAACTCAGTTTACGTCAGCCGACGTTAAAGAGTTCTGTGAGAGTTTACAGATAAAACATATTACACCCCTATACCACCCGAGGTCGAATGGCCAAGCAGAACATTTTTCGTCACCCTAAAAAGAGTCCTGAGAAAAGCTTGCAGCACCCCCACCCATGTATAAAATATGTTTAAACAAATCATTTCATATATATTTTATTATGGAACCTACCGTTTTGGATTATAATGAAGTTATCCTATTATTATGAATACCAAGAGAATATATCAGACTGACGTGTAACACACTTGTATTTGTTTTACGTTTAATATATATGTTTCACTAATTCCTGAGTTCGAGTTTTCTTCCGGACATATTCTAGGTAAACAAATTAATAATAATAATAATAATCAAATTAAGCTCATATATTACAAAAAAGTAAAACAATTAAGCACATAGTCTCTAATAACCCTACAACCACACAACTAACTCCTCAGCAGAAAACTGATGTAATCAGTTTACATGCTCGTTCAGAGATTGTATTTCTGGTACTAATAATTAAACCACTACATATATTGGTTTTACTACAATCACGTTCTTCCGTAATCTTACCTTCCAATTTTCTGGTCATAGTTCAATTAAACAACATTTCTTAGTGAAACAAATCCATGAATTTTATGTTATAGAGATTTTAGTCGATAACACAATAATACTCACGCATACACACAGCAACAAGAACCTTCAGATACTGAAGGGCATCTATATTAAATCAAAGTTTCTTACATTCAATGAAATCATGTTTTATTATATTCACAACATTTTACATTTAGACATATGGTTCCGTTGACATTTCGGTCTCCCACTTGGTGTGACGACTTAGAACCGCATAACAAATTGATGATCTGCGGCTATTCGATGACTTTTATCTTTGCATAGCAATGTTTTATGTCAACACAAGATAATATCATATTTGATGGTTGATGTCTTTATGTTAACGTCATTGTAACTTCTCTGAAGATGGATCATGTGAGCCTAAAGCATAGAACCACCATAATAAAAATGTCCATGTGTTGGACAATTTTTGACTTTATTTTTACCCGAAATTAAAACCCAAAAACGATGTTCAGAACTTTTCATGATTAAACATAATAGACAGTTATTGTCTTTTGTATTTAGCAGTATATGTTTAGAATATATATATATATATATATATATATATATATATATATATATATATATATATATATGTCTCTTTTACAATTCCCTATTTTGATTTCTCATTTTCTTTACTCACTTTATCTCGCACACAAAAGTTTACCAAAATAAGGAAACGAATTTTAAATCTCCTTTCAAAAATAGCGTTTACTACTTGATGAGACATTTTTCCTTCAATATCGAAACGAAATGTATACTTTGTAGTAGATTGTAATTTTACATGTTCTAAACTATAATTTACAATAAATATTCATGTGTCTATTTCTATATTTAGCACTGTTTCAAATTAATGGCTTAAACTTTGTTAACATTTTCTTCGTTCCCTATTAACTTATATAGAGATGACACAATGAAATTGGCCTACAAGGTTATATTTTCCTATGATCTAAGCCTATCTGAATATATATGAGATGAAAAAGCAATTCTCAATTAATGCCATTGTACCTATTTATATTTCATCAAGAAATTTAGATTTTCATCATAACATCACGCAACATCAACTGATAAACTAAAATGTTCTAACAAAAATACAGATAATTTGAAATACACATGGTAAATGTATGGCATAAATATAAGTATATACTGATAGCCTTGTCTAAATAGCTTCCTTCATATCAATTATTTTTTTAAAATATTTACAAACTCACTAAATTGAGTTGTGTACATTTTTAATAATAATAATAATAATAATAATAATTATTATTATTATTGTTGTTGTTGTTGTTGTTGTTGTTGTTTCTTTTGTTTTCTGTTGAATACACATTCCCTTTCTGGTTCAAACAAGAGATCTAAAGTCAGAAATGACTTCTTGGCATTTTCTATTGATCATTTGTGTAAAAAGCAAAAATTATCATTTCTATATTTTTATTCGTAGTCTTATTATTATTATTATTATTATTATTATTATTATTATTATTATAAGAAGTTATGTTTTCTTGAAGAAGACGCAGTTCCTAACAAAACAATGTCTGAAAACCTGTGAGAAATCAAATAAATCCAAAGATCTTGTGGCATAAATAAATAGAATGTATTATTTCATGACAACAACAATGCCCGTTGTTACTGAGTCTTTCGGCACTTTATTAGAAAGAGCAAATAAATATGTGGATTAAATTCCTGCTCATTTCTTTTCGGATTCCAACAAAAAGAATGAAATCATGAGATTTTCCTCTAAACATTTTTTGAAAGAGAAATACACAAAAAATATCACACATATTTTACATAGATTGCATTTCTTTAAGACTTGTACTACCAGGAATCTCTTCAATGAGTCACATTTACAATTCTTTCCGACGGCTCCGATTCCAACTGGAATTTTTAATATCCTAATACGTCACATTTTGAGTGTTCAATTTCAAGGCCCTAGTATATTGACAGATTTTAATATCTTCAACAGAATCGGGACCTTGCACTTATTTAATTCCCTATTGTTGGTCTTTAAGCGCTGCCTAATTCTCTCGGCAAACAGGGGTTTTGCTCTTTCGAGTAATCACTTAAATTTATTACTAGTGTCAACGAATACGCGTCAGTTTTAGCGAGAGCCGTTACGCTGGTATAGCCGAAAATAGTTTTTCTTGTGTGCTACAGCTAGTTTGAACCATGGAGACGTTTGAGGTTCCACCCAGTATTTCTATGATTGGCTGAAAATGTTCATGTCAACCCAAGAAGAAAACCCAGGGCGCATTTTTTAATTGGGATCTAAAAAATGGCAGTCCAAGTGGCTTCTCGTAGAAAATCATTGAGTGAGTCCCATTCAGCATGTAGTCAACGAAAGAGTCCTTGTAGATAAGGGATTCCTATTTAATAGATCAGGTGGTCAGAATTACTAAGTGGCAAGTGTTGCTTGGAGGAAGGTATCAAGTAGAGATGCATTTTGCTAGGAAAACAATTACGGAATCTGCAATTTGAGCAAAAGTTTGAACAATGGAAAAATTTATATTATGAACACCGGAACATCATTACCTTAAGAATGTTTAAGCAACATGTCGTAATGAACATTAAAGTTACCGATGACAAAGATGTACGCAGGTGGATGAAAAGAACTTTTTTTTTTATCTGCTATTATGTCTAATATACTGCAGGAAGAGAGAAAGCTATAAAGGAAAAACAGATAGTAACAGAGTTTAGAAACAAAAGACAGAAGCATATGAAGGATTAGTCTAGAGCTTGGAGTTCTTAGAGCATTGGAAGATAATTTAGAATGTAAACCAAGCTTGTGATTTCAAGAATCCTTTCAGTAAAGAAAAAGATAGCCTGGAACTAATACATTATTGGTGACAATGGAAGAATTTAAGTTAGTTTCACAGAAGATAAATATATTTGCCTTCCGTTACAAGAGGAAAAATTATACGCTGCAGAAACTGGTAAGTATACGATGAATATTAATGAAAGATGAGCTGGAGTGTTTAGTTGGTTTTTAGGTTCACTGGTTTAGTCGTATTTCTTTTTGTTGTGTTTTCCATGATATTTGTTTTGAAGAAAAAAAGAAAGAATCACCGTTATTGTCACTGTCTCTCGTCAATGTTAATACCAATTAGCCATAGCATGGGTGAAAACATAATATAGTGTGACCTCAGTGTTATCCACTGAAAAAAAAAACATGCATAGAAATCTATGTGTGCATGACATGGCACTACAAATACTCAATATTATGCGACTATTTAACAAAGCTGTTACACGCTACCAAAGTGTTTAGGCTCTTAACGACCAGTCGGCAGCAGCAGCCAGAAAATGCCTCCTGCTACACTCACAACGGAAAGTTACTGATACTGTCTAGTCCGATCACCAAAAAGTTAAATCTTTTAAATCATTGAGCCCCTCCTAAAAGAAAGGAGGTAAGAACGGGTAAACCAGATCCTTAACAGTGAAAAAGAGGTGATCCTATATTCCTGTTCAATAGGCAAGAAAAAGTTCTCTCCGGATGATAGCTAAGCATAGCTACTTCTGTTTATTTGTTAAAAAAGCGAAGTATTTAAATTATTAATTTTTAACTTAATATAAATCCCAATATCCACTTTATTGTTAGAAACGTTATCCCCAAAAACCCCCGTTCAATCTCTCACACAAGGAAGAACTTCAACTAAATGTAATATTTAGAATTAACAAGAAATTTATTTGCGACAAATACAAAACTTAAAACAATGACGGAAGTAAAGAATAAAAATTCATAAATGCGATGGTATAGAAAAGTGAAAAAAAGAAACAGACATAGAAAAAGAAAATTACAGAAAAAAAAATTAATTTCAACGATACCATTATACATTACATCTGGCGGGTTCTTTAAACGAATATTGAAGCAAGACTGATTTGATGAACACCAGCTTTTAGTAGAGGTTGAAAGCAGTTAAGCCTCCGTTTAGACCATGCTGAGGTCGCTTTTCGGCATTTTTGTTTTTTTAACTGGTTTTGCATATTTACATTAGTAAATATTATTAGCAAATATCCACTTACTTGAGTTTCTCAGACAAGGAAGAACTCTAATTAAATGTAACATTGGAAATTACCAATAAATTAGTTTGCAAAAATAAGCAAAAATTTAAAACATGGAAGGAAGGCAAGAAGGATAATAACTGAAAAATACAAGAAATACGATGGCATAGAAAAATGAAAATACAAAACAGACATGCAAAAGAAAAATACTAAACAAACTAAAACGTTTCCATTTTAACGATACCAGTCTACATTAAGACTGATGATGTCATCTTCTGGTTGGTCCATTGAATGTGTATCACCAACGATAAACTGAAGGTAAGAATTATGGCAGCATTCACCAGCTTAAAACGAGGACATAGTCCAGAAGATCGACAGGTGCTTGCAAAATCGTCTGGAAGCCGTAGACATTAATGACGATTTACATTTTCCCCCACTTGTAATTCCATTTTGAAATTCTTAGCTTCCCTTATTAGTAAATAATTTCTTATATCTTTTATGTTCTTTCACACAGATCATTCTCCAGTATTCTGTAGTTTCCAGATATCTTTGAAGGCTAAGTGATGTTTCTTAAGACAGTTCTATTTGAAGTAATCCTCTGCTTTTTGAGGGCATATAAAGATGATAAACATCAACATTAGAATAATGCATGCGATGTCAATTGAGTAGCTTTATTGTTTTGGTGCTTATTTGCCTAATATCAGCTATGGTCAAATTAAGGTTGTTGAAGCGGTATTGCACTTCAAATACAGTCAAAGTGTTTGCGCTTGATATTCTGTTTTTCAATTTAATTCAGTATTCAATACTAGAAGCACACATATGTAGTATTATTTTCTTACTTTATCCTTCATTTTGGTATGATGTATTTCATTTTCTTTTGATAATTCCTAGGTACCTATAAGCTTATTCTTGTTCCAATTCCCTAATGTTTGTAAAAGAATCTTCATGTATTGAATGTGTTTCTATAATTCTCCTTTTTTTAATGTTACTTTTGCAAATTTACCTTAAATGTTTTTATTACAGAAAAGCCTTCAACTCATTGTAGGCTTTGGCAAATAATTTGATATCGTCAATGTAGAGTAGGTGATTAAATACATTCTTCTTTACTTTATATCTATATCTGTTATTGTTTACTCAATTTTAAGGACAGGCAAAACAGAAGGCTTGACAAGGAATCTTTTCAAAAGATTCCCCGTCGGATATTTCTGTGGTTAGAAGAGGCAACACCTTTGGTGTGATTTAGGTATAATGTAGTTTTACACATTCTGATACTGTGTTTGAGGAAATTTAATATCACTGAGAAGATTTTGTAGGTTTCCAAAGACTTAAGAATCTATGAGTGTGGCATGCCATCAAATACGTTGCGGTAATTTCTCTAAGCTGTACTGAAATTTCTACTTCTTTTCAGCAATTTTTCAGGATCGCTTAGTAGTTGATATCTGTAACCATATGAACCTTTCTGGCATCTTTTTTCTTTCAGACAAATAATGATGTTTTTAAGGAAAATGAGTACAGTTCGTCAGAACAGTTGTGTTTAATTTTTATGTGATGAGTAAACAGTTAATTAACCTATAATGTTTTAGATCATCTATTTCACCTGTATTTGATAAAAGATAGGCAATATCTTCTGATCCATTGCGGGACATCAATGGGATTACTAATTAAGACTGATAAGGTTTGTGCAAGGAATTATAGCTTGATGAGTGATGATAAGTCAAAAAATGGAGGACTTTCATATTTCCTGGAGATTTATATTCCTGTGACTTTTTTAAAGCTTTTCTAAATTTATTTCTGCTTATACTTTCCCATACTTGTATAGGTTCTATCCTTCATTCTTTTTTCTTTTCTTTCGATCAATTCTGCATTAGGATTATATTCCTTTAGGTTATTTTAAATATTCTCTAAATTTTGCATTTTTTCAATAGATGGACGCTTTTGAAATGTTATAACTACTTTCCCATGTAAATTTTTTTATGAGCCAATTGAAATATCTTATTTTGTAGATAGAACGTACAACGATTTTCATATTATATTCTTTATTATGATGATTTTAATTGGTTGATATACCGGCAACGTATTATGATAGTGGTTTTTCCTGCTTTTTCAGTTTATAATAAAGAACACGACAAAAAAAATAATGATGCCAAAATAGAATTGTTATCTCTCTCTCTCTCTTTATCTATCTATCTATCTATCTATCTATCTATCTAGATAGATAGATAGATAGATAGATAGATAAGATCAAGCAGCTAAATGACAAACGTTATTTTTATTATTCCTACACACACATAGACGCACATATATGTATATATACGAGAGAGAGAGAGAGAGAGAGAGAGAGATAGATAACATTAAGTAGGTACGTGACAAATTTTATTTGTAAAACCCTACACATACACACATATTTTATATATATATATATATATATATATATACCTTTTTGGCAACTTTTCCACGTTGGAAAATCGACGTCATTTGAGGTTAATCACGAATAGATCCAGTTGTTTGACATCTTTATAAGAATAAAGGTTCTGCTCAGCTAGGCCATGTGCCATCGATCAAAAAAGTTATATTTGGACAGGGGAATGTCTGGTAAATACGCTGGGTAGTGTAGGATTTTCCATTTAAGCGTTTCAAAGCAGATTTTGAACCGCTTGCAATATGTGGCTTAGTGTTATCATGTTGCAAAATTATTTTGTGGTGTGTCTGTTCGTATAGCGGTGGCTTTTTTTCCTTATGCCCGGCTAAAACGTATCAGTTGTTGACGATAGCGATGTCCCGTGAGTTTTTCGGTCGGTTTGAGCAGAATAATAAGCAACACTCAGCTGATCCCACCAGATCCAGAGCAAAAACTTCGAACCCTGGATATTCGACTTTGCCGCCGATGTTGATGCATGGTTGCTCTTACTGCACTATCTTCTACGCTGAAGGATATCGTAGTGTATCAACTTTTCATCTCTGGGCATGATACAGCGCAAAAGACTTTACTTTTCTGTCGCTGAAGCAGCTGTTCACACATGACAAGACGCCGTTCGATGTCTCTGGGCTTCTTCTTGTAAGGCACCCAATGTCATTGCATTTGACTCAATTCTAATGTTTTCAAACGATTCGAACCTGTTGTGTGATCAACTACTAACTCGCCAAATGACACAATTTTGTCTTTGAGTTTTCTCTGGGCCGTACGCTGTGTGTTGTTCACGACAGCTTCTACGATATTCAGATGGTGTTTACCAAGGCTCTGTGCAGAACAGAGAAGAATATGAATAGTTTGTTAGTCCTACAAACGTATATATTTAAGAAATATTCGCTAATAGCAGACTCATGTGTTAGTCAGTGCCCAGTGTATCTACCGATAGGGCCAGGTACATATTGCACAAATTTACCGGCCGCTGCTCGACAATCCTGCTCACAGTCACCCCCAGACTGACATTCATAACGATAAATAAATAAACATTGTTAATGGGTAGACAAAACATCCTTACGGACAAAGGAGAAAGCGCTTTTTGATAGAGGAGATATTAATTACGACGACAAAATTAAAACAGTGCATAATAGATGATGAAATTCTGTCAGCAAAGAAATTGGATACATGAATCAATCCAATGTAGTCTAATGTAGACAAGACACTTAGGTTAACCAAATGCTTAAATTTTATTAAACTTGGAAATTTTTAGATTAATATTATACAAAATTAAACTTTTTTGTTAACCATTTGAGAGGAAAATATTAGTAATTTGCCTTTGATCAGCATCCAGTTTACACTCAGAACATATCACTAGAGCACGATGAGTAAGTGTTTTCTTCCTATGCTAATGAGAAAAGGAATTTCAACTAATATATAACCCACGAGAATTAGGCTTTCTCTATACTCTATGGATGTGCGTTGTGGTACAATGGATATCGGGTCGGAGCGAGAAACCGGGGAGCCGAGTTCGAATTCCAGTTGAATCCATTGTATTCACTTACGCGCAAATACCCTTGGAAAGGTATTAATTCGTCTCTTCCTTCCAGTTATGGGTTAAATAACAGGACAGATTGGGTTCTATAGCCTTGGTCGGCAACCAGTCTACCGCAGAAAGCAATGGCAACCTACTGCGGGATAATCTTCTGTCCAGTCAGTCATGTCTCTTTCGAGACATGATCGCCCAAGCGTGTATCACGTATGGCACTTTAACTGACTGACTATACTCTATACGTATATATATGAATGTCAAATTCCAATTGAATTCATTACATTCACTTACGCGCAAATACCCTTGGGAAAGGTATTAATCCGTCTCTTCCTTCCAGTTATGAGTTAAATAACAGGACAGATTATGTTCTATAGCCTTGGCTGGCAAACAGTCTCCCGCAGAAAGCAATGGCAACCTACTGTGGGATAATCTTCTGCCCAGTCAGTCATATCTCTTTCGAGACATGATCGCCCAAGCGTGTTTCACGTATGGCACCTAACTGACTGACTATATGTTGGTGACAAAAGATGTAGCTGTTTTCTCGTCTAATACGTCTAAGAAAGGTAATATATAATCCCATTGTAAATGACGAAAGGATGGAGACACTTTAAATGTTGAAAAAATATCTCTAGTTTTCTTACATAAAAGACATAAAGTTATCATTAGCGTAACGTACGTAACAGTATCCTCTAGGGACCTTATCAAACAATGGTTTCTTATAGACTCCTACAAAAAATATTGGCTCTAAGAAGTTCCAGAGGACTACCCATCAATACTCCATCGATCTGTTGATACATGATATAAAAGAAACAGAAGGAGGCAGACGTAATAGTTATCTCCATCAGCTCAACAGAAACAATCGCAGAAAAAATGGACGTTTCCAGGGGTCTCGATATAGAAAATCGGCACAAATTGTCAATGGTTTCATCAAGAGGAACATTAGTGAGCAAACTAGAAATATCGAAAGACACAAGATAATCAGTGTCAGTAGAACACAGTAATTTACGTATCCATTTACGCAATTTGCGTCATACATACGAAAATTGCAGCGTCTAAATCGATCGCCGTCGTCTACCTACTTGGAATGCCGTTCATCTTCTGTTGTTTTCTCAATCCTCCCTATGCCACTCACTGTTCTTTCTTTCTCTCTCTTTAATCCTTTGCGTACTAGTAGCATTCCCTGATTTGGGTGAAATGATTTTTTAAAAAAGTAAATATTAATATTGATTTCTTCAGTTGCTATAAATTTTCATTCATTTTACATCTCTTGAACGTCCTGACATTTGTCTATATTCATCACTAGTTCCTTCATGATCTAGGAAAGCTCTAAAAATTATCCGGTATAATTTTCTTTCTGTTTATGAAGAATATAATCCATCTTAATCCGATCATCGCAAATTATATTCTGGACTTATTTTCGGACATGTAATTAATTATAAGAATTAAGTGGAAGTAATACCAAGTCGTTTGAACTATTCCTTTCCTAAGTGTGATTTTTTTATATTCGTTTGGTAAAGCTAATAATGTGCGTTGTGGTGCAGTGAATATCGGCTCGAAACGAGAAATCGGGAAGCGGAGTTTGAATTCCAGTTGAATTCTCTGCATTCACTTATGGGAAAATATCCTTGTGAAAGGCATTAATCCGTCTATTCCCTCCTGTTTGGGGTTAAATAACAGGACAGATTTGGTTCTATAGCCTTGACAACCAGTTTACCGTAGAAGATAATTGCAACCTACTGCGGAATAAACTTCTGCCCAAGCGTGTATCACGTGTGGCACTTAAGTGACTGACTGATTGACTGACTGACTGACTGACTGACTGACTGACTGAACGATATTGAATTTATATAATTATTGAGTAAAACATCTGATGCCAAAAATGTAACGATATACTAAAAGTATTCAAAACTAATATACCTTTCATGGCATCAAGATGGATAATGATACATCTAGTGAAAGCATCACAAATAAATGAGCACGATATTTTGACAGCAGTGCATATACCTGCAAGTAACGCCCACATATAGATAGCCTCACATTGGGAAACCCAGTTTAGAAGGACTTTGATTTTGAGTGTATCCTCATATGTACATGTGATATTCAAGAAACTTCGGGCCCAAACTCATACATTAGAAAATTGAATAAGTTCTCGCTGGCATTCCCAGAATTGCGTCGTGTAGTTTCAGCTGATAATGCATCTATAAAGAAGTAGTGTAAAATTTTGAAATTTAGAGTATGTCATTTCGTTGAAGTTTAAACAAATTTGATAATTTGATAATCTTGGCAGTAAACTTTAGATTTAGTGACAAAGAAAACGTATTCGCATGGAATTATACTGCACTACTTTATTCAAAGAAAATCTGCAGATGAAGCACACACAATACTTGTTAACACTTACGGTGACCATGCTCTGTCGGAAACAACATGCAGAGATTGGTTTAGAAACTTCAAAAATATATATTTTCATGTTGAATGTAAAGAACACTCTGACGTACAGAAAAATATGAAGACGAAGAATTGGAGGCAATATTTATTGAAGACTCATATCAGACGCAAGATGATTTTGCAGAATCATAAAGAGCAAGTAAAACAACAGTTTCGAAACTTTTGAAAACATTAGTAATGCTTCAAATGCAAAGACATTGTGTAATGTACGAGTTGAAGTCGAGAGATAGCGAAACTTGTCTTATCATGTGTGAACAGTTTCTTCAACGGCAGAAAAATAAAAGGTTTTTGCGTTGTATTGTGACTGGCGATGAACGGTGGATACACTAAGGCAACCTTAAGCGTATAAGATCATTTGGTAAGCTCGGCCATGCATTAACATCGACAGTAAAGTCGAATATCCATGGTTCGAAGCGTCTGCACTGAAATTGGTGGGTTCAGCCGGACGTAGTTTATTATGAGCTGCTATAGACGACAGAAATTATAACGATAGGTTATTGACTACAACTGATGAGTTTGAACAAAGCATTGAAGAAAGAACGGTCGCTATACGAGCAGACACAGAACAAAGTAATTTTGCAACATGACAGCGCTAGGCCGCAGGTGCAAAGCGGATGAAAACCTATTTTAAAACGCTTAAACAAAAACCTTTCTCCACTCACCATATTTAACCTGTTCAGTTATCATTTGTTCTCGATCGACGGCACACAGCCTGGATGAGCACTACATTTATTCTTAGAAAGATGCCAAAAATGGATTGACTTGTTTTTTTAACAACAGAAAACGTATTGTTTTCCGACGTGGAAGTCAAATGATGCCAGAAAGATGAAAAAAGTGGTGGCTAGTGATCCAAAATACTTTCAACGACATGTTTCTTACTAATTTTCGTAAATAAATCATTACTTTTTATGAAAATCAGCGTGAACTTATTCAAGGTTCTTATATATATATATATATATATATATATATATATATATATATATATATATAAAAGAAAATAGATTTCGATGTTCAAAACTGTTTTAATGATCATTTTAACATGTTTTAATGATCATTTCAACATGAAATCCCTTTAGAGAAATTTCACATCTCATCGAGAAATACCACATTTCAAAATTAAATGAAAAAGAAATAAAAAAAATTGAACGTTTAAGAATTCACCGGCGGAAGTAAAAAATTTACGTCACAAAAAATCGGTTAGCAATCAATTTCTATTTTTAGATTTTGGACAATTTTATTTTTAGACTGAGTTGTAAATGAAAAATTTGAAAATTTGGCTTTGTCTAGCTTTATAAAGAGAAAGGGGTTAACGGATGGAATAGGAAGTGGTGTTTGATTGAGAAGTGAGTTAAACAAAACAGAAAGAGAGGCAGGGAAGAGGGAAGAATAAGGAAAAAGAAAAGAAAAAAAGAAAGATTTCTATATTTAAAAGACGCTCGATACGTGTCAAACGGAACTAGCGTTTATAAATGGGTGAAAGTATTAGAAAAAGATTTTTATAAAAAACATATTTAGGGGAAAAGGTGATATATGATTTAATTAAATTTAATTAAGTTAATCTAATTAATGATAAATCTAGATTTTTTAAAAAAATTAATTTTAAAAAAAATTCTAAAAACTATTTTAAAAATTTTTATAAAAAATTATAAAAAATTAATGCTATATATATATATATATATATATATAGAGAGAGAGAGAGGGGGGGAAAGAGAGAAGGGCTTTCCATGGTTTTCCCGTATAAAGAAGGACAAGCCGAATGTCATCCACTTTGTGTACATGCATAACTGGTGTTTAGGGTAGGCATCTGACAAGTGAACCAGTGGTTTCCAACTAGAAAATCATTTGTATCTATAACTGAGATGAGATATAGTAACAATTTACACCAATTGACATTATTTCTCGTGCCTTATTCACAACCCTTTGGCATGCCTATTAAAACTAGAACAAATAGAGATAATAACTGAAGATAACTTTCATTCACAGTGATAAAAATTATATTTAATTAGTAACACATCAAGGTAGGTAAGATCAGAGGCTTCAAGAACTGGGTCTAGTGTATTATTAAAGCAAGTATTATTATTATTTTTATATTTTTCATCATATTTCGGTTTCTGCTTTGGTCTCACTACCAACCAAGTCTGCGGGGAGACCTAAGGCAAGTCGTGGCGTGTTGTTATGGCTCCATTTCATGTTTTTTTTAAATCTTCCCTATCATCCCTAGCATTACATAGATAAAGTTTTCCTTAGTGTGTGGGCTGAACTTAATAAGACAATGTTTTGTATATCTCTTAAGCTGGGGTTACCAGGGATTCTTTCAATGTGTTCTTTTGTTCCATTTTTTATCATTCCAAGTGCACCTACTATCACTGACACAACTCTTGTTTTCAATTTCCACATTTTTTCTATTTCAATTTGCAGGTCTTTATATTTTGACAGTTTTTCAAATTCCTTGATTGCTATGTTACAATCCGCTGGACAAGCCATATCAATTAATAGACAAGTTTTCTCCTTCTGGTTTTTAACAATAATGTCTGGCCTGTTTGGTTCAATTTTTCTGTCTGTGTAGATGGTATAATCCCATAGAATGGTTACATCTTCTATTTCTGTAACCGGTGCTGGGTGATGTTCATACCAGTGTTTGTTTACAGCTTTTCCATAATGTTTGCACATTGCCCAATGTAAATATTGCCCAACTCTATCGTGGCGACTTTTATATTCATTTGAGGCAAGTACAGAACAGCCTGAGATTAGGTGGTCTATTGTTTCTTGGTGTTTATCACAAAACCTGCATTTTGGATCCATATTATTATGCATAATATTTGCCTGAAAGTTTCTAGTGAAAAGACTTTGGTCTTGTGCTGCAAGAATAAAGCCTTCACTTTCAGACTTTAATCCAGATGCACGTAACCATCGTTGAATATTAACCTTGTCAACATTTGATTTATTCGCACGTTCTGGATATTGGCCATGCAGAGGTTTGTCTTGCCAGCGCTGTTTCATCTGTTTAAGAGCTTTATCTTTGGCTTTCATTTTCATATTTTTTGCCGCAATAGTTGGTTCTTGGCTTCTGTTTTGCTTTTCTACAGAATCTACTAACTGTAAATCTTGTTTGTATTTACTGCCTTCTTTTATTATTGAATATTTTTTCTTTCTTTCTTCATGTTGCCTTACTAATTGTATCATCCAATCCTTTGTTGTAGCTATGTATGTTAGTAAGCCAATAGTTGTTGTCTTGTATGACAATTCCAGCTGAATACACTAGACCCAGCTGGAACCTCTTCCACCTTCTTTAAGGGGTATGTATAGACGGTCTATATCATCCTTTGGATGATGCATCTTATGCTTAGAAAGAAGCTTTCTTGTTTTAGAATCCAGTCGCCTGATGTCGTTTAGAGTCCAGTTTAAGTTGTTGAAGCTATATTGGACAACTGGGATTGCAAGGCTATTTATGGCCATAATTCTGTTCTGAGAATTCAATTCAGTTTTTAATATCATTTGTAGCCTTCTGTAATACTCTTTATGCATTATATTTTTTCATTATTTTTTATGGTGAATGTTTTCGCTCTCATTTACACCGAGGTATTTATAAGCTTCTTCTGGTTTCAATTCTTTTATTGTTACAGCAGGGTCTAAGCTAATTGAGGATGTTTCTTGTATTGATCCACGTAAAACTGTAGCTTTAGCACATTTATTCAAATTGAATTTCATTCCAATGTCTTCGCTGAGGTATTTTTCAGTTTGCAGAAGGCCTTCCAGCTCATTATCATTCGTAGCATATAACTTTAAGTCATCCATGTAAAATAGATGGCTTATTTTCTGTTGGTCTATTTTATAACCACATTCTGTCTTATTAAGTTGACTGGTTAGTGCTATTAATGATATGCAGAATAGTAAGGGAGACAAAGAATCACCTTGAAATATACCTCTTTTGATGTATATTTCATCAGACTTATAGGTTCCATTTATATGATTGAGGTAAAGGGTTGTTTTCCATATAGACATGCACTGTTTGATGAAATTGATGATGACGGGTGATATCTTGTATATATTTAAAGTCTTTAAAATCCATTCATGTGGCACACTATCGAATGTCTTACGATAATCTTATTAAAGATAATCTTATTATTATTATTATTATTATTATTATTATTATTATTATTATTATTATTTCCTTTCATTTCTGCTGTATACTCATTTTCTTATGGGTCCCAAACAATGACCTAAGGACAGAAATGTCTTCATGACATTTTCCTCTGTTTATTTTTGTAAAGAATAAATTGAAAAAATTAAGATCACACACAATTTACATAAAAAAACAAAAAAATTCTTAATGTATATGCTGTACATCTTAGTACATTTTCGTTTTATTTATTTAATGAATCCTTTCAATAAGTCTATTGGAACAATTTTCAATCAAACCAAGGGCTCCAACTACAACTGGAATCATTGAAAATCCTAATATGCTGCATTTTTTAAGTTTTTACTTCAAGAGCCTTGTATTTTATGGTTTGTAGAAGCCCTTCAAATATACACTAAATTATACAGGAATTTACATGTAAATAAGAAAGCCCGTTCTGATTTTTCGTCTTTGATCACGAGATATGGGCGATTGATTTTGATTGTTTTGTCTGCGTGTATAACAAATCCTATTACTTTCATTATTTTTATTTAAACTATTGTCCTCACCTTTAGTAGTAACAGAATATTTCGGAAATTTTGCCCTCCGCCCTTCTTCAGGTGTACGTTGACTTTGAACTTTAGTTAATCTACGGAACAAGGTTGTTCTCATTTACTCTCCATGTGTAGGGATATTTCCTTTGTTCTTAATTCTTCGTCTTCTTCTATGTGGCATGTTCCTCATGAGGTAGGCGATCATGGCTCATTAATAATCACGACCTTTTGGCCGTTGTACGCCTGGGCCTTCTTTAGGTGGCTGGAATTTCAAACTGAAACCTTTATTTGGTTATCTTGTTCTTGTTCCATGGAACATACAACTTCCCGATACTAGTTATCTGCTTTAAACTCATCTCTGTAAGTTACTTTATCACCATTTCTGTAGCCAGATACTGTATTTACAATTTTTTGGGTCAATTCGCTTGACTTAACCTTTGTATTTATACATTTTAAATCCAGTGACATGACCCAAACTTTTGTGAGTTCAATACATGGATAGAGCAATGGTGAACAAATAACCTAGATGAGGTAAACAGAGATAACTAAGACATATGGAAGTGACATGGTTCATGAAACGAGAATGATATGATTAAAATGAAGGATTCGGTTCAAAATTCCAATAATCTGAAGAAGGCTGGAGCGTTCGACGGCCTAAACCACGTGAATAAAAACATCATAATAAAATGAGATTAACAGTCTGAAAAATGTAAACGAAACAAATACTACCTCATCTCCGAAATATAGACAAATATATTCAGTTATTCGTTGCTTCTTTTTCTATTGAGATTAATTCTGCACTACACAGGCGTTGAACTCAGAACTACTGTGCTTCAGCCGCTTTAAAACTAATGGGTTATTTTCAAGAGAAATATCCTCAAACCAGAACCTGCACCTTCATACAAACTTGCCTGATACAGACATTTTAACAATTCGTATGCTTGCCTGTATTCATATTTTCTTTACGCAGTGCTTTCATAACTTTATTATTTACTCATACAAGAGACAATCAAAAGGGTTTTTGTAATGCTTCTTTGCATCACTGTCGTCTTTTTATTTGAACTGCAATTTCCCAGCAATATCTTTTTGACCAGAAGATTTTTTCATCCTTTAACCTTTCAGGATTCATGTTATTAATTCGGATGAAGTGATGTGTCTCACTTAAAATCGATCGGCGTGTTTCCTATGTTGCAGATAAACGCGATTATGCGGCAATTTTAAGAGATGACAGATTCATCAATTTTCGGGATTAAAGCAGTAATGCCATAGATTAGCCTTTCTGTGTACTTCTCTAGATTATTGAAAGGATTTTAAAATAGAGCTGTCAATATTTTGTGAATAGATGGAAAAACATTCAACCGGTACTTACCTTATCTATTTCAGGAGATTGTATTTGATTTTCTGGGAGGTTGTTAAATTTATGTAAAGCTTATGAGTTTACATTTGTTTTCGTTTAGCTCTGTAATTCGGTTCGGTATCTTCAATTCATTACGAGCTCTTCATATAATCATTTTCATTATCCCATACTTTAGTCTTGAAGTTTTCATCTTTTCATTTGATAGTGTCTTTTTTAATAGGCTTCGTTGATTTCTGCATCTCAATACAGGATTTTCATTTTTCCATTTTTTCCCGAGTCTCATCTTGCTTTTTGCTTCGAGATAGAGACTCAAAATGATTTTATTATTTTACATTATATTTACTTTAATCTTTTACTTTTATTGAGAATATATCAGTTTCTATATTTTTTGTCGTAACGGTGATATATGTTTTACTTTTTGAGTTAACTAGGTTTTTGCATTGATATAATATCACATAAGTCAAAGTTTATGACTTCATTTATGGTTGTTTCATTCAGTTCCGTATTTATTCATTCGCACTTCTGATAACATTGTTTGATTTTTTAGTATTCTATAATTTGACAGATTTTTCTCATGGTTCCATTTTCTATCTATTTTTGTTGATTCTGTTCCCTTAAATCTTAATAACTTATTTGAGTACATCTGCTGTTGCAATTGTCTAACTTCTATTTTTACATCTGCTAAATATTATATATATGTTAATTCTAATTCAATTCAGTTGTAACATTTTCTTCGAGATGAGCGAAATCTAAATGGTTCAACATTTTTCTTTCTTTCCCAATGATCATTTTTTTATCATTATTAACTTTTCTACTATAATCTACTGAAACAGAAAATCCACTAACAAATTTAACTTTTCTTGTTTGCGTTAATTTGAATAATATTCTGACTGAGATAAGTGCCGTATTTATGGCTCAATTTTTTCATAGATTTTCATTTTATTTTCTCGGATATATTTTAATTTGTCAATTATACATTGATTTCTATGGTGTAATTCTATTTATTTCTCCGTAGTCCAATAGATCTATGAAACAATTTAGCAATTCCAACTTCCGAAAAGTGATATAAAATATAGATGTTACCTCTTGTTATGTAATTTTATGTTTATCTTTTTGAAGATTACTGTAGAATTTCTACACTTGTTATGGCTTGTGAGCAGTTACTTCTAAGCATTCTTTTTCTCTAGGGCGCATTTCCAGAATTAATATTTGCTCATGCGTCGCCAAATCTTATGTGAAAAAAAGTAAATTTAAAAATAAAAAAATGAGAGAGAGAGAGAGAGAGAGAGAGAGAGAAAGAGAAAGAGAGAGAGAGGAGAGAGGAGAGAAAGAGAAATAAAAAGAGTTAAAGGGAGATCAATGTAGATTCGTGTCGTGGACTCGGTTAAGTGTCCAACAAGAAATAATACAACAACCAAAATAGGAAATAACGATACATATATATATTAAACACAGCAGAATACAAATACTTGGCACTCTGTTATTAGAACGATAAATACGGGTTAGGAATTAATACAATAATTGTGACTCACAATGTCGTACGGTAGCAGTCTTGGCTATCTCTGCCTATAGCTCAGCGTTATGCTGATCTGCTGATCAGCTCTCTCTCTCTTTCTCTCTCTCTTTCTCTCTCTCTCTGATTCTCTCTGAGCTCTCCTCGTGTGAGGAGATATTTATGTAGTTGTAGGACGGGTTCAATTTGTTGAATAGGTGATGTCACCATGACAATTTTTTATCATTGAAAACTCTCTTCTCCAAGTTGCGGACCCCAGTTACTATCTTTTAATACTTGATTTAATGGAATGGATAAATCGGTCAATAATTTTTATAACTACCTATAATGGGACTCATGCATGCAATAACAAGTAATCAATAAAATATTTTAAATTTTGAGATCATAATTATTTTTTGCATATGAATTTTTTTGAAACGGTTAATGAATCATTGATTGTCTTTCAACAAATCCGCCTCGCCTGCTATCCTCTTCCGTTGCACATGTAAAGCGTGCTGCACTCTTTTGGAACCATTTTTCTATAGCAATACTTTCTTCTCAGTTTTTCTCAGCATTTCAAAATTTGTCTTATTATATTAATATAATTTATGTCTAGCGCAGTGTTCTATTCAAAATATTTAAAATTCACTGCTGTTTGTACTTGAATAAATATAGAATCTACAACAATCATAGGATTGTTTTTGCAAAAGAAAGCGAAGATATCACGCTTTCTTGCTATTAAGTGTTTTGTGTTTGTGTATTGCGGCTATTCTGTTCGAAAGCACGTGGGAACACCACTACGGAATAGCTGGATAATATTGCTTTGTTAGATATCAAATAAAAGAAAACAAATTTAATTACGTTCGAAACGCATTTATTTTACAAGATATCTTTCTTAAGTTTCTTATCATCCAGATTTATTCTTTAAGATATAACACATAACAACAATACCAAAAAGAAAAATATGGTCTGATGCCCACATTAATAAACATGTACTATACTAGAATTGGGTGATTCCAATTTCAACTCGATCCTTACAATTGCCTTAACATGTGATTTGAACTCTCTTATATAAAATGTACTCATAGTCAGTATATGTTAAAGAAGTATATTATATTAATAATATATAAAAATTAATATATCTGATTGAAAGAAAAGTTCTAGCGGTTTTTTAATAAATTTGATTTAATTAAAAATCGTGAGACCCTTACTTACAATCAGATAGTGTTAAAGCAAATTGTATATTAGTACCACTTTTGGTATGATGATAAACGACATCTGACTGCAAGTCATCTGATCCGGAGATAAGAGCTTTTGAGGAAGTTCTTAATTGCTCTTGTTTCCAGGCCCTCCTTAACCTGGGTCGGTAGCACCCGTAGGGGTTCAGAGCATGGGCTAATAGTCAACACCCACCATTCTAATACCAAAATTATGAATGTATAAAATACATTTTTATAGGGAAAGTACCAACAATGCATTTTCATACTAAAAACACTGCCAGTAATACATTATTGTAAAAAAAAATCAACTTAGCAGCGATACATTTTTGAAAACGAAATTGCTAATTTTTCCAATAAAACAATTTTCGGCATTAAATGACGCATGAGTGGATATGCCGCTTAAACAAACAAACAAAAACAAATATATTAATAATTTTTCAAATTGCTGAGAAAGAAATAAAATAACTAAACAAATAAAACATTCATGCTTACATAGAGTTCCTAGTTCAAGTCGAATTCGTTACATACATTCACGCTCAAATACATATACGAATCGATCTCATCTCCCACTTATGGGTTAAATAGTTAGACTCGTATCTGGAAAATTATTCATACTCTGAAAAAAAACATAATGTTAATATAATATTCATTCGCAAAGATCTATTCTAACAAATCAAAATATGGACTGCTAGACCGCATAAAACAATAAATCAAGAATGTATTTCCCTTCTGAGTTGAGCTGCTTTGCTCTTGTAAGAATCAGTACTAAGCAGACATTATCATTTGATACATCAGTTCCATCTCAGATATGTGCTTCTGGAGACTTTCACATTGTTAATCGCTTACTCAACCGCGATATGTAAGAATGCAAAACTATTTCAAGATCTAACGTTTCGACTAATTACCCCCTGTTCATCATCAGAAACGTTGTGTTTATAACAATACCTATATTAAACACGATGAGAACAATAGTTTGAATTAATCACTTATCTCCGAAATAAATACTACAATTACTAAAAGTGGCACGAACCCACTAACATAACCAGTTGCTAAAACCATCTGACACTAAATATAAAAGGCTCCAATAATACATCAGTAATGTCGTTCAGGACGGTAGCGTAATGGATATAGAAGTTGGTTATAAACGCGTTAATTTCATCTTGTGGTCATGAGTTCATTCCTTGGATCTGGTAGTGACGAATCAAATCCAATAATTCATTTCACAGGATATATATGTCAATAATCAAGAGATAATTCACATCAGCCAATCAATCTACGCCTGATGATAACCAGAGGGTACTTGATCGAAACGGTGTCTTTATTAAAACATTTCTATCAAGCAAGATGAGAACAATAGTTCGAAATAATATCATGATGTTTTGAAAATATCATAAATAAGCTTTTACTATCGGGTATTCCTTATATTCATTTAAAGTTTGTAAGATTTATTAATATAAATGTTAATATAAATAAAGGCTACATAAATTTTAAATCCTTCCTACTATAATAAAAACCATATATATATATATATATCAACAACTTATTACAATTGAAACATTTTAATGAAATTGTATAAATATATAATTAAAATATACATATGAAATTCTATAAATATAAATGAAACATATATACGAAATTGTAGAATATCTAAAAAATTATCTAGATTATATTACACTGTTAAATTAAATAAATGAATCTAATATGAGTTCTTTTGAGTTCATCTCTATCGGAATTTACCTGACTTAAATACCAAATATTCTGCGTTATATATATATATATATATATATATATATATATATATATATATATATATCCCTCCTGTCACGTTCATGAAGAGAGATATAGTAGCAAGGCAGCGTCGACTCAGTCCATTCTCGTTCTAACAAAATTTACCGCCAGTTATGGAAGCTTTTGTTGCGTGTTTGCTCTTTAATATATATATATATATATATATTATAATAAAAGCTGTTGTGAATTTAGTTGTATATCCTCAGCTTACCCGAATTTGAAGGCATTGTGGAAAAAGAATGACTTTTATTTCATACTCTCTCCAACTCTCCATGGAAAGCTCTACTGACGTTCTATGACAGATCTTAGTAAACATTCGTAATATATGATCATCCGCAGACAGATCTGTTTCGCTGTATCACAGTTCATCAGTATGGTTAGACATTCTATTGCTGCAATGTAAATATACGCCAGAGAGTATTCAAATTTATTACTGGATGAACGACATATATATATATATATATATATATATATATATATATATATATATATATATATATTGTAATAACTTCGATACTAGTTCATTAGCATCTCGTCAGACTGCATGACGAGATGATAGTAAACTGGTACCGAAACAACACTTTTTGTGTTGCAGTCAATTATGCTATTTTTTTATAAAAAAATAAAAATAAAAATATTACGATAAATATTGCACTACTAAGTATTGAGTACTGTTCAAAAAGTAAATTACTACAAACAGTAGAGTGTTAACCCATTTGTTTCTACTACTCCTATGATATATATATATATATATCCTCTCAAATATTTTCTGTAAGTTCTGACATTTTAACAGGATGGGTACACTCACATACAACAATAGTAACTTGTAAACTATTTATGCTATGCGAACATTTTAATAATACAAAGTAAGAGAAAAATATGATTACACATAAGGAAAAAGTGTAATCGTTTTAATATAATTCAGCAAGTGGTCTACAGCTACATCATGTAAAGACATAAAGACATTTTTTATGACAATTCTGAGTAAACATCCGTAATTATCAGACTAGAATGAGTTTTTTTTACAAAATCCTTTCCATGGAGAGCTGTAGTGCGTACGAAATAATAATAACTCATTTTCCCTACACCCTTCTAATTCAAGTAAACTGTGGAAAAAGAGGGAAAGGAATTCGTGAGCCAATAAAAATATTGTCTTAACAGCAATTAGCTATTGAGCCAAGAAGAAAGAAAAAAGTAGCACACCTATGCGAAATACATATTTTACATATAAAATTAATAGTAAAATTAATTTAGTTAAAGAAGGATGCCTGAATTTATGTGAAAGATTTAGTTTTTGTTCACCGCATCCAGCTTAAAATTTTCTCTCATATCAAATAACAAATTTTGCTATCTGCTTTTAACGAAGTATGTATCAATTCAAATATTTTTTCAACAATCCAAGAAAGATAAGTATTTCAAACCATCTTCTTTTTGAACGTGTGCAGATAGCATAGCCCTTTTAAGAACAACGAACATACTTACCTCTGTTTGAAACATTTTAAAAATTATGTTGTGTCAGACCATTTAATTTGTTGTATGAACATTTTTCTTTTTGTCAGAATTTGTTAAAAATATGGAGTTTGAAAATTTCTGACTCATTTTCCTGAAATGAGCCAATCATTCAACTTTAATCATGCAAATTTACTCCCGCGTCAATAAGAAATCTGCTGAGTTTGACAAAGCAAACCAGGATTCTGATTTTTAAAAAGACCTCCAATCTGTGGTGAACTGGGATAAGAAATGACTCGTAGATTTTACTGTTTCCAGAACGATGCTGCTATCCTTTAATCAACATAAACAATCACTTCTACCCATCATCAGCATGGATCAGGCTAGTCTCTCTGAAAGGAAAACACTGCGCCTCATAGGCCTAACTCTCTCAGCCGACTTCAGGTAGAATGACTACATTGAATCCATACCTAAATATGCTGCTAGGATGACTTGTCCACTGAATCCATCTTGCAAACATATAAATGTACCATCTGCCATTGCATTGAATACTCCGGTCACATCTGCTCAGGTGTTCCAGCCATTCATTTCGATATTCTTGACAAAATCCAACGGATAATCTGCAATGTAATCGATCCCGACCGGGTAGCTCAACTCCAGTCACTTTATCACCGACATAATGTCCTTCTAAAAACCTGTTTCTTCTACAAATAATTTTACGGCTTCTGTATCTCCTTGATGCTCACACTTTGAATGAATTTACTCAAGCTACGTGACTAGCAACAAAGTCCCACGTTTTTACAGTGAAACCAATAAAATTTTGAACACAACTTTTACTCTATTAGCTTCTTTTTTCACACTTCCCGACTTTGAAATTCCCTTCCGTATAATTGCATTCCTGACAGCTACAACCTCAACGATTTTAAATGCAATGTCGATTGCCATCTCTTAAATGTTTGATTCACATCCTTTCATGTTCTTTTCCATTTCCATTCTTCACACCAGTGTTCTCCTCCTTCTCTTGCCCATTCTCGGTCACCCCCTGTAACTTGTCCGCTTTTTTATCACACTCTTCTTATGTAACCCCTCCGCGCACCAGTGACAGCACTGACTTGCTTGCGGTGAAATGATTATAAAAAATTGAAATAAATAAATTCGTAAATAAATTCCATACTTGTTTTTCCTTAAAACTACCCGTATGTTTCCTCGTTTTCATCATACACCATTCTTCTTGACATCGGTAAATCAACTTTTCATTTTAACTCCTAATTTCCACGCCACCATAGCTGCTATATAACAATTTTTGATTGGTTGCCCTGTGTATTTAAAATATGACTATGAATTCCCATTTCGTTTCATCTGTATTATATGCAAAATTCTCATATATATGTTAGATTCAACATTGGGACAGTGAATCTACATACACGATTACTGTTAAAAGCAACTCATTCATCCTAGTAATAGTCTTTTTGTTCGTATGTTTCTTTTGAAAATTATTTTTATAATCATTTTAATTGAATCCTAATAACAATTTATAAAATAATTAACATTGTCATTAATGTTGAGATATTTGCATTGTTTTAATGATTTTGAAGCACTTAATATCATGGAGGATTTTCTAACAAAAATTACTCAAATGTCCTTATTCTAAAATGCTTGGCTTCAATAATGTTCTTTACTTTATGGCTGGAATTTTTTTTATTGTTTTGTAAAATAATGATTTCCTGGACATTTCAAATTATCACTAATTATGAATATAATGCAATTTTATATTCTACAATTTTTTTATTCTTGTTAAGATTAATATCAATGTAAAAGAACTATACAACATATAGATATATCTTTACATGTCTTAAAATAATTAGAACTGATTTTTTGTTTTGGATTATTTGTCATTACATTACCCAACAAATCTTCTGGGCTATGCTTATAGCATTTCACTGAGCGATAAAATCTTGTTTGCACTGTTCCCCGTAGAGCATAGTTCCTAATAAATGACATATATTTTTATAATCTTGAATCCGGTTTTGTTGCGGCATTCATTTTTTATATGATTCCCGATTTTATGCAAAACAGAAGTGTGCTGATTTGTTTGAACTGAACTATTTTTGTTTGGATGTAGCGCGTTTATTCTAGGCTTTTATCATTGAAGATTACTTTCTGTTTTTCAAGAGTTTTTTCAACTATACCCATGTCATCTGCAATTTCTTTACGTGCCAAAGTTTTGTGAAATAGTTTCCATTTTTGGTTTCGTGTTGTTCACTTTTTGATTCCACGTTAACCTCGACGCAGACTCAGGCTGCCATGATTATTTTCTCCTTTCTAAATCCAATACCGAATAATCCGTTGGTTTGTTTGTAGTATGTTTATATATAATGATGAATTTCATTGTTCTATTCTCTTTATCGTCACCATCTCTGAGTTGCAGGACTTTACGCATGGTCATTAATTTCTAATTGATTGGTCCAAATATTTCAGTTCAACTTCTGTTTAATTTAGGAAGTGTCCAGAATATGTTAGAATGGACAATGGAGAATGTTTGTTATCATTTTATATTAGACTGTTTAGAACTAACAAAAAATTTTTCTGTATAAATTTATTATTTTTTCAGTAGAGTTGCATAACTTTTTCTGTAAAAGTTTATTACATTTTCTTTCATTTTGCATTAGGAAGTAAATTTGTTTCTTTTGTCCCAAAACATTTCATTATCAAAAACCACTACTTCCACAATCATCATCGTTAGCGTAAGTCTCATTCTTAGGTATGGTATTAGGGTCAAAGCAGCGCTGAGCAGTTGACCAGTTCTCTCTACGTATCTCGCTTGCGTGCCAATACTCGATTCACTGTGAAGGATTTGACAGTCTGCAATATGGTAATGCTAAAATTAGCCGTCTCCTTATAAGGAAAAATAGCCATTTATTGACTGAGCAGTAAGTGCTACTATCAGATCGAATGCATAATATTCTTTTCGAAAACTTTTTTCAAGAAAATACGCTGATTAAATCCAGTGACGTTTATCTTTCCTTCTAGTATTGAGGCAGACCTTCATCAGTTTTGTGTGGAATGTATGTGCGTTGATGTGCGTTTTGGTTTATTTTAAGTTAATATATATATATATATATATATATATATATATATATATATATATATATCGGTATTTAGTTTTTGCTCATAATAAAATTAAACGAGAACCCAGTTGTATTAAACAGTTTTCAGTATATTTATATTGTAAAACTTTTTAATATTTTTCATTTCGAAATGAGTTATTTCCGCAATTTAGATTTCAAAGTTTTGATTCCTCCAGGGGATTTATAATAACGGATTTTTCTGTTTTTTAAACGTAGAAACTCAGATTTTTAAGAAAAACGCCACTGGAATTTTTAAAGTAATTGAAAATGTTAAAAAGTTAGCAAGAAGTTACTTAAGAATCTTAAAATAGTTTCATCTATTTTTGTATGATCCTAGTATGTATTTATAGGTGTGATTACATCTGGAAATTATTTCTAATCTTTCATTTAGTAATATTTTTTTGTTCTGGGTTCTAACTTTTCTTACCGGCGCAATCTGCATATATCGCCACAGTTGTATAGTTTAGCTATTTTCCCTATACTCCAAGTTATATCAGGGTATCAGTTTTAATTTCCACACCTGGCTAAACAGATTGGTACAATTTTTGAGGTTTTCCAGTTTAAATGTTGATTTGTGATTTTTCCATCTGTGTTTAAAAATGACTTTTGGAGGCCCCCAAATACATATGTTTTGTCCATGTATTTCATGTGCCTCTGCTGTGTAAATAACCCATTTTGTATTACAAAGTTCGTTAAATGAACATTTGTTTTAGTGATATTATTTTGCATGCTATTATTTATATATATATATATATATATATATATATATATATATAGTAGGGTTCCCTCGGTCATGATTGACCATGGGTTGCATGTTAGTTCTTTTCTCGGCTAGAGCATCGGCATCTGTGACTGTAGAGACCGATGCGACAGAGACAGTCTTTGTTGAAGAGGCTGCATTTATGTTTTGTTTCGGCCATTCATTTTTATTTCGGCGAATCCGCTTCTCCATAGCGACTTTTGTCAATTGCTTCTCCCTCGATTCGAATTGTTGAGTCAGAATTCCTCTCCATTTGGTCAGCTTTCCCTGACGATCTGTTTAGGCGAAACCTAGGTAGGTCTGTCTGGCTTACTAGGTATTCTTTACTTATTCCGCTCTACCTAAGTATTGAGCGTTTCTTGTTAGTTGATTACTCGTATCGGGGTTTTTTCTTTGGGCTACTTGCTGACTCGGTTCAAACACTTTTGACTGATGTTCATGTACTTAGCTCTTTCTTTTAAAAACCGTTTTATCCCTTCTTCGTAGAATCATGGTAGTTTTTCGACACGAGTATAGTTATAATCCCTTATATATATATATATATACACACACACACACACACACACACACACACACACACACACACACACACATATATATATATATATATATATATATATATATATATATTAACTTAAAAATTCAATTTTCTATTTCTTTCAGTATTCTTAACAGTATTTAATTTATTGTTAGCTTTCATCATATTGGATCTTGGTGAAACATATATTTAGAATTCAATAGGCAAAATACAAACTTTTAATGATGCTGATAGATTGGAATGATTTGTTAAACCATAACAGGAAACTATAGTTTCGCCATTAAAACTTGAAGTTAGGATATTTAATTAAACTTTGAAATTTAATAATGCAGAATATCAGTGTGCAGAAAAATAATTTGGAACAAAGGAAAATCATACATTTTGGAGAAAAACAAATATTCTATATTTGCTGATTTTTATTTATGCAGAGCCTACCTTGCTTAAAATAGATCGGAAAAAAGAACATTACTGTTTAGGTGAAACCACAGTCGAAAACGTCGTACTTGCTTATGTCACGGAACTGTGGTAATTGATCTCATTGGCAGAACTTCCGCCCTGGCCGGCAAAATTCTATTCTCCAACCATAACTTAGATGCTTTGTCGACGGGTGCTACAGAATCAGTACCAAAAAGCTATACCAAATAACAGAAATTAATTCACTTTCAAAAACAGCAACAAGTAAAACGATACATGAAAGTAAAATTATGACATTCTACACTTGGTCAATCATATCTCGAAAGAAACATGACATATATGTCTCTGTGTGTGTGTTATCATTATTCGTATTAAACATTAGTCAGAGTTAACTTAGACCAAGCAGTAGTATCAAAATGTGCCTCATACATATTTATAGAAAAGGTAAAAAATATATTTTCGTCACATATAAACCAGAATGAAAGTATATACAATATTATTCGCTAATCTTGACTAACCCTAATTTTGAAACTCCTGGTCTGCATTTTAAAGGTCCTGATATACCTTTAAAAAGGCGTTAGATAACTAGTTAATATATGACGCCTGATATATTAAGAAAGGCTGAAACCATGTTAGAGTGATCAGCTCGATCATCCTAATTTTAATATATATATATATATATATATATATATATATATATATATATATATATATATATATATATATATATATATAATGCAATAGCACAACACTTTCTACATACTCCTGGCAATTAGAAGAAGTCAATAAAACTCCTACCGTAAAATGGAAAATATTAAGAAAAACTAGAATTGTAAATCTTTACATGAATCTTTCTTTCCATGTTTAAAAGAAAGATGTCCAATTATTAAATTCCCCAAATTAAACCTGTTAAATAAACATAACGAAGTGACTGTCATATGTCATCATCTTTTAATATATAACCCAATGTATAGTTAATTCATTTTGTACTATAATATAACAAGATCATACAATCTATAACCTAATTTTTTCGGTTAACTATAATATCACTTATCATATCGACTACATATGTTTGATACGCATTATATCTTAACTTTTTTCCGTTCTTATAAGAATTCCACCACTTTAAATGATAACAATTTTTAAAAAGTTATGTAACCGTTTCGCGAACACATCCAACACCATAGCGGACATGCAAAGATACAAAATGTACATCTAAATATTTCATAAATAACACTAAATCGTCTGGCTTTCCATTAGTTCTGAATTCTCTGACCCTCTAACCTAAAAATATCATCTCCCCTAACCCCGTTGTTCATCTCCGTGTTCTTGACAGGCTCCAAAGGAGAATCAGCAATGTGATAGCTACCGACTTGGCGGCTTGACTACAGCCACTTCCCCACCGACGTTGATGTGGCATCTCTTTGTCTGTTCTATAAATACTTTTATAGCTTCTGCGTCAACGAACTTAAGTCAGTGGTGCCTCCGCAACAGGTGTTTACTCGTGCAACCAGACTGGCAACTGGGTCTCACCCATTCACAGTTAGATCAAGCAAATGCAGACGACAATTCTAATCCTGCAGCTTCTTTTCTCTCACTTCCATTCTGTGGAACTCGCTTCCTTATTCTTGCTTTTCTGACGGCTACAACCTGCAGGAATTCAAATGCAAGCTCAATGCTCATCTCTTAACCAGTTGACTCTAGTTCTTTCCACACCACCTTGTATGTCCTTTCCTTTCTCTACATCTTTAAAACTGTCATCTGACCTGTATTCCCATCCTTCTCTTGCTCCTTTCTAACTGGTTCGTCCTTCTCTTCACTCTCCTCTAATCTTTTTACTCTTATGTTACCGCCTTGTTCGGGGTGATATGATTAAAAAAAGAAAAAGAAAAAATCCATCATAACCTTGCTTTTTGTTGGTTTACCGAGCCCTACAACCTCGACTTACACAACCTCCTTAATTAATTGGATATGGTAACATCATTGTTTTTTTTTTTCAATTTCCATATATAATGATTCCTAACAGAAAAACTATGTTACTGCCTGACAAAGTGCTAATATACTAGTACAGAAACCCACCGGCTCTTGTGGTGCAGTAAAATACGTTTTTAGTATAAAAACTTGTAATAAAAATATTACTATATCTATATATAATGGACGTTTGTCCACGGAGTGTGTTTAACTGTTAGCACAATTTATTTTATATATTACATTTTTCTTTTTTTTCTTATTCGGCCATAACCACTATTAGCTCTTTTTTCTTGGACTAACTGGTACGCACCCTTCATCAAGCTTAATATATTACAATATGAAATGTAGTATTCTTCATACAGCTCTGTTGTTTGATGTTTCAACTGGCAAATAAAATAATTTTTTCGAAGGTTTGATCTAATTTACTTAACTGGTAGTAAAACTAATGGAAGTTTTTGATTTTCTTATCGAAGTAAGTCTTCACCATTTTGTTTTAATCTTTCACTTTAATTCTTTTCTGTAGTGACCTTTCAATTCTTTTATTTTTTGTACTTTCAATTAATGCTCTACATTACTTTATGTATTAAAATTTTCCCTTTGTGTTTAGTAAGTTTGGGGCCTTTATGTAATGCTGATTGTTAGCGAAAATATGAAGATGTCTTATTCTGTATTTTCTTTGTTGAATAAGACAGGTAAAGAATGGCATTTCCTATCATCATTATATCCTTTATTACAACTTAGTATAATTAATAAACATATCTACAAGATCTACTATTATGCACTCTATTTCCTGTTGATTTAAAAAATAGGTAATCTTTTAAAATTTCCTGAGTCGTTTATTTTAAAAATGGGCTTCTGTAATTTGATGAAATATATTTTTATCTTTTCTGTTTACATTTGAAACTTTCAGAAAATCTTATTCTATGTTCAAAGCTATATCACTTGATTTTCGAACACTGCAGAAATCTCCAGTGAGTAGAAGTGTCTAGTATTTGTTTGCCCTTGGGTCCCAGCTTTTTAAATTTACTGGTTACTCGGTATAGGATTTTGCCTTCAGCTGGTCATGAAACTTATTTTTATCTTGGTTAGTCAAACTTTACTTTGGTCTAAATGATTTTACTCTTCAAGGATAATATTAGGTTTGCCAGAAATTCCTGTCTCACTTAGGAAGCAGAAAGAAAACAACAAAATGTTATGGAGCAACACCAACATATATTCTTCACCATAAACTCCATCATTTTCGACGATCAGCCAGTATATTAGTCTGACCCAGTTACTAGTCTGCTGGCTTTAAATAAAAAAAACTGTAAACAATCTTCCTTCAGTTCATCGAAGGTTTTGAATAGCTAGTCGCGGAAGGAAGTCTGTCGTAGAGCGGAATAAGTCATCGTCACTCGGAGCACTATTGGGGTGGAATGGTGTATATGGAGGAATCCCAATTTCGTTCACCTGTTTGAACTTCTCCTTAGTCACCCTGGCAGTGTGTGGCTTCCTATTGTCTTACTGAAACAAAGCATGGTCCTAACTGATCAAAGTAGAATAATCTTTCGATAGTTTGTTGTACACGCTGTCTAGTTACTGACAATGCAGTTTAGTGTTGATGGTGACTGTATGGAATAAGCTTGAAATGCAGTACTCCCTGGAAATTCTAGCAGACAGAGATCAAGATTTAATGATTTCTTACTGCTTCCTAAGTGAGTCAGGACTTTCTGGCCAACTTGGTATGTTTCTTTCTTTCTTTCTTTCTTTCTTTCTTTCAAATAAATTTTGGTCTCAGTGCGTGATTATTTCAAATATTTACATTCTTGATATTTTTTCTTATTAAATTCTCTCTTAAATATATCTGTATTTCTCATGTAATTACCTTTTCCAGAAATGCATCATGATCATTTATGTGGTTTAAGTCATTGTTTTCCCAACCCGTTAAACTTACCTTTGTTGCATAGCTTTTACGACCTTCTTTATAGATAACGCCCATGCATTCGTACTGATCATTGAACATCTACTTCTCGATTTACCAAATATAGGCGAGTACTTATAATAGTAATTGAGTTTTATAAACTTGATGAACAGTATATCCCATCTTCCCTCCATGCATATCTCTGTGGGTATTATTAACTCACCACTCATATTTTATTTTATTTATATTTTATGGCAATATATTCCATTGTAATTTAAGAATATTTACGGGTATAATGAATAACATTAAATTTATTGAGTTTACATGATAAAAAATATGTTATGCATCATTCAGTCGGATTTCTTTCTACAGTAATCACCGCGGTTTTATAGATATTCATATTGTTAGCTATGTATTAAATTTTACGCATGAAATGACACGCTTTTTAGGAAATGAATAAACCGCTTCTAAATATTAAGTAATCGCTTTAATTAAAATATGCATTATGTTCATGAATGATTGTTTGTCAACGTATCTCTAAATTCATGTTTCTACCTTTAAAAATGCTTATCTTTTGATGTGATTAACAGTTCAAATGATTTGATTACTTCTTTATTGAAATATGTTTTATTGTGTATGAAAAGGTCAAAATGCTTACTTAAGTGATAATCAATAGGAATAATATTAGGGGAACATGAAGGGTGTGGAAAAATGTCATAAATCAGTCTGTCTAGCTTTTGGGCAGCTGATTGAGAAACGCGTAGTTGTGCGTCGTCCTGCAATAAAATTGGGCCATCCCTAATCAAAAGTCTAGGGTATTTCACTTGTTCATCCACACAATCTTTCCACAACACGAGATTGCTGTTATTTCTTTCCCTTGAGGCAAGTATAAATAATTGATAACTCATTTGAAAGACCACCATCCTGAAACACTTAACTTTTTATGGAGTTAGAGGTTTTCGTTATTGAGTGCATCTAACATCTGGTCTTCTCTTCTACTGTTGTTAAAGAGTATCCCTTTCTCATGACAAGTAATTATTCGATGAAAAACATGAGATTACACCTTGGCATTGTTTCATTGTGATCATTTTCATTGGTCTCATGATTAGCAATGTGCTGAAAGAAAAATTACCTGGAAAAGAAAAAGAGTGAGAAATAAGTTTGTAATTTCATATACTAAGAAGGTCATCTCATTAGACAACCTGATTAACAAAATAACCAAAAAACGCATTATTTAATGTGAACATTTTGATTCTTTTTCCACGAACATCTACAATTCAAATCATTCAACGATTCAGGTGATGTATATTAATCATGCATACTTTATTGTCACTACAATCAACTGTTAGGTGTTGCACTACATTGGTTCCTTACTGAAAGTCTTAAATCTCTAAAAATTAATGATTCTTTCGCTGTCAATAGTAGACCTGGGAAGTAAATACCTTTAATCCTGACTGCACCTGCTATAAAACTTCTTAGAAAAATACACTGGACAGATCGGTTTTATGTCGAGGTACCCCCGGTAAATACCGAAAATCGATAACCAATTAAATCGGTTTATAGAAGGAGTGGTTCGATTTAAATCAAACTTGATACACTCATAGACAAAGACATAAGAAACGATATTCAGAAGTTTCAAGATTGCAGTTCTTCCAATAGAGCAGAAAATTGATATATATATATATATATATATATATATATATATATATATATATTAGGCAAGATGTTTGTGTGTGTGTCTGTTTATCTGTCTGTGTGTCTGTATTTTTTCAGGCCTTTTATTTTAGCTTTTGCTTCAGGTTTGGCTCTAAGTAAGTATAACTGTCGTTCTTAGTCTCAGCTATGATACCATTTACTCAGAGGACTTATTTAGCCTTCAAAATTCAGTTTCCGACGGAAACACTTTTTTTTCATATCGTTGCCAGGAAATCAAAATTTCACTTACATCCATTCATTTTCTTTCAGTTTACGGTTTCGCTTTAACTGGAAACAACTATTGCTGTTTAGTCTTTCGTGCCAACGTTCAAAGAGTCTGACCTCCAAGACCACGGATTAGTTTTAAAGCTTTAATTACACTCGAGCAACGCCGGGCTATACTGCTAGTAGAAATGTAAAAACACACACCAAAGAAGAATTCAGCAGTATCCCGAACGCAACTGGGAATGTAAGTTACACATATCGAAAAATAACCTCGACGGGACCGTACCACTGTTTGAGAGTAAAGTAAATGGCGAAGGACTGAAGTAAAATACAATGCAAAGCTAAACACGTAAGATACAAGTCTCTAGTTACATATTAGTCCACACACGTTGGAATCAAATGGCACTGACTCTTCCTTACAATAGAGATCTATAATCAATAATCATGCACATTTTTATTGAAGGGTAAATTAGTCTGCATGCCGATATCAGAAAACTGACTAATTGATCGGTAAATATACCGCCTAAAAGGAAGGATTATGTAAAGGTTACAGCTTTTGCCTGTTGCATGAGCCAATATATTGGTATTTTAGTGTGACATTTGCGGAGGTGGACCGTTCGATCAATATTACTTAAATGCATTAATATTACTTAAAAGCATATTTGTGTGTCTAAGAAAAGCCTGCATAACTTGAACCCATGCCTTGAAAAATAAAAAAATAAAAAATCTTACATCAACTGGAGAACTTCTGAAAGCTAAAATACAACTTCCCATAAAGTATAATGAAGGAAATTTTAGACGACGGAAAAGTCATTTGTGATAAATTTATTTCCTTCTAACATTTTTATATATACAGAGAGAGATATAACTCCTGTTTAATCTACAAATTTGATTCGCAAATTCTCTACGTATGAATTAGCACGCACATACACACACAGACGCACAAATTTACACACACACACACACACACACACACACACACACACACACACACACACATATATATATATATATATATATATATATATATATATAGATAGATAGATAGATATCACGCATTGAGTGGTGGTGTGAATAAAATACTGTTCGATGCAATATAATACAGCTATAAATTATAAATACTTTTCCTCACTGGTACCACGGATGTGAGTTTTGTTCACAACGCATTCTGAATGAAATTCAAAGTCACGCTACACGAGGAAATATGTAGGTTTATGTGTATATATGTGTGTGTGTGCGTGTGTGGCGAGAAACAGAAAGTGAGACTTGTATGCATGCGTCTTTAAAAATATTGATGCCAATTGAAAAAATCTATTAGTAAAGATATTATTATTATTTTTATGTCATTTTTCATATTTTTATTTCTGCTATTGTCACACTACCAACCAAGTCTGCGGGAAGAATTAAGGCAGGTCGTGGCGTGTTGTCATGGCTACATTTCATGTTTTTTCTATCTTCCCCATTATCCCTAGCGTTACATAGACAGAGTTCTCTTTAGTGTGAGGGCTGTACTTAATAAGAACATTTTTTGTATATCTCTTAAGCTGTGGTTTCCATGGATTCATTCAAGGTGTTGTATTGTTCCATTTTTTATCATTCCAACTTCACCTACTATCACTGGCACAACTCTTGTTTTAAATCTCCACATTTTTTCTATTTCAATTTCCAGGTCTTTATATTTTGACAGTTTTTCAAATTCCTTGGTTGCTATGTTACAGTCCGCTGGACAAGACATATCAATCAACAGACAAGTTTTCTCTTTCTGGTTTTTAACAATAACGTCTGGCCTATTTGCTTCAATTTTTCTGTCTGTGCAGATGGTGTAATCCCATAGAATGGTGACATCTTCTATTTCTGTAACCGGTGCTGGGTGATTTTCATACCAGTGTTTGTTTACAGATTTTCCATAGTGTTTGCACATTGTCCAATGTAAATATTGCCCCACTCTATCGTGGCAATATTTATATTCATTTGGGGCAAGTACAGAACATTCTGAGATTAGATGGTCTATTGTTTCTTGGTGTTTATCACAAAACCTGCATTTTGGATCCATATTATTATGTATAATATTTGATGGAAATTTTATGGTGAAAGGACTTTGGTCTTGCGCTGCAAGAATAAAACCTTCAGTCTTTAATCCAGATGCACGTAACTATCGATGAGTATTAACTTTATCAACATTGGATTTATTCGCACGTTCTGGATATTGGCCATTTGTCTTGCCAGCGTTGTTTCATCTGATCAAGAACTTTCATTTTCATATTTTTTGCCGCAAAAGTTGGTTATTGGCTTCTGTTTTGCTTTTCTACAGAATCTAAAACTGTATATCTTGTTTGTATTTACTGCCTTATTTTATTATTGAATATTTTTTCTTTCTTTCTTCATGTTGCCTTACTAATTGTATCATCCAGTCCTTTCATGTTTCTATATATGTTAGTAAGCCAGTAGTTGTTGTCATGCATGACAATTCTAGCTGAATAAGACCTCTTCCACCTACTTTACGGGGTATGTATAGACGGTATACGTCATCCTTTGGATGATTCTTCTTATGTCTAGAAAGAAGCTTTCATGTTTTAGAATCCATTTGCCTGATGTCGTTTAGAGTCCAGTTTAAGTTGTTGAAGCTATATTGGACAACTGGGATTGCAAGGTTATTAATGGCTATAACTCTGTTCTGAGAATTGATTTCAGTTTTTGATATCATTCGTAGCCTTCTATAGTCCTCTTTACGCACTATTTCTTTCATTTTTTTATGATGAATGTTTTCACTCTCATTTACACCTAGGTATTTATAAGCTTCTGGTTTCAATTCTTTTATTGTTACAGCAGGGTCTAAGCTAATTGAGGATGTTTCTTTTATTGATCCACGTAAAAGTGTAGCTTTAGCACATTTATTCAAATTGAATTTCATTCCAATGTCTTCGCTGAAGCATTTTACAGTTTGCAGAAGACCTTCCAGCTCATTATCATTCTTAGCATATAACTTTAAGTCATCCATGTAAAATAGATGGTTTATCTTCTTTTGGCCTATTTTATAACCACATTCTGTCTTATTAAGTTGACTGGTTAGTGCTATTAATGATATGCAGAATAGTAAGGGAGACAAATAATCACCTTGAAATATACCTCTTTTGATGTTTATTTCATCAGACTTATAGGTTCCATTTACATGATTGAGATAAAGGATGCACTGTTTGATGAAATTGATGATGACGGGTGATGTCTTGTATATATTTAAAGTCTTTAAAATCCAGGAATGTGGAACTCTATCGAATGCCTTACGATAATCTATCCAGGCAGTACTAAGATTTTTCTTTTACTGTAGCAGTTTTCAAGGATCATTTTGTTAATAAGCAATTGGTCTTTATATCCGTAACAACCACGTTTGCACCCCTTTTTTTCAAGCGGTAACATGTCATTTCTTTCTAAGAATAAATATGTCTGTTTTGTTAAAATAGATGTTAATACTTTATATGTTGTCGGAAGGCATGTAATTGGTCTGTAGTTTTTCGGGTTGTTTCTGTCACTATTCTTGAGTCGAAGGATTGTCATTCCTTTGATCATCCATGCCGGAATTTTAGTAGGATCGTCAACCTTTTCTTGAAGTTCTTTGGCTATTTTTTTATTTGCTGTATTTAAATAATATTGCCAAACGTTAGGAATTTTATCTATACCTGGAAAGTTCCAATTCTGTGCTTTTTTAGTTCAAAGTTAACATCTTCATCTGTAATTCCATCCCATGTCTGTTCTGGTTTATTTTTATTCGTTTATCTCTTGTGCAATCCAGTCTACTTTTTTGTTATGTTCTTTAGGGCAAGTCCTTATTTTTTCCCAGAACTGTGTAACTTCTTTCATTTTGTGAGGCGGGGACTGTCACTTAACATATCGAGATGTCTGAGTCAAGACTAGCGAAATATTATTGCGTATAATTTTATTTATCCGTGTTTGTACGAATCCAAAGTTTAATTCCTGATGTGTATACATCTGGAAATTATTTCAGATATGTCATTTAGTAACTTTTCTCGATCTAAAAATGATGCTAAAACAAACTTTTCTTCTTGGCATAATCGGCAGATATCGTTATTACTGATTTTTTTAATATACGCCGGCTTAAAATAAGATTAATTTTTTTTTCTTTTAATTTTCCCACATGGTTGGCTAATTTGTTATAATTGTTTTTTTTAGCTTGAATGATGATTTATCAATTGTACAAACCCGGATAAATTTATGCAAAATAATATTTCACTAGTCTTGATTCACTCTTACCCTTAATTTAATTTTTTTTTTCAACTTCGTTTTAGAGAAACAAGCTTCTTAATTTTACACCTTGCCGAATTGCCTAAGTTGTTTCAAGATGAACGTAAAGTCGTTGTATATATATATATATATACATATATATATATATATATATATAAATTCCAAAAATTACATTTCATTAAATAGCTATTTCATCGTGAAAACTCTCGCTTCACCAGCAACGATCCAAAACAAAAATTTATTAATTCAAATATGTTACAAAACTTACAAAACATATCCATACAGAGAAAGTTAAAAAAATAGATGAAGAGGTGATTAAGAAAGAAAAATAATTATGTAAAATTTGTCGTCCAGTATTAAAAATGGGTAGAGACAGAGATCTATGACTCGATATTAGAAGCCTGCTTGATTACGTTTGTATTAAAGGATAAAGAGTCAAACTTTAAACGTGTCACAGGAATAAGAAATGGTGGGATAAAATAAAAGAAGCAGTGGGGAAACGGAAATAGAAAGGACAAATGGGGTAGACGGGGGGAAATTAAATAAGAAATAAAACATGAAAAAATTCTGTTGCCGAGATAATAGGGTTTCAGGGAGAGAAAGAAAGGTAAATGTTGAATATATTTTAAAAAAGAAAAGGAAACAGGAGGAAAGAATAGAGACTTTATATCATATATCTCCGTTAAAAAATTAACAAAAAGATTTTTGAAAAAATTTGGTATATATATATATATATATATATATATATATATATATATTCATTTCACGTTATGTAAAACAGTGCCCCTAATAATGAGTAGAATGTTGCAGTGAGAGGGAAAAACAGGGTACAGTTGTTTTGAAGAAATGATAAAAACATAGACGGGACTGAAGGAAATATAAGATGACAATTGGCGTTGCATTTAAACTTTTGAAAGTTGTAGCTATCAGAAAAGCAGTTCAACAGGAGTAAAAAGCGAGAAAAGAAACTATTAGAGTATAATTGGTGGTTATATTTAATTACTTCAATGTTAAAAAGGTAAGACCTAGATACGAATCACGTAAATCTACGTGATCAGGTCACCAGAAAAAAAGCGCATCAGAGTAGTAACCTTGAAAATATTTGTAGAAAAGGCAGAGTGAAGTCCCATCACGTCGGTGAAGAAATTGACTGAAATCGAGATGACCAGTCAGAATAGATTCTACTCCAGATCCTTCTTTTGATATTTATACATCAAATAATTTCTAATTTCGTGGTGCGCCTTTTTTTCTCTTTGAGTCCGACATAAAAAAAAAAGAATTTTCTCCGATTCGATCTTTCTTGTTCAGTCATACATATAAGACTGGTGAGTTTTCAGTTGTTAGTTTTTCTTCTCAACAGTTTGGTATATGTTAACTCTTTACTCTAGGCAAAAACTATTTCCGATTTCAATTCATGCATGTCTCCTGGTTTTCTGTTCTTGTTTCCATATTTAAGACGCAAATCGATGTGTAATAACTGTGGAAGCAAATAGTCAAAAACAGTAAATTGGAAAACAGAAATGAAATGGGAAATAGTAATAAAAACATGTGTCCATATACTGTGTTTAGAGGTATAATAAAAATAGAAATATTTCCAGTAACAAATTGATTGTGCCGCAAGAAACAAAAACGAAATACACTCTAAGTTCAAAAATATGTATAAGTTCATTACATACACTTTAACCCTGGATGAGAGAAAAACTAACAGAAGGAGAGAGATGATTAAATACATTGATACTGGTTTTATTGATAGCTGGTCAACATGAAAAACTTAGTATCGACTTGTAATTGTGATTCACATGGATACATTTCCCAAGGGTATTCGAATCCATTGCATTCAATTACGCGCAAAAACCATTGGGAAAGGTATTAATCCCCTATTTTTTTAGCACTAATGGGTTAAATAGCTGGACAGATTGGACTAATAGAGCAACCACTCTACCGCATTGGGCTATTAGAGCAACCGCCCTAGCGCAGAAAGATATGAAAAAGTACTGCGAGAAAATATTCTGTCCGGTCAGCGTGTATCACGAATATCACTTAACTTATATATATATATATATATATATATATATATATATATATATATATATAATACAAAGATTTTATACCAAAGACCATGAATACTGATTTGAATAGAATTTTGATATGAAAAAAAATATATTGGAAATATTACAAAATTCTCCACTAATTACATCATTTTATCTTTAACGCTAAAAAGGGCTTACAAAATCCACAAAGCAAAAAAAATAGACACCACCAATATCACTTCTAACAAAAATTAAAAATCCCATAATCCTGCTTCCTTCACAACACTCTTTCTACTAAACCCGCAACAAATTAGTCATCCTTAATACTAGGATCGTTATCATCACTTCGACGACCATCGGAGATATAATTAGTAAAACAAATAAAGCAAAAACCAATTGAACTATCAGAATTTATAAAATAAATTGTTTTCAATGCAAAACTACTTATTTAAGGGCTTATGGCCATATCACGTTGAATACACCGGTTCTCGCTCGATCACCAAAGTTAAGCAACGTTGAGCCTGGTCAGTACTTAGATGGGTGACCGCTTGGGAATATCAGGTGCTGTAAGCGTTTAGTGACGGATGTGCGTTGTGGTACAATGGATATCGGCTCGGAAAGAGAAATCGGTGAGACGAGTTTGAATTCCAGTTGAATACCCTGCATTCACTAAAGCACTTGTACTCCTAGGAAAGGTATTAATCCGTCCCTTCCCTCCAGTTAGGACTTGGGAAAGAAATCACAATGAATCTTGGTACTCGAAAAGAAAAAGTATTACTAGACACAAAACTTATATAAAAACAACAATAAATTGTTGAACGAAAAAGGTATTACCAGCAATAAATAAATAAAATTTAGTTAGCAAGAATTGACCCGCCGATGTTGATATGCCATAAAACAAAACAACCAACCAACTTATTTAGGGGAAAACTCACTTGATCTAAAAGTCCGCATCTACGAACATACTGATTTACCTATGTCCAACATGGAAAAATAAACTTTATTTTTTCAAATGGCTTTGTTGAATCATGTGTGTGGGTGTGAACTCTGGTTGGAAGGATTTGAAAGTAAGTTATTATGTATTTTTTTTTTAATTATAATTTTTTGCATAATTCTCTGGTCATTTGAACGAATGTTTTTGCAAAGAAATTTCTTTGGACTTTAACTTAGTTAAAACTTAGTTAACACACCACTTTTTTTAAAAAAATTGGAGTAGATAGTACCTACTATCACCCGGTTTCACACTCCATCCCCTTCTTTTGAACAGGGCTAGAGGTGATCACCTTCTTTCCTGTTTAGGAAGGGGTTCCCGGTCTTTCTACCTCCTCCTTCGGTCTTAGTGTTAGTTCAGTTGGAAACTTTGCAGTTATTGACTATGGTGGCAATGTCTCTCCATTCTGAGGGTACCGGGTTGGCAGTTTCTTGGTTGCTGCTTATGACTGATAGTTAGGAGCCCGAACTCTTGCGTAGCGTCTTTAGAGGCTGCTCTGATCAACAATGGAATAATATTGGGGTTCCTGTAGTGCCATATCGCGCATGGACGGGCCTCCCCTCACGAACCTCCGGTGGGCAACCCCGAGGCCACATTATGTTGCAGGCTGCGCCTGTCTGCATTCTTCACATGCTGCAAATAGTGACCGACAGATTCTACTCTAGACCTCTCTCCTCAACCAAAACACCATGAAAAAAAAACAAAAAATACAAACAAAATACCAAACTCAAACATCTTCTCCGAAAACGCCCAAACCTCTCTGTGTCACGTTCACTAACATTCGCGGTATCCGCACTAACCTTTCTAGCGTAGAATCATTCCTTTAAACTAACTCACCTGATATCTTAGCCCTGTGTGAAACTAACCTTGACCCGTCTATACCCTCCTCTGAGTTACCTTCCCCTCTTCAGGAAGGACTCCAACATCCATATGCATGGGCTTGATGTATATGTCAGCGAACACCTCCCCCTAGCTAGAGTAACATCTTTAGAATCCCTGGACCAGTCTTTCATGTGTTTCCGTTTCTCACTTCTAAGCTCCGTTAGCTATCTCTTCTTCCTCTACCGCTCCCTCTCCTCTGACTGTTCAGTACTTGACAGCATATCTGACAATATCGACAAGGCCATTTCTTCTCACCCATCTACCCATATTTTCGTGTTTGGTGACTTTAACGCCCGCCACACTAAGTGGCTCGAAAACTCTGTAACCGACCCTGCTGGTGTCCACACTTTTAATTTTTCAATCTCCCAATCCCTTACGCAAATGGTGGACTTCCCCACGCATTTTTTCAATAACCCTAACGGAAGGGACTCGCTACTAGACCTCTACTTCTCTTCCACCCCAAATTCTTGCACCACCAGACAGCTCTGCCCTCTCGGAAATTCTGACCACGCCGTAGTTTCTGTCAACATCTCGTTCCACTCCACCCCTACACAAGAAACCCAGACCAGCAGAATAACATACTGCTATCAAAGGGCAGACTGGGATTCGTTCCGTGACTTCCTCTGCGACGTCCCTTGGAACAATGTTTTTAGTCTTCCTGTCGAAGACTGTGCATCAGAGGTCTCCTCCTGGGTTAAGGCTGGCATCGATGCTTTCATCCCTGCCGAGGTCGTTCAGTATCTCACGGCCCGCGGGCTCCTATCGGACAAACAGTATGGCTTCCGCTTCACCAGGTCTACTGCTGATATGCTAACGACTATCACCGAGTATATATACCAGGCTCTCGACAAGAATGGTGAAGCCCGAACTCTGGCCCTGTCTATCTCTAAAGCATTCGACAGAGTATGGCATGCCGGCCATCTACAGAAACTGCGAAGCTACGGCATTACTGGACTTTTGTTGGACTTAATCCAGTCATTCCTCTCCAACCGCACACTGAAGGTGGTTTTAAACGGACATGCCTCCCAGAAATACCATACAAACGCGGGTGTCCCCCAAGGCTCTATCCTAGTTCCTCCGCTCTTTCTAATTTACATCAATGATCTCCCCGATGCCATAAGATCACAAGTAGGCATGTACACCGATGATATCACAATATACGCTCGCCTCGATCAAAAATCTGGTGTTAAGGCGAACCTCGCGGCTGAGTTTGAAAAGGACCCCCAATCCGTGGTGGATTGGGGTAGGAAATAGCTCGTAAAATTCAATTCTTCCAAAACGAAGCTGCTGTCAGTTAACCACCACAGAGGACCGCACCTCCCTCCCATTAGCATGGAACAGGCATGCCTCCCAGAAAGTAAAACACTACGCCTGCTTGGCCTGACACTCTCAGCGGACCTCAAGTAGAATGACTGCATCGAATCCATTGCTAAATCCGCTGCTATGAATGTTGGTTCTCTGTGCAAGGCCAGGGAATTCTTTCCGCCTGGATCTATCCTGCACTTATACAAATCTATCATCCGCCCTTGTTCTGAATACTATTGCCACATCTGGTCGGGTGTCAATACTATTCTCCTAGGGCTTCTTGACAAAATACAGCGAAGAATCTGTAACGTGATTGATACCAACTTAGCTGACCGCCTGCAGTCACTCTCCCACCGGCGTGACGTAGCTTCCCTGTGCCTCTTCTATAAATACTTTCATGGCTTCTGCTCTGATGAACTTAAATCACTGGTTCCCCCTAGGTGTGAGTTTGCACGAGATACTAGATTGGCAACTAGGTCCCACCCTTTTACGGTGAAACTGATGAAATGTAACCACAATTTCTACTCCAACAGCTTCTTTTATCGCACTTTCCGCTTGTGGAATTCCCTTCCGCATGCTTGCTACCCCGACGGCTATAGTTTAAATGTAAGGTCATTAGACACCTCCTAACACACTAACCCTCCCATTCTCTCCAACTCTCCCCCTATGAACATCCTAACTCGTCTATCGTCCTATGTAACCCCCTGCGCTATAGTGGCAGTGGAATGCCTTGCTTGGGGTGACATCATTTAAACAAAAAGAAATGTTTAAACAGACCATTAACTTCTCGTGTTTTGTATCGAAATAACTTTGATTTCACTTATGATACCATAATTCAAAAAACAAGAATTTTTAACGTGAAAATACTTTGAAAACATAACAATGACATTATTATCAACTATAAAAACATGCCTAAAACATTATATTACATTGCGATCTTTCTTTGAATCCATTCTTAATGAATCTAACTTATATGTATCTAAGACGAATAATACATGCTTAAAAAGCTCATTCATAAATTAGAATACTGTGACAACCCACTTCACTGGCCTAACCACAAAAAGGTGAATACATTAGAACTCCCACTAGAAATAACACATATGCACAATTACAATTATTACCTAATGCCCAGTAAGACATACAGAAATCCTTACTAACTTACATTCATATATAATACATTACGGTTTTAATATCGGATACACGTGTCTGAGCAACGAAGACTGATCCGGGCAAAATGGAAAATTCCAGAGATTCTGTTTGTTTGATTTATCACAATTTCTGTTGAAACTTTAACAAATTGGAAACAGATTAGATTAATACACTTTTTCTATTTGTTATTTAATTCATAATCATATATATATATATAGCGCCGATAAAATTCCAGGATAGGATTGGTAAAAAATCCGGGATAAGGTTGGAAAATAATCCAGGAGAATCCTAGTAATATCGTTAAAGTTTTTAAACTGATCCAAAAGAGAACTCGATGTAAATTGATTTATAGAAATTCTCCTAGCTTAACACTATAAAATCAATATCTCTCACCCCTTCTTTTACTAGAGTAAACCTATATCTTCTCCCTCTAGCTGTGGGTCGGATAGAAGGACAGATTGTGTTTTATATATGATCGCCCGACCGTGTATATCATGTGGCAATTAAATGAATGACTGATAGATTTTTTTTATCTAACTTTTCTACTGGGAGGTAATGTAACACAATATCGTAAACTGGAGCAAACAATTGCCCAGTTTCTAATGGCGACCAATAATCTACCCAGTTTATACAGTAGGGTGGTGCAGCCTCAGAAATCTGATCCTCGGGACCGGGCACCTCTCAGTGATTTGTTCTTCGCTGCATATCAGTAGTCGGACAGAGACAAAAATGTGCCGAACTGTGCCCGAGGACAAAGACATAACAGAGAGATAATGACCCCTACCGAGCAAGTGACAAGTAAGTGTTTCTGTACGTATATATTGTAAGAAATCCAACCATTAATCATTATTTTGTTATATTTACACACTCGTCATTGCCAAAATATTTCGCCTATATATATATATATATATATATATATATGTGTGTGGGGGGGGGTACGTATGTTTACGCAAGTGTGTGTATACGTGTGAGACAAAAAAGATATTGAGTAAAAGATTAATAACTGAGAAACTATGTTATCTATGACAGTTTAAGTAAAATAGACCGCAAAATGTAAATAAATACAGTTTTAATAAACAGAATTAATTTCGTTGTTTCTAATTTTGTTCTTTTCTTTTTCAGGTAAGTCTGTTTTGTTGAATTCTCCTTGGTAAGAAACTTTCTGTTTATTTCTTTCCAATATATATATATATATATATATATATATATATATATATATATATAAGTAAAAAAAGTACATATATATTATAAATATATATTATAAAAATAAATATATAGATATGATGATCTGTATATATTTTATGTGATGTTTTTCATATCCTATCTTCCCTCTTACTATTGTGGGCTGACTATCAGTTCTAATTCAGATTCAAAATCCTTATATTACAGAAGATAATTGTATTCAGAATAACCTCGGTGTGAAAATGATATGAAAATAAAGGCATAATCTTTACTTTTTTGCTGCTAAACTTAGACTATATTTTCTTGTTCGTCAACATTCTTTAGCGTTTTTCATGCCTAGAATTATTTTCTCTTGCTTAGCGATTATATTGTGTATTTTTGGCTTATGTATGAAAAGAAAACACAATTAAAAATATATAATTTTTGCGTGGGGCACTGGAGAATAGATTAGGTTACATTTGGTATTTTTGGCCAGATTCTGGGAAGTGAATTCTCCGGAAGAATTTTTAGCACCCTCTAAGCAAAAGGCATATATACATATATTTTCTATCAGTCTAAATTTCATTTTTATGGATACACCTGTTTGAATAGACGTTCAGTTTTTAATATGTTTAAATTATGTGGGTATTACTAAACTAAATGTGAATCATGCCTTACCGCCTAAATTATGTCTTTATAAATGATACATTTCTGAAGTACGTCGAATCAGATGAAGTTTTCACCTAAAGAAATTATATAAAATTTCGGATAGTACAATTTCTTTACTGATTCTTTCGTACGTACGAGCCGGTAGACGTAATTGTCACTGATGAAAACCTGAAAAAAACAAAAATACAAAAACATGTGTATCCAGAAAAAAACAGTAATAGCAAATAATTTCGGTTCAAAATTGTAAAAATTCATTATGCATATATATATTGATGCATCATTTAAAGAGGTTACAAATAGACAAAATAATACTTGAGTGAAAGATAAAAGAAGAGAGGTTTTTTGTATAAAGAATACACCAGGGTAAGACAGAGAATTTGATGGTTGACTAGTAATTGCCAAAGCAAGGGTATATGCTACCTTCATACCAACGTAGATGTGATACAAGATCAGTTAATATAGTAATTCTGAGTTCTTGAGATCATTGAAAAATAACCCATAGACCCAGCTTAAGGCTGGGTTAGGCTATTGTTTTATCAATCCAAACGAGACTTTGTCCTTCGGTGGGGCCTCGCTTGGGCTCTTCTCCGCTCGGACGCAGAGAGGTGAACAAGAGTGCTTGCTCAAGACTTATCGTTCACTCTGAGAGCAAGCCTCGTCTCTTATGCAAGGGTATTTGCTACCTTTACACCAAGACAGTTGTGACACAAGGTCGATTTATGTAGGAATTTTGAGCCCTTAATTTCAGCCAAAGATATCTCATAGACGCTGCTTAAGGTTGGGTCGGAAACTTTTCTTTTCAACCGGAGCGAGACTCTACCCTTCGTCTGAGGCTCGCTCGGGTCCGCCTCTTCTCAGACGCAAAGAGGTGAATAAAAGTACTTGCTTAGCACTGATCGCTTAGTACGTAACAAAGCCTCGTTTACGAAGCAAAGGTATTTCCTACCTTCCCACCAAGGCAAGTGTGACACAAGTTCGATTTATGTGAGAATTCCGATCCCTTAAGCTCATATTCCAAAGATGCAGCTTATGACTAAGTCCGACTTTTGTCTTCATAAGACAAGCGATACTCTACCTTTCCTCAGAGTCTCGCTTGGAACGTTCTCTGCTCAGACGCAGAAAGGTGAACAAAATTCTTGTTCAGGACTGATGGCTTAGTCCGTACGCAAGTGCCGTTGCCGAAGTGAGTCACAGGTGCCTATTTGCTCACTATATATGGCTAATAATATAGTCAGTACACATAGAAGATATGAAGTGTTGGACATTCCATTACAATATATATATATATATATATATATATATATATATATATATATATATATATATATATAACATAGCACAGTTTGTATACAATCCAGGTAAATTCCGATGACGACGAACTCAAGAGAAGTCAATGTTAAATTCATTTATTTAATGATTGGGTCTGAGGAGCGGTGTTAATAATATCAGGATGTGGAGAAATATGTATTACCCTTTCTAATAATCTAAAACCTTTTATAAATTATATATATATATATATATGTGTGTTATAACTTTTAAATTAATGTTACTTTCATCTTGCTGTTTTTAATATATTAGGATAGAGCATAAAAATTAAAGATATATAAAATAAATCTAATAAAAAAATAGAAAGAGAGAGAGAAAAGGATAGAGAAAGAAAAACTGATCAATTGGGCGGATGATCGTTTAAGGTGTGAAACGGTGTTGATATTATGGCCACACTCTTAATGACTTCAAACGATATATTTCCAAAGTACTGTGTGAATAATATTTCCCATAATCCTCCCAAATTTTAAAAAACTAAATCCTGCATCTATCTCTACCCCCACTCTCTCTCTCTTATATATATATATATATATATATATATATATATATATATATATATATAATTATTGTTAATCAATTATTGGGTCATTGGAAAGTATACGGTTGTATTAAAAGTAATCACTACATATATATAGCAGAGCTTCTGAATATTTTTCATTTTGAAACGGGTTATTTCACCAACCTATATTTCAACTTTTTGGTATCTTCAGGCGCTTTATAATAATTGATTTTCCAAATTTTTAAAAGTACAACAGGGATTTTTGCGAAAGCGCAACTAAAATTTCTAGACAACCGAAAATTTAAAAATTAGGAAGGACTTACTTAAACGTCTTAAAACTTTCATCCAGGTTTGTATGATCCTAGAATGTACTTTTGTTGGGGATGATTTTAGTTGTGATTACATCTGAACATTATTTCTGATCTTAGATTTAGTATTTTTTTTTGTTCTGCAAACAATATTATGGCTAAAGTTTCTTCTTGGTGCAACCTACTGTCATCACCACCTTTGTAAGGTTTGTCTTTTTTTAATTATACTCCTTGTTATATCAGTGTTTTTTCAATTTCTTTTTTATTTTCATTTCCTTAAATTACACTGTTTACATTATTCTGACTCTTGTACTCATCTTTGTTGCTGTACGCTCCGGACTTATTCAGGTGCGAAGAAATTAATTGAATTAAAACAGAAAAATAGAAAAGAACCTGATACTGAAAAGTTGAAATGTAGATTGCGAAAATAACTCGTTTCCAAATGAAATACACACACACACACACAAATATATATTAGTCCGCATACAAGACTGTTTTGGTCTATCACACGTCATCAGTGAGGTTAAATTAACCGTTTGCCTCAAGCCGGGATCAAAATCCAACTGATTCATTGATAGACGGAGTTCCTACCTCTTAATATGCCGAAATATATATGTATAAATATATATATATATATATATATATATATATATATATATATGTGTGTACATAAGCACACATATTTAATGAAACTTATTCAGTAGAATGTTTACAATACATGTTATCTGACTGAGAAGTTACTATCTGGTAACATTTTGTTTGGTAACTGTCAACTTAACGATGGTTTAATACAGAGTGAATTTGTCTATTTTGTATTTAAGTTCAGAAAATGAAAATCATATGTTTTGCGTGATTTTATCAGTGTCATATATGAACGTTTACATAAAGAAATTACAAAAATTACATACAGTTTTGTCTTTATTTCATTCTAACCTGAAAAATATGAGAGAGAGTGACAGAGAAAGAGAGAGAGAAAGAGAAAGAGAGTGAGAGAGCTGTGGCTCCCGGCGAAACAGGTCCATTATAGACTTTTCATGAGCTTCACAACATATACTGTAAAATCATGTTCCGTGAGCCCCATATGTATAAGAACAAATCTTTAGCGTGCTACACATGGAAGTTGACTTAACGTCACGGAGCACGTGATATGTATTTTTTAAATGCTTACTTCTCTGTCAGATGAATCTAGATTATTTTCAAACTAACTTTTAGTCTGACCAAAGAAATGAATATGCACATTATTCTAGTGAGGGGGCCAGACACGTACGTCGATTGAAAGTAGATGACTGAGGATGAGGATTGAAAACCGTTTCTGTACACGTAGTTATCAGTGTGGAGAATACTCACTATTTTTCCGTCGCTAGTCATGCTCTTGGTGGTTTAGTCATTAATTAGAGCTACCTCATTCCATCCTATTTCTTTTTGCATTGTCTTGAGATCAGTGCCACTCTCGATACACTAGCAAAAGAAACAGCTAGCTTGTGGACATCTTCAAGCATGAATCTATTCTCTTTCACATGACCCAGACACGGGCATATCCTATCGCTTCCCGTACGATCACTGAAGATAAGCAACGTCGATCCTAAACAATACTCAGATAGGTGACCGCTTGGGAATAACAGGTGTTCAAAGCTTTCATGTGAGGGTCATATAATGGATAACAGTTCGGAATTGTAAATCAGAAAGTCCAGTTCTGACTTACTTATGCGCAAATATTACTGGGAAAAGTATGAATCCATCACTTCCCCCTACATTTATGGGTTAATTAGATAGTAATATTTGTATCACAATACAATTATTATTTTTTTCATTCTAAAATTACATTTTCTGGATTTAAATAGGCCGCAAATGTTTGGTAAGCCGTAGAAAAACCAATTAGTCAACCTGACAAAAACAATTTATAAAATGCGATAGATGGATTGTCCTCTAAATAGCGTAAAAATGAAAATAACATTGACATCTCAAATTAACAGATATATTTAGCAAAATTACACAAAATCTCATGTATCTCTTCTGGGTGGTCTCCTTGTTTGCGTTGATGAATACTCTCATAATCTTTTTCTTCAGTTCATTTTTGTTCTCACAATAATTTTGTTGGTCTCTCGCTCAACCGTGCCCCACAAGTAATAAAGAGATTTCAGTCTGGGGATTTAGGTGGCTATATGTAAGGGGTGGTGCGGTTGAAGAAATTATCTGACAGCCATAACTGGGTTTTTCCGGCTTCTGTAGTACGGCACAAAGTCCCACTTGTTCAAGGACACCACTATCCCTTAAAGGCACTTGACATAGGTCTCCATGTTGAGCTTGGGGCCCTGTGAGAAGACGAATAGAGGCATAACATCGCCATCACTAATGATCACTCCAAACACCTTCGCAATCACCATTAGACTTAACTAACTCTTTTTGAATCATGAGCACTGCCATCTGATTGCTACACAAATGTTTGTATTGGAGATTCAGGAGTGAATTCCAAGCTGTACTGAATGTCGTTTCCAAATTTCTAGCAAGCTTAATTGTGTCATGACACTTTTTTTCGTTTTTCGATGTGAGTTATGGAGCAGTGAATATCGGCTCAGAACGAGAATTCAGGGAGCCGTGTTTGAATTCCAGTTGAATTCCTTGCATTCACTTACGCATAAATACCTTTGGGAAAGGTATTAACCCGTCACTTGCCTCCACTTATGGTTTAAATAACCGGACAGACTGGGTTCTATAGCCTTGGCTGGCAACCAGTCTACCGCAGAAAGCAATGGCACTCTACTGCGGCTAATCTTCTGCCTAGTCATTCATGGTGCTTTCGAGACATGATTGCCTAAAAACGTGTATCATGTGTGACATTTAACTGACTCTTTTTTCACAGTCAGTGCCCAACAGTCTCTGTTATACCGTGCAGTGGACAAAATAAAAAACAAACAATGCGCATGTGCCAAAGTAAAAGTATAAAATGACGACAATTTACCCATCGGACACTGTAGGATGTGACAGCGAAAGAATGACACGATTATGCAAACGTAGAATGTTCAGTGAGTGCTATATATTTCTGACCTCATCTTTAGCGTGCTCCACATGGAAGTCGACTTTTAACCTATTATTTCAGGAGGTAAAAAATCACATTTATATATTGCTATGAATTTATAGAGGCCGGTAATCTACATTAGAGAGTGCATTTAAAGTTTACACTATCAAATATATGTTCATCTCTCTGTGTGTTCTCATGACTTCAATGGAATCAAATGTTATGCATTATGCAGATATGCAAATTTAAGCTCATGTCGTGAACGCTTACTTCTCCAAGTATTGTCTTATTGGCGCCTGCTTCTCGAAGATATATTAATGGTGCTATCATATTTATTGTGATGTGAGAGAAAAAGGTTATACTTTATTTGTAAAATAAAAAAAATATAGAAAAAATAATATTTTAAAATGAATTTAAAACATATGTATTAGTTGTACACATGCAGTAAGCTTGGTTTATTGTCTTTTTGTTTGCATAACAGCTTTAGCTTTCCTTGAAATATATTGTACTACAATATGTGCTTATTGTTTGTCGACCAAAAAAAGTTTAGTTTTACTGAAATTCCATAGGCGAATTGGAATAACAAAAGATGGCTTACAAAATGTGAACAAAATGAAACAGTAAAATTTCTTTAGAAACAAGTGACGTACTACAAAGCCATGAAAATATCATGGAGTTCCCAATGACTTCGTAATCTTGGCTTCGGTCGACTTACAATTGCGTCGATGTATTATTAATGTATTATTACAATGCAAGCGCAAATTTGTTTCAATACGAATATTTACGTATTAATATGAAATCGATTCCGATATATATATATATATATATATATATATATATATATATATATATATATTATCATACTTCTGTAGTACGAATCCGAGTTTCAAGCACTATGCAATCATCAGGTGCTTATTATAAACTCTATATTTTTATAATAACTCTTTCAATCCATGATTGGCTAGGCAGACGATTTTCGCATAATAATTTGTCATTTCTTTCAACTGTAGACTGTATGCCATAAAATCCAAAGAACCTCGTATATCTTGCAATTCTACCCATAGCAGATACGGAAAGAAAAGATAGGTTCATAACTTTCCCAAGAGTATATGCGCGTAAATGAATGTAATTAATACGATTGAAATTTGAAATCGTCTCTCCAATATCTTATTCCGAGCCAATAACCATTACACCAGATTGCACATCCTTTTCTAGTGGTAACTTCACATTTGAAACATTCACTGTTACATTTAAGAGCCTGCGCATTTGACAAATATCAGAAAAGAAATATATCTTTCCCCGCAGGGATTGAGCATACGCCTCCCTTTGTCGGTGAAAATTCTGTTTCATACAGTGTGCTCTACCACTCGGTCACTGGAAGATGTGCTTTCGTTGAAAATGGGAAAAAGAAATGTGCTTGCTGTGTCGTTTGTCGGCCTGGGCTGTTTCAAGCGGTGGTTGCCCTCCATAGAAGGTGGTTGCCCTTCCTTAACGAGGAACACATTTTGTGTTTACTCAGATTTTACGAATGAGTAGACTAATAGACGTAATATAAACTGTTTAATAAATAAAAATAATGCGTCAGTTTCATACACGGCGTATCTACTATAATAGTGTTTAAAGTATGCCTGTCTACTAGGACGGCTAGCCAATACCTGTTCCAGACGCATTCCGAAGCACATTTGTGTTTTTACTATGTTGAGCAGACCTTAGGTACAGTTCCGGAGAGAGAGCTTGTTATCTAGTAAAATCGGCAGTCTGAACAAGGCCAGCACATTCAAACACTCGGTGACATCATACTGGCACAACCATCGACGGATCCCCGTGTTCCGTCTACCCAAATTGACTCACAAGACTTGCTTCAATTTGTTGTATGGTTTCCAAGTATTTACCAAACGTGTCGCACGATGAGATCGCCTTCCTCTGACAGATAACATCAAGTGAAATTCGAACCTGACTCCCATGGTCCGAAAGCGAATGTTCTAATCTTTCTGCCACTATATATACATTTATTTGCTTAAGAAAGCCCTTATCCAGCAGAAAACGCCTGTTTCCATAAAGACGAGACAAATCGTAAAACCCTATTTGCATTACTATGCAACTATAGTATTACGTATTCTTTCAAGAATCCCTCCATTCTACATCTATAGTCTTTTCTAATTCTCTTTTCCTGGCCATTGATTGACATCCAAATCAATACTGGACGTTGCAGAAATCCGAACGATGTCAGCTAGAACGGAACCGCATGCGATGTAGATGGAAAAGTAAATGCACTGGCCAATATCGTCCATTTTTTTCACCCAAATCGTTGATCGGATCATGATGTCCACGTTGTCTGAGCTATTGAACTTCGGTTATTTGCTGAACGTAAATTCGCTATTCTCAGTCTTCGTAAGTCAGAAATGATAACTGACACCAGGTTTAATTTCAGTGTGTGAGGAAAAGTGTGTTGGCTTTTTTGTTTTGCTTTTTCTAGGATATTCAGCTTTATTTTATGGAGAAGTTTTCAATGTCAGTGGGGCGAAAGATTCTGTCGGTTTCCCTATCTTGTGAATTCAGGTGAACGGCATGAGAAAAAATAAGGACGAGAATAAAATAGTCGATAAATATATAGTTGTTTAAAACGAGATAAGATGAAGACATAATGAGTGCAAAAATAAAACAAAGAAGAGAAAATGAAAGACAAAAAGTAAAATAAATCGAACAGATCTAGCACTAAAAGAAATGAAGGAATAAACATAAAGTTATAAAAAATTAAAATAAAGAGAAACTAAAAAGAAAGAAAAATAGGAAGAATGAGTAACAGACAGAAACAAGAAGATTAACAAGAAAAAGAAAAAAAGAAGGAACAGAAATATCAATAAAAATAAATAAATTCTAGAACAAAAAAACACTCCTGATCAAAATTATAAGACCACTTAAAAATATTTAAAAAGAAATATTTTTTGCGGATAGATTTTAAACTTCTCCCACTTAAGGTTACCAATACTACAATCTAAAAGATTATGGAAACAAAAAGCTATATTCCAAACATTTTGTTTAGAAATTTACATTTTTATACAATGAGGCGATTTACACATGACCAAAATTATAAGACCAGAGACAAAGATTCTACGAAATTTTACAAAAGGTGTATGAAAACATTCAACAACTAAATTTAATAATGAGTTCTACCTCCACTGCTTTTGATGACTTCAAAAATTCTGTCGGGCATGCTAGAAATAAGCGTTTCCATTAAGGTGCGGTGGTTGTTGCTCCAGCTTCTGAAGATGGCTTCACGAAGTTCATTTTTTGTTGAATATTGTTTGCCATTTCGATAAACATCTCTTGTCATACATCCTCAAACACTTTCAATTGGGTTCAAGTCTGGTGAGCATGCAGGATGTCCCAAGAGATGGACTCCAATTTTCTTGTAGAAAGGTCAAGGTCCGTCTTGCAGGGTGGATTGCAGCATTATTCTGTTGGAATAACCATCCATCTACACAAGAAACGATGGCCCTCCATCATCAATGATGCTTTTTGTAGCATACTAACATAACCAGCCGCTGTTTGACAACCCTGCACCACCTAGAGCTCCATCGTCCCTCTCTAAGAAAAGGCACCCCATACCATTAGGGACTCTCTACCACTATGACGTGTGGAGAAAATTTCAGGAGGCATGTTTTTGCTATGCCAATATCGTTGGAAGCAATCAGGACCATCTAGATTGAATTTTTTCTCATCAGTAAACAAGACATTCTTCCACTTCTCAACGTCGCATGTTTGGTATTCACAACCAAACTTTAAGTAGTCCACCTTGTGACGTGGAAGCAGCTGAGGAATTTGTTTACGCTTTTTATTTACCATACCTTTTTTCGTAAGTGTCGTCTGATGATTACGGGACTGCAATCTGCATCTGTGACAGCCTTAATTTAACTAGAAAAAAGTCCCGCCTCTTTCATAACAAGCCATCTTATTCTCTTACTCAATGCAGGAGAAATTTTTTGGGGCCTACCAGAGGATTTTGCTTTTCCATAATTCTCACTGTTCTTTAGAAAGTTGCAAATCACAGTTTTACTGCGATTTACTTTAGCTGCGATTGACCGCTGTGACAAACCTTGCTTATGGAATTCTAGAATTCGAAAACGCTCAACTTTGGTAAGTTTGCTTGCTTTAGGCATGGTAACACCTTTACACAGTGATTGCTAATCTCTAACTGAACTAAAAACATTGGAATTACCATAGATCTAACAATTTATACTCCTGGTCTTATAATTTTGATCATGTGTAAATCGCCTCATTTTTTAAAAATGTAAATTTCTAAATAAAATGTTTGTAATGTAGCTTTTTGTTTCCATAATCTTTTAGATTGTAGTATTGGTAGCCTTAAATGGGAGGAGTTTAAAATCTATCTGTAAAAAAAAATATTTTTAAATATTTTTAAGTCGTCTTAAATTTTTGATCAGGAGTGTAAATTATTGAAAAGAACATCTATGAATAACTTTCTGAGAATGCTTTATTGAAGATTTAAGAGATGCTTCTAAAAAGCTACCAGGACGCTTCTGTTCCATAACTCTCACAAAAAGTTAAACGTTAAACTTGATATTAATTTTAGAAAGGCTTTTATGTCTCATAGAGAAAATATCACAGACTTTTAAATATATATATTTTTCTATGACTGTACAAATTGAATTTAGAGTCCTTGGTTATTTTCATCACACAGATTTTGTTTCTTTTTTAAGTAGTTCACCCAAGCCATGAGATAAACTCAGTCAGACACAATAAGTTACTAGGAGTGAAAGAAAATAAGAAAAGGAAGAGGAAATACAACTCTAAACAGGAAAAAAAGGGATAAACATCTACACAAATTCAAAGCCCGGCGAGAAGTGTAAACCTGACGATATGGGACCTGAAGACTATATTAACTTGTATTTCAAATTTTATTTACATTAATTTCAAATGATAGATAGATAGATAGATAGATAGATAGATAGATAGATAGATAGATAGATAGATAGATAGATACGAGTAGACAGACAGACAGATAGAGAAATTAGAGTAAGTTATATTCATATAAACTATTAGATAGATAGATAGATAGATAGATAGATAGATAGATAGATAGATAGATAGATAGATATGAATAAAATGAGATAGTGTTATGGAGAAAGAAAGTGTCGATACCGACACGTGTGGTTGAATGCGGATCTACAGGCCTCAAACGTAACCGTTAAATGAATTGTGCTACTGGGACCACTTGACTATAATATTTAGCATATAAAACACTCAAGCATGTCTGGGTTTATTCTGTGTGTTGAATCTTTCCAGTGCTGTGTATCATTGAAATGATTGTTTCTTTGTGAATTACTCGAGCTAATTATTCTCAGAGCATTAATAAGTATAATTCGAAGGATTAGTTTAGTACGTTGACTTTACGCGAGCATAACAAAATATTATAACTCGCTAAAAAAAAAAGAATATTATAATAGTGGTGTAATACCAGTTGACCTCAGCATGTCTATCTTCATGGCACGAACTAAGAAGCTAGGAGCAAACGAGTGCGAGCTCCTCAGAACCATCAGTTTAATGAGCCATATAACAAAACTGATCGTCCGAATCCTGATGAATATAGGAAGGGGCGTAAGACAAGGATGTGTCTTTTCACCGGATCTGTTCAACTTGTACAGCGAGAATATTTTGAGGACCCTAGAGGTTATGCCTGGATTTGTCATCGGGGGCTACAATTTAAACAATCTAAGTTACGCAGATGATAGTGTTGATAGCAGGTACAGAAAGGAAACTACAAAACCTAAGCCGAAAGAAAGGACTACAAATAAACTGCAAGAAAACCGAATGCATGGTCACCAGTAAAAAGAGAAGCCCACTATGCCAAATACAGGTCGTAGATACTAGAATCAAGCAGGCAAACAAATTTAATACCTGGGAAGTGTTATAATAGATGACGGAAAGTGCTACACAGAGATTCGAAGGCGAATTGGCATTCCAGAAGTTGAGTAAATTATTAAAAAACAGAACAATTTCACTAGAAACAAAGAAGAGAATACTGGATTGCTATGTGTTGTCAGTTCCTCAATATGGCAGTGAATGCCGGATAATATCATCAAAGATGAAGGAAAAACTTGAAGCAACAGATTTGTGGTTTTTGGAGAAGGATTCTGTGAATATCATGGATCGAGCATGTCAGCAATGACGAAATTTGAGAAATGATGGAAACAAAAAGGAAATTAATACTGAGCATCAGGAGGAGACATGCAACGAGGAAGGAGGGCTTGGAGAGCCTGAAACAAACAGACCAGATAAAGCGAAAAAAAGACAGGGGAAAGCAACGGATAACATATTTGAAGGATCTAATCAGGTGGATGATTAACGACGGTTGCATGGAGAAACAAGAGAGGACGTGGTAAGAGCCACCAGGTATAGGGAGACGTGAAAAGCAACGATCGCCTACGTCCTGAAGAGACTGGGCACATAGAAGAAAAAGAAGAAGAAGAAGAAGAAGAAAAGAAGGTATTTGAATTATTTACGTTGTTCAAACTGATGTCCTATCTTTATTGCATATTACAGAATTTGCCTATATTTCTCGGAACTTACGAAAGTTCCCATTAGAATAACGTTACCAAAACTGACGTTATAATAGATATTAATAAAATGAGATAGATAGATAGATAGAAAGAAAGAAAGAAAGAAAGAAATTTGGATCATAGTTAGGTAACTTTTGATATTGAGTCACGTGTAGTGGAGAATTTACTGAAGTTATCAAAACAATTACGAAAATGTATTTTCTTTGTTTTTGTGTATTGTGCTTTTTGATAATTAATTCATAAGTTAATGATTATTTTTATATCACTGTATTTATCTGCAGTTGTGCATGTTTCAGGGCATCATAAATCTTATTAATCTCTGTTTAGACGGTGGACCTTATCACTAGTTAATGAGATTTCTCTTTCTATTAGAACAAGCATGAATTTCCTTTCGCTAATTTCCTTGTTCGCTGCAGGGACATGTAATTTAAATAACGTGTACTTAGGAAACAAGAAATACTCAAACATGGTTTATTAAATAGAACTGACAAGTTTTATCGAATCATTTTTCTAGTGACTCATTCTAGTGTTACCGTACAGCATCATTATGGTTCTAAAATATTTAGGCTATAGAACTCAATTTGTCCTGTTATTTAACCCATAATTGTAGGTAAGAGACAGATTACTACCTTACACAAGGATATTTGCGCAAAAGTGAATACAACAAATTCCACTGGAATTTGAACTCGGCTCCACGATTTCTCGTTCCGAGCCAATATCCACTGCATCACAATAGACATTTCTATTGGCATTTCTCTCAAACCCTTCTCACTTTACCTTGTCTCCCTTTTCTTCTATCCGTCCTGTGAGTATTAGATCTACAAGCTCTCCTTCCTCGCACGTGTTACAGAAACTTCAGCTGTCTCTTTCTGATGTTAAGTATAAGTTTCCTTTTCATTTGCGTTCTCTCCAAAACCTTGACGTTACTCATATGTTCGATCGATAGTATCCTCAGAATTTTTCTGTAAGAACCACATATCTGTTGTTTCGAATCTCTCTTTTATTTTGATGTGGTTGTCAAGCATTCGCTGACATACAAGTGCACAGGTATCACGTATCAGTCCAGGACTCATTTCTTTGTTACCAGCAAAATTTTCCTGTCTCTCATTACTCTACTCAACATTTGGAATGCGTCCTTGGCGAGATACCAATACGGCTTCTGATCTCAATGTAGCTCTTTCTGTCCTCTGTCCGAACACTTACCAGAACTTGCTTGATTTTAGTATCCCCAATCCGTAGTTGGCATTTTAGGATCCTGTCTTTGCTGATAACCATTCAGTCTTCCTGTAGTTTATGTTTAGTCTTTTCTTCTCGCTTGCTCTTGCTACATTCTGTAGGAGGTCTTCTGTTTTCCTTTACGTGTCTGCTATCAGCACTGTGTAATCTGTGTATCTTAAACTGTTAAGACTTTACTGCTAAAAGACCCGGACATAGCATGACTCATGGAACGAGAACAATCAACTTCAGTCATCGAAATAAAGGGTTCGGTTCAAAATTCCAATCACTTGAAGAAGATCAGAGAGTACAACGGTCGACATATTATTTATATGACAATAAAGATAGGACATCAGTCTGAACAACGTAAATAATTCAAATACCTAATCTTAGAAATATAGGCAAATTCTGTAATCTGCAATAAAGATCAGGACATCAGTCTGAACAACGTAAATAATTCAAATACCTCATCCTAGAAATATAGGCAAATTCTGTAATCTGCAATAAAGATAGGACATCAGTCTGAACAACGTAAATAATTCAAATACCTAATCTTAGAAATATAGGCAAATTCCGTAATCTGCAATAAAGATAGGACATCAGTTTGAACAACGTAAATAATTCAAATACCTCATCCTAGAAATATAGGCAAATTCTGTAATCTGCAATAAAGAGAGGACATCAGTCTGAACAACGTAAATAATTCAAATACCTAATCTTAGAAATATAGGCAAATTCCGTAATCTGCAATAAAGATAGGACATCAGTTTGAACAACGTAAATAATTCAAATACCTCATCTTAGAAATATAGGCAAATTCTGTAATCTGTGATGATTAATGATTGACAATGATGAGTAATCTCACTTTCCAGAAACATACAACCTCAGAATTATTTCTACCGTGTATTTTTACGCCTGTTGCTGTTTTGAATTTAGTATCAAGGGATCTAAAATTTTCCTAACTTTTATACTCATCGGACCATTTCGTTAATTAGAGATCAAACTTTACATCTTCAATCGCTGATTGTTTTTATTCTATTTTCTTTCTTCCATATAAGGCAGTGCAGATGCAGTGCAGATGTAGAATACAATTGGGAAATTTAATAATTCCGCCTTCTTAAAATGTAATTCGTAGGACATTTAATCAATTAAATCTAACTGATATTTTATTCATCATTCAGAAGCGAATGATAAAAATTCCTGAAATTAGATTCGAGTTTAACTTAGCTGAAATGAGAAAAAAAGAATCTGAAACCAATTTTGGGAAGGTTTGTTCCTTTCGGTGTTAATACTTGTAAAATAAATATTTAAAACTCATGAATAAATCAATAAAGAGTTGAATCAAAATCCGTGACAGGAAACAAATCTAATTTGAATTTGATGCGCTCGGTTAGCCGAAAGTGAACACTCCATAATGACAACAGATGCCGAAGCAGAAAATAAATGTGTTTAAACAAAACGTGACTCTCAACATTTAAATTGCTGATCACAAATGGTATTTGCGAAAACTCTCACAATTCATTTATTTTAATTTTCTCCATAATACTTAGATTCATATACCAGTTCAACTTTCCAGTTAAAAATAGGTGAATTCTGAACTTTCTGCAACTTAAATGAATTGTACATTTATAAATCTATCATTCGTCTCTGCATTGAATAATGTTGCCATATCTGGTAGAGGGCTTCTGCTATTCATTTTGACGTTCTCGGCATAGATCGAAAGGAGGATCAGCAACGTAAAAGATCCCGATATAACAACTCGATTTCAGTTAATTTCTCGCCCACCCGATGTGGCTTCCCTCTGTCCTTTCTACAATTATTATCACGGCTTCTGGTCCAAAGAGCTGCTTGCCCTGGTGCCCTAATCATACGAATTTTCTTGTATTACTAGACTGGTAACTACATTCCAACCTATTACCATACAAGCAGTAAAATGTAACTGCTACTTCTGCTCCCCCAGTTACTTTTCTCGCACTTTCCACCTGTGGAACTCCTTTTCATATACTTGATTCCCTAAATGCTACAATTTACAACTGCTTACTGGGTATCGGATTACGTCAGGGAGATCGTTGATGAAGATCAGAAAAGGCGTAGGACAGAACATAGAGCCTTGACAGAGACCCGCGTTCGTATGATACTATCTGAAAGCATGCCTGTTTAATACTACCTTCATTACGCGATCTGAAAAGATTGACTGGATTAGGCCAAACAAGTGTCCAGTTATATCATAGCCCCGTAGCTTGCGTAGAAGGCCTGTCAAACGCTTTAGAAATATCCAGGGCAACAGCTCGAGCTTTGCTGTTCTTATCGAAAGCCTGGTATATATATTCAGTGATAGTCGTTTGCATATCAGTAGTAGACCTGGTGAAGCTGAAACCATACTGTTTGTCTGAGAAGGGATTGTGGGCTGTGAGATGTTTAACCACTTCGGCGTTCATAATAAATTCGAACACTTTATCAAAAATCGGTAGGAGGCTGATAGGACGATAGTTAAAGAGTTTCAAGGGTTATCCAAAATTCCATATTACAGGAACCACAGAGTAGGACATTCATAGGGCAGGAAATCAAGAAGCAGAGAGGCGGTAGTTGTAGATTTTGGATAGGACAGAGAAGAGTTCTGCGGGGCATTTCTTCAGTACAATCAGTGGGATTTTGTCGCCTCCGCCGGCTTTAGATGGGAAGTCGAGTACGGATAACATAGACTCATCCAGTCTCAAGATGCTGAAGACGTGATGACCTCAAATTCATTGATTAAATGGAGAATTGAGGGCTTACTGTTATTTAGTACACTTTTACATGACCTCGAATAGTCGTTGATGCAGAACTTACGGGATGCTCTACGTTGCTTTATTCTATCAGCAAACAGCATATTAACATCATTAAGGATCATCTTGCACATTATGAGCAGAGGCAAAATGGCGCCTGTTATGGTCAGACGTGTTGCTCCGATAAAGCTAGAAGAAGTAATTCCTCTATAGAGGCCGAGCATGCAGGGGAGAACCAGTGGGCTAAATGCGGTTTAAGTCGCAATATTTTGGCTTAGAGAAAAGCATCAAAGCCAGACTTAATGCAAGAAGAGACCTCGGACGCACAATCTTCCATGAGATATAAAAAAATGGTGACAATTCACCAGACAGTCGATTGAACTGTGAACTACTCGCAATGTATTCGTAAATACATAATATGCTAAAATTAATCGAAAAAGAGAAAAAAGCCGATTTTGAAATAAAATATAACATAATGCAAAAGAAAATACCAATTAAATCATACAAACAATAATTACTTTAAGAACAGGAGATATAACTGGACATTTAATAATTAGTTTATTCAATTATATTCTATCAAAATTAGGATATAACGCTAATGAAGCGAAATCTCGCATGATTAGCGAACGTTTGACTACCAGCCAAAAGTGGCGTAATGAATAAAATACCTGCATTGGTCTCGTTAGTCAGTTATATATGATAGATTGAAATTGATATATTCTTTGGTTGATTAATGATTAATTGAAGTTATTTTAATCTTCGATACAAAATTTTGTTAACCCCGTTTAATTTGGTTGCAAACTGTCTCATCCTCTTTACAAACGGAGACAGAAAGAAAAATGTAACAAACTGTACTTAGTTGAAAAGATCAAATAAAAAATATCTTACTTTAATCAAGACGGGCTTTATAGATAGATTACTTTATAGATAGATTACTTGAAATTTTAATAGTAGCTATCAGAACGAATTAGATTGTAATAGACGCTATCAGAACTAATTAGATTATTTACATTCAGGAGGTGATTTCTGGATCGAATAAAAATATCTGGGTGCTCTACTTAATAAATATTGTTGTCTGGTTCTCTCGAAATGAAATATGTAGTAAATGGCCAAACTTAAATTAAACAAACGTCATACACACTCAGACACGAACACACACACACACACACACACATATATATATATATATATATATATATATATATATTTGTTTATACTTCTGAGATGAAGTAGTATTTACATTATATTGTTCGAACAATTGTCCTAATCGTTCTTGCCATGTTTACAACGTTTCGGCCGTTGTACGCTCAGATTTTCTTCAGGTACTAGGAAATTCGAACTGAAGCCATTATTTTATCACTGGGATATATCTTTTTCTTTATATGTGCAATGCAAATTCTGGTAGCCATGCAGTTATCTCCCTTTAAATTAACTCTCTCAAGGACACATTTCCTAGTGGATCTAGTGTAGTTAACGTCAGTATCTTGAGCGGAAAGAGATGTGAGTTCAATACCAGGCGAAGTGGTGAACAAATAATATCTTCGGTTCTCTATGTCGGACATTCGGTCCTCTATTAGAACAATTTTCAGGAATTTAAATTTCTCTATCTGGCTGATTTCATTATTTTTTAATTTTAGTTGGCATTTTTGGCTTATGTTTTTACTGATGACCATGGATTCAGTTTTTTGTTTACGTGTAACCTTTTCTTTTTGTTTTTTTAGCTACCTCATTTTGTTAATTTTCTAAGCGCCACATAGATGTGGCACAAGGCCGAAAGTATGGGATACCCAGTGAGGGTCAAACTCACTCCTCAGTTGTAATAGGTTCTAACAAGACATGCTTGCTAACCATTACACCACACCGAGTTACTCAAGCTACCTCTTTTAGAAGATATTGTAGTTTCATTTTTGCCTCTGCTATCATTATTGCATTATCTGACAAATCCTGTTACCTCGTTGTATATATTGAATTGATCTAGTGAGAAGATACATCTTGTTTTACACCCATTTCTTCTTTGTATATCTGCTAAACTCATTTTCCATGAGTATGCAGGCTGTTTGTTGCCACTATAGATTCTTGATTATTCTTTCCCGAATATGTGTAGGTTGCTGAGTATACATATCAAGCTTTTTTTAGTGTGGTTTGTCGAACGCTTTTGCTTACAAAAAACAAGTACACATTCTTTTGCATTTGTATTGCCTTTGCTGATAATATTCTGAGCATAAATATTGCGATCTTTGTTCCAGTGTCTTGCTTTTTTTTAATGCATGTGATAGCCGAAAACACTTTACATACAACACCGGATTGTTTTGAAATAGTTTGTTTCATGAAAACGTTTTGTGGTAGAAATATAATGCTAGAGGCTTATATGTTTTGTAGACTATATCGGATCGTGCGGATGTGCGTTGAGTTTCAGTGAATATCGACTCGAAACGAAAAATCGGAGAGCTGAGTTCGAATTCGAGTTGAATTTGTTGCATTCACATACTCACAAATACCATTGAAAAATGAATCCATAGCTTCTCTCTCGCTCTATGATTTAAATAGCAGAGCAGATTGTATTTTAGAGCCTTGAGTGGCAATCAGTCTTTCGCAAAAATTTATGGTAACTTAATGTGAAAAAATATTCTGCACTGTAAGTCATGCCTCTTTCGAAATATAACTGACCAAGTGTATTAACTGATTGATATCGGATCTTCGTGACGGTTCTGTATTTTCAGGTTTTATAATATCAAAAGATGCTTTTCTTTCAGTCCTATTTTTATTATTCTTATATTAACATTGGATAATTCTATGTAGAATAGTGTCATGAAGGACGAGATTATGTTTACACGTTAGGTAATTATTCAATGCCTGCTATCGAATTGTATCGTAAAGTTCAAAGGAATCATTTCCAAATATGAAATTCAAGAATTTTATTTAATTTTTTAATTTCAATTATCAACTGATATATACAGCGTGCGATGGGTAAATTGTTGCCCTTGCATATTTATCGTGCATGCCTGTTCATTTGTTTTCTCGACGACATAAAATAGTAAGTTCGGTTGGACACCGTATGTATGAAAAAAGGCCACGATGATACTCCGTCAGAAATTTAGAAAGGACATACCGTACTGCTAGGCATTGTTACCGGAAGTTCAGTGTGTGTGGGTGTCAATCTGGGAACAGTACAGAGAACTCGGAAAGAGTTGGTTGAATTTAATGGTAATTAAAATGTACAGCTGCTCGGAAAACTCTCTCTGATCATTCTGATAAGAAAAGAACCCCCGAATTCGTTTATGGAAGCATTAGACATCAAGCGCCTTTAGGAGGCATTGCCGCTCTGGGTCAAGAGTGTGGGTGATGGAAGTCCCTATGTCTGGTAACGCTACTTTGCATCATGCTACAAAAGTAGGTGATCCCACTCATCGCTGTCAGACAATTTCTGCGAACACATCAACCCTTACATCTGGCCACATAACTTCCCAGAATGCAGCCGTTTTGATGATTATGTGTGGCAGGCAGTTGAGAGAGAGAGACCAACAAAACCCCTTGTAACATCAAATTTAAACTAAAGACGAGGATAATAATCGCAATATTCACCAACTTAAAGATAGAGGACGTCCAAGAGAGTTGCGAGAGATTTCGAAATCGTTTGGAGGCTGTGGTTGAATATATATATACATATATATATATATATATATATATATATATATATATATATATATATATATTCCATTTCTTAATACAACTATTCCCTATTACTCCAATAGTAATTATTCTTTTAGTTCAAACACGGCCGGAAAAATCATATTTTATTATTAAACTTTGTTAACGAGCTGGATTACAAAAATAGTTCATGTTTAAAAAAGCATTGTGTGTACCCAACCATATTTTGATATTATAAAACCTGAAAATACAGAACCGTCACGAAGATCCGATATCAAAATAAAGATTCAACTAATAGAAAACATACGCATACATATGTAAGTTTTAATAGATAGATAGATAGATAGATATATAGATAGATAGATAGATAGATAGTTAGATAGATGTGCATGACAGTTTCTCAGTGCATAGTACAATTAAGTAAATATAAATTGAAAAGGAATAATTTGTTTTTCAGTATTCCCCAGGGCTGTTAACTTTTATTTGACAGAATGCTTGACTGACAATTCCAACACTTCAAGTTCAAGATCAAACATTATGTATCATATATATGCTCAGAATACGCAAATATTGCTTTCTCCTACTTCAATTACAACTTCATTCAGAAGCCGTTAAAATTGAGTGGCCCTTGAACTTATTATTGTTTGAAATAATGATGCGCATGTGAAAATTTATTCAAACAAAACGAATAATGTCTTCCTTGCACACTTTTCTTGATCATGTATACGTCGTCTGTTGCCATTGTCTTTCTTATTCGACCGCATTTTCCTTTACGCTTTCGATTCATGGAGTCAGTTTGTTTCTTCCCCTTGATAACACGACTGACAGTTAAAAGGCTGACGCCAGCAATATCCGACAAAATCTTTATAAGGCCCACTGGTATGTTCCCGCAGCTTTACAATTTTCGTACGCTTCCATTGCCGTATGATGACTAATCGACAGTCGAGACAATAGGGTCTGAGAGTGAAAAAATTTGATGTCATCACAAATCACGCAATAAATACAAACATATTTTTGTACAACTTCAAAATATATTCATAATATCACACACCAGTGTAAATAACCTAATCTGATGAAAAAACAGAAATTGATTAAACCATGTAAATCCAGTCAGTGTAATACGGCCTGTATTGTGAAAGAGAGAAAATAAATCAGTTGTTTCAATTAGTTTGCACACAGTTGCGTTTACTGAGAGCTTGACCTTACTTCACTATAGAATGCACTATGAAATATAGAGTTGTCGAAAGGTGTTACAAAAACATACAGCAGTCAGAGTCTCAACCATTCTGTACTGGAACTACCCAAAAACGTACAAGACAATTCTGCCAAACTCTTGAAGTATATTATTTAATTTATCCTCTGAATGTTACTACCTACATTACCCACACCAAAAAGATTGTCGATGAATGCTCTGCTCCAAAAGTCCAGATGTTTCTCTTAATTCAAGAGGCGGACAGTGTGAATATAGCAGAAATATGGACACATGCGATGATAACCTTCCCAACACAACTCAGCACATGATAGTCTTTATGTTGGATACCTTGTTGGCTGAAATATAATTACAAATGGTTTACTCAAGTTAAGTTTACTCAAGTTACTCTCTGACCTGAGAATTATACGACTTGGAGGCCCTCAGTCGAGTGGCTACAAGTGACCTCTCTAACGTGCAAATGAAAAAATACATCAGTTTTCAAAGCGGCTAGATAAGGAGTCCCTGAAGCATGCAAAAAAAAATGGGATTGTTCATTTGAACTATCTAGATAGAGTACCAAAAGCAGTTGCGAAATGTGCTATGTCTTACTCGAGATGGGTGAGAGTTCACTTTTCAAACGAGTAGAATGCTTCCTAATGAAGCTAAACAGAAATTCACTAAGCTGAGGGTATACAGAAACCTCTTTACTCAACTCTAATCTAATAAAGAAGAGGTAACTATTTCCTGCCAACCTGACAGAACAACCTCATGTGTCAATCTTCAAGTACCAAAACTTCACTTCGTTCTCCAAGAGAAGTGGCTGTTCATGAGTTTAAGCAACAAGAAACGATATCATACTCTTTTCTGTCTCTTCTCAATACTCATAAAATTTGTCGAGTTAGAACCGATCCAAGACTCCACCTCAGATCTTCCTGGGGGAATTTCTTTTAGCAACAGAACGGAGATATACATTTACTCTCAGTTCTTCTCACAAACTAGGAAAATGTGTAATTCCTGAGGAAATATCTGATTAAAATGTAGTGCATCTTCCTCATATAATTCACGTATAAAGTTAGACTCACAGAATTGAATTGTCTGAAGCACACAACTGCTTCCAATGCTGGATCAGTACCTCGGCCAAAGGAAGCAAATTTTATTTCCGAGCACAGTGAGGTGAAAGACACCGTGCCAGTTGCATAGGCGCATCCTAATGATTCTCTCATACTTACGTTTACTGCATTTCTTATGCAGAAACTCAGCTTATCCTTACCCACAATCTGGGAATTTACAGAAAAAACCTAACGTCACGCATTATTGGATATGCATTCAGCCAATTGTAGGATTATAGGAAATAATATATCATTTCAAGTGTGAAGTGAACATCTAAAATCTCAACCTCTGGCCTGGGAGCATTGCGCTTCAGAAATAGCTTCGTTCTAAAGAACCAAATAGTGACTAGGACCGATCACTAGTAATTCCTGGTGGAGATGGAGAAATAAAATGTTTGGCTAAAGTCAAAATCTGCAGAGTAAAACATGTCAAAACTGTGTCTACATACCTTAACAGGACAGTTTCAGAAATATTTTTTCCTCACGAAGCATAGGTTAACTGCGGCGTATAATCACGCCGACGTGTCGTGTTTTGTTATCACGGTACAACATCTCCATTGTTTTATACTCGCCTTGTTTGTCCTCTTTTCAATGTAGGTGCATATTAGTCACCATTTGATCACTTTCACGTTAGCCACGTTAGACAATTTCTCGAAGCAGCACAATAAAACACAGCCTGACATTCGTAGCTCCTACATTCGCTTTCTCTTACTGTTTGTATTCATGTAAGCAAAATAATTGCTACCTGCTTTACATATTTAGTCAAACGGTATCAGAGTTATGTTCACATTCATGTCATTTTGTCCATATTTTTATTCATTTTGTTATAACAAAACTGGACTCAACTTTGTATTTATTTTTTCTAGTCTCACCGTTTTAATAAACCTGTTGATGAATAGGACTTTCTTTTCAATGTCTTGATTAACGTAAGGAATTCACGTTTGCGAAACAAACGCATTCCGGGAGGCAAAGCAATATATATAGGTGAAAATTTATAACAAAGTTGAAAAGGTCTAGAAATTTATCGAACTTTCATTATGTTAGTGTGACTACACATGCGAATGAAAAGAGGATGATGGGATTTTTTCTTTTTATTAATTTATTTGTGTTTGTATATAATCTAGCTGATTATATTTTTTGTTTCTATCACATTTTTAATTAGATATCACCCAACGTGATAATAATATAATCTGCCAGAAATGTTGATGATATTGCAATCAAGGCAACCTTAAATATTTTTTCTTTTAATCGGAATAGTATTTTATATAAAAATTGTGATTATTTTTTTCCTGGGATCAACTAGTTTAATTAATGTTCTTTTTCCTAAAATATTATTTTACGTTCATTTAATGTTTTATTTAGACTCCTTGTGGTTTTTCCTATGCATATTCATGACAATTATTACAGTGTATGAAGGAAACTCCTCCTTCAGGTTTTTAATGTGAATTAAATTTTTTCCTCCAATATTGTTTTTTAAACATAAAGTCTATATAGCTTTATCTCTCGCTCTCTCTCTCTCATACACGCGTGTGCACACCCACCTACAAATAGACACACAAATAGATAGATAGATAGATAGATAGATAGATAGATAGATAGATAGATAGATAGATAGATAGATATTGCATTCATGAGAAATACCGAATTATTATTATTGATTATTAATACGTAAGAATAGTGTATTGCATAAAATAAATTAAATCTTAAGTGGTAAGCGGTAATATTTTAAAATAACAAATATATTATCTCTTCTTTGTTAATTGCAATGGAAGTTAATGATCTTCATGCAATTATATTAGTTTTAAACTAATTTCCAATTATTTTCAATATCCTTTCTAAATCCGAATGAAAGTGTCGTATGTATACAAATTTCGTTTGAAAGTTCCGGCTCTTAAATCAAGATTTCATTTCAATAATTTTATGAATATAGGCATAAAATATATCCCATACAGAAAATATTTCAATTCGTATATCCCTTGATATTTAAAATAAGATCCGGTCAAACTCCTTTATAGTCTCGTTTACAATAATACAGCCTCGTTATGGCATAAGCAATACTGGCTATTGTCTGCCTTCGTTCAACCATTGATTCTGTGGCTGGACTTCAAGTATTATTAGGTACTTAATATATTGGCATAAGAAACTAGTCGCAAAGTAAGTTTAGCGTATGCAAGTTTCTTCTGCAGTTAACGTCGTTGAATTGAGTTTTATGTCATTTAATAAAAACCTGAAATAGATTTTGAGACATGGGAAATACATAGAGTTTAAAGTGTTCGTTTTAGTTTATGTTGAAAAGAAATAAAGTTTCTTTGCAGATTTAACAGCATTTTTGTCTGAATAGGAAGCAGATAAAACAACGAAATTATATGAAATACCATGTAGCTTGCTCCTACTTTCGCTTTATGGTTGATATTTCGGCTATCTAATATGATTTATAATCTCTAATTCTTAACAGACAAATTAGCGAATTCAATAAACAAAATTAATATCGTCACATCATCAGTAATAATACGTGACAAATTAAAGTAACAATCATTGTCACGCAATAATAATAATAATAATAATAATAATAATAATAATAATAATAAATAAATAAATAAATAAATCTCTGGAAGATACACCATACTTAGATCTCATGTTTTCTCAAGTAATTGATTGGAAATGTTAACATGTATAGGTTCTATTTATGAAAGCCTCTAATCAGGTCACGTAAAGGTTCAGTTAACTATAATGAACGTACCATGTATACCCTTATCAGTATATGTATCATGATGATTATTATTATTGTATATTTGTAATACAGAAAATCAGTAACAAAAGTTTATTATTAATATTACCTACGCCTTAAGGCGGAAGTATTCTATTCAGTAGCGTTTTTCAGTTTGTTGGTCAGTTTTCAAAATATCTCAAACCCGATGGATAATTCTTAGGTGGATCCGCTACTGATAATGTTTCTGAGTATTTTTGCCGATTTATTAATAAATTGAAATGTTTGCCTTCAGATACCAAATACGGAATTACCCACCTAGATTATTTTAAATACTGAATTATCTCCTGTGTTAAGTGTGCATTTAGTTTTGATAGCACATATTTTAGTATTTTCATTCTTGAGACCAGTCAAGTTCATTGCAGTTCAGTTATTCTTTCTCAATTTAATAATCATCGCTTGCTAATCGCAAAGATGATATTGGTATTGCCTTGGTGGAGGTTTGAGGTCATTGACTGCTCTTTCTAGTTATTAACTGAGATTTGAGACCTGCTTTGTTTGAGTGAAGATGATCATATTTTACCACCTAATCACAGCTTAGAAACATAACAGTTTAATCCAAAATATATACTGTTTCAAGCAGTACTGCCACCTGCACGGTCTCAATGACGTCAACTACTACCAAAGTGTTTTGCCAGCCAGAGGTTTTCTTGAATATAGTCCCGAATCCACCAAATACACAAAATAACCTGTATTTTACATTTTTTCCGATTTGCCCTGATGGTCGTTCTGTATTTCCGCCTGCTCAGCCTTCATAATTACCGTGAAATCTACTCGAATTCCTTCGTGGCTGCTCTTGTGCACGATTCTGAAATCATGGAAATTGATCTCTAAACGTTTATCAATTTTATAAATTTATAAGTTATTTACTTATTTTTTTATCATTAACATAATTATTATTATTATTATTATTATTATTATTATTATTATTATTATTATTATTATGTTGTCATTTTTCATCACATTTCCATTTCTGCTATGGTCGCACTACCAACGAAGTCTGCGAGAGGACGTAATGCAGGTCGTGGTATGTTGTTATGGCTCCATTTCTTGTTTTTATATTTCCCCTATCATCCCTAGCCTTACAGAGACAAAATTCTCCTTAGTGTGTGGGCTGTACTTAACAAGACAATTTTTGGTATATCTCTTAAGCTGGGGTTTCCAGTAATCCTTTCAATGTGTTGTTTTGTTTCATTTTTTATCATTCCAAGTGCACCTATTATCACTGGCACAATTTATGTTTTCAATTTGAACATTTTTTTCAATTTCATTTTCCAGGTCTTTATAATTTGACAGTTTTCTCGAATTCCTTGGTTGCTATGATCCGCTGGACAAGCCATATAAATTAATAGGCAAGTTTTTTTTGTTCTGGTTTTTAACAATAACGTTCAGCCTATTTGCTTCAATTTTTCTGTCTGTGCAGATGGTGTAATCCCATAGAATGGTGACATCTTCTATTTCTGTAACTGGTGCTGGGTGATGTTCATACCAATGTTTGTTTACATATTTTCCATAGTGCTTGTACATTGTCCAATGTAAATATTGCCCCACTCTATCGTGACGTTTTTTTATATTCATTTGGGGCAATTACAGAACAACCTGAGATTAGATGGTCTATTGTTTCTTGGTGTTTCTCACAGAACCTGCGTTTTGGATCCACATTATTATGTATAGTATTTGCCTGAAAGTTCGTAGTGAAAAGATTTTGTCTTTCGCTGCAAGAATAAAGCTTTCAGTCTCAGACTTTAATCCAGATGCACGTCGCCATCGATGGGTAATAATTGTATCAACATTGGATTTATTGACATGTTCTGGATATTGGCCATGCAGAGGTTAGTCTTGACAGCGTTGTTTCATCTGCTCAAGAGCTTAATAATTGGCGTTCATTTTCACATTTTTGCCTCAATTGTTGGTTCTTGGCTTCTGTTTTGCTTTTCTACCGAATCTACTGTACGAAGCAAAGTACAGAACTGATACTATCGTTTGCTGACACGTGGGCCTATGAGCACTTGCCCGGGGACCTCAAAAATATAGAAGCCACATGCTAATATCTGTATTTTCAGTGACTTTAGGTACAGAAACCCTTTTTTAGGAAATACCAAGAACGGCGTCTACGACAAGCATATCGTTTTGCGATTGGAGAATGTATATGTGATAAGAGAAAGATCCATTTCATAAAGTAATGCCCTGTTTTCATGTAGGTGATAGCCTGATATTGAACTAACAATTCTTCAAGTCAAGTGACTAGAACTAACCAACGTCTGTATCCACTGGACCATGTCCTTGAGAACATATAGCCCAGTGGATATAGACGTCGGTTAATTCCAGTGACTTGACCCAAAGTGAGTTCAATACCAGGCTACAGCAGTGGTGAACGTATAACTGAGAGAGTTAAATTAAAGAAAGATAACTACATGACTACCAGAAGTGGCATCGTGCATGGAATGAGAATGATATACCCCATTGATCGTAATAAAGCGTTTGGTTGAAAATTTATCGTACCCGAAGTATATCGGGGCGTACAACAGCAGAAAAGTCGTAAACATGGCAGTAAATGTAAATCGTGTAATTTGGTCTTGTTGCGAACACACTTATATAATATAACCCTACATCCTAGTGTGGAACTAGTAAAAGTAATTAAGGTATATTTTTCCAGGTGAATAACTTTTTACCACAAATGAAACATAAAATTTTTGAGTTAGGGAGAAGACGAAAATATGAAAAACATTAAAAAATAACATCGTTAACACGGATGCAACAAATAGCCAACCATAAAATTGCTTCAATTATAGCACCCACATCAGCATCCACTTTTACAATATCAGACATTTGTACTATTCCTTCGTACATAGAATCAATATCTCCATTCCTACTGCCAACCATCCTGTTTCAACTGACATGCCGCATTGCCTGCTGCTACCGCACGTGAGATTTTACAAAAGTAAATACCGAAATCTAAAATAGTAAAGAAATTTTCATTCCAAGTGATGGATCCTGGATTAAAGAACATTAAAGGGTACTAACGCAATAGATTACCGGATTTATAATGGGCTCTCTTCATGTCAGAAACGTGACAGGAATCATTCAGACTCACACAGAGTGTACAAACCAGATGGAGAAGAAAATATGAAGAAAAGTTGTTCATCAAACAATGTGTTCAAGCATGAATTGCAGAACGGCAAATCTGTAAAACGTGAATTGCTACTCTGTTCACCATTCCATGGTCGTTGTTACTGCTTTGTATTTCGCCTATTGTCCAAGAAATAATCTCTCTTTGTTAAATTGTGGTTCAATGTATGGAAGCACATAAATGTTATTGTGGAATATAAAAATGGAGAAGAACATCGAAAGTGCATAACAGCATACTTAATAAGGCATAAAGAAAATGGTAGTATATATTCTTTATTACTTGTGTAACATAAGAATATTGGCATAATGTGTTGAGACCTGTAGTTTCTGTAATTCGTTCTATTGCCTCCAGAGGTTTTCAAGTTCGTGAAGAAAATCAGATTATTGGGTCAGCAAAAAATGGAATCTATTTAGCTGTACTAGAGATGCTGATTGAATTTGACTCTTTTTTTTTTAAATCAATGGAATCCCTCATATTTATCTGCATATAATTGTGAAGTATTTATTGAATTATTGAGAAGACATGTTTTTCTATTATTCTTGAAGAAATAAAAAAGTCAAACTATTATTTATTTATTAAATGTAGACATCCGGTATTTCACACACAGAAACAATTGACATTTAACGTCCGAGGCATTAAAAAGTGGGTATTGTGGTTCAGTGAATATCGGCTCGGAAAGAGAAATCGGTAAGCCGAGTTCGAATTCCAGTCGAATTCGTTGCATTCACTTAAATGCGAATACCCTTGGCATTAAACCGGCCACTTCTCTCGCCACATAGTGGTTGAATAGTTGAATAGGAGGGCAGATCGGGTTCTATAACCTTGGTTGGCAACAAGTCTACCACATAAATCCTTTAATTAATTTTAATGAAATCCGTCAGAAAATTATTAATCCCCCACTTCTCCCTCCACAAATATGTGGAGTAGCAGGACAGATCGGGTTCTATGACATTGATTGGCAACTAGTCTACCTCAGAAATTATTTGATTTTGTTCATCATCTGTATTAATTATTTGCTGTTTTAACTCATCGCTGGAATGTATTGACATCATCTCTAGGAAAAGACATTGTGGTCAAACATTTGTCTAACATATGATGGTCAGCACATTTTTATGCTGTTCACCATCTTTATTGGGGCTTACTGGTTTGTCTATCAGTAAGTGAACTCTACGTGGAAGAATTGAGTAAAAAAAGTTAAAAACCTGGATACAATCATTCTCACAATTTCTAGGAACTGTATTCTAGGATGAAAGAACAAAACATGAAATGTCCTGCAATCAAAAGATATGAACATCCTGATTGGTCCGAATCTTCTACAATCTAGTAAGGCCCGTTTCTAGGAAACTAGAGACAAATTTAATGAATATGAATTCAAATCCAGAAGTATGCGTTTTAGATACAAATTACTGCAATAAGAAAGAATGGGAACAAAAACGAAGTGTGTGTGTTAATAGATATGAATCAGTAGAAAACGTACTCATCGGTAAAACCAAAGATGGAAACTTTCCTTCCTATTCTAGACATTGTAATCTTTGAATTGACAAAACCTATTTGGTTGAAAATCTGTTTTCTTTCTTCAGTGGAACGAAAATTGCTTCTGATACACTAAAAAAATGGATGAACATCTTACTAATATGTATCACCAAGAAGTGACTGATGATGACCTTTTAAATGAATGTGAGCATGTCTACCAATACATAGCTCTTGGGGGAAAATTGTGAGCTTCTCCCTGCACTCTAAAGACAAATAATTTTGGACAATTTGAAATCTGTATTCCATAATGTTGGAATTGTCTTCTGTATTTATAAGCATTTTGTTGACCAACTATACAGAAGTAAATTCTTTTTAAGACTAATAAAACTCATATAAAATTTGCTTCCTATTATAATGGGGCAGCATCATTTGATCTGGCTTTCTCTCACGTGCATAGAAAATGATATCTTATTCTTGAAGAAAATTGAATTCAAGCCAATAATATAGCAATTCTCTTTTTAAAAATGGCACAAATGTTTGTTATAATAAGAAGTCTTTTTGAATTTCATACTGTGCCATCTAATTTATGTAACTCACTGAGTATTATTGTGATTTTCATATTTTGTGCATTATCTAAATATATGTTGATTATTTGCTGCTGTACGACATGATCTTAATATTTCATACCAGCTTTGTTAAGGTGTCAATAAAATAAATGTGTATTTTTTTAAATATCATCGAACGTTTAGTCTTATTCCCATGAATGGTTGTCATAAGAACCCCAGCATACTGGTTTGCTCAGGGGCCTTTAGTTCTGTAAAAACGGCCCTGGACTACTGTAAAAGCAAAAATGCCTAAGGGAAAGAACACCAGGATGTGTAACGAAATGTAATACGTATTTGATGTAAACAGAAATATATACAGTAAATAAAATCTAAATGCAAAACATGCTGAGAGTACAAAGCTTTCTGATGTTGTTCTTGTTGAGATGAAGTTAATTCTAATCAGCATAGTCCTGAGGGAATCTGAAAAATATATCGATTAAAAAGTTGTGCTGCGTAAAAACCTGAATACATATTCCGAAATATGTTAAATAATTTTCGAAGACACTTGCCTAATTACTTTAAGTAGACACCGAAATAAGAATTGAATCTATTCACATTAAAGTGTCTTTGAATTCGCTGTAATTACAATGCAAAATTCTTATGAATTGAAATGGTTTTAGCGACAGCAGGTTTACAAAAAAATGGGATGCACATAAATAGAAATATATGAATACTACACGTAATAACAATTATATAAATACCTTATATATTGTACGATTATTTCAGCTTTTGCGCTATTATGATCATCTATATATAAAATATGTGACATAAATCAGTCTGTTCGACCGTCTGTCATACCTATTTAAATAGCGATTCCTTGACTAATTGAAAGTAATTTTGGGTAGAAATACAAACAGGTTACAGAAATAAAAATATTTACCCATGGCCAATTGAATGTTGCAGACACAAAAGTAAAAATTCATAAGAAGTTATTATTTGCTGTTAATTAAAAAATGTTGACCATGAAGTATTAAAGAATTAAATTAAATTAGAGAAAATATTAAACTGTGAAGAAGGGTCTTATCATAATATCTTTCCAAAGAAAACAGCTCATTCAAATTTCGTCAATTGGTTTGCAATATAGAGGTTGTAAATCTCAACAAAAAATGTTAGCGACAACTTCCATAACAATAAATACTCTGAAGATTTCAATACGTGTCAGCGTGCTACATAAAAATTGTAGTTAAACAAAAAAGCCCAGATAAAATCTAAACTCCAAAGAAAACTATTTTAAAAAAGAATTTTCTTTTTATATCGGGATTAATTCTGCTTGTTGCAGTCATGCGTTTCTGTTGACGAAATAATTTAAATCACTTGTTCTATATTGTCTTACTTTTGTTTGTTATGATTGTTTAAAATAATATATTATTTTAACAAACAAGATACAACACATACCTTGATTCAGCAAGGAAATAATAGATTTAAATACTTAAGACTTTATTCGCAATTATATATTTATATATATTTTCGGGCATGTATCGCAAAATACATAATTTGCGTTGTGGTGGAATAGATATCAGCTCGGAACTAGAAATCGGAGTATTCGAGTTATATTCGTTGCATTCGCTTACACGCAAATTCCCTTGGTGAAAATATCATTCGGTATCCAGCTATGGGTTAATCATTTGTTTCTATAGTGTTGGTTGGCAACCAGTCTACAGCAGAATGTAATGGCAACATTCTGCAAGAATATCTTCTGCCAACACTGTCATGTCTCTCTCGAGACATGATCGTCCGAGTGTCTATCATGTATGACACTTAAATGACTGATCGCAAAATGTAATATGTTAAACGTACACGAGGTGATGGTGAACAGTAAGCCTTCAAAGCGAAGTTTGATATTTAGATATTTATTCAGATTTTAGAAAGTGAGTAAGATCGCCGACCATTTTGGATAAACAACTACCTGTTTGCACACTTACAATATTTTTTGCAAATTGAATTTATACATATGCATATTTTTCTTTTAATCATTTCACACCAAGCAAGTCAGTACTGCTACTAGTGCACAGGAGGCTACATAAGAGAGGAGTGAAGGGAAAATGGAACAGAAGAGGAACCGGTTGCAAGGAGTGTCTGAGAGTGGGCAATACTGATATAAAGAGAGTTGCGTGAGTGTAGACAGAAAAAGGAAAAGGAACAAGGTTCAAGAGGGGTTGAGGAAATGATAAGAGAAGTATGAAAGTCAAGGTGATAAGAGATGGCAACTGACGTTGCATTTAAACTCTTGGTGATAATAGCTATCAGGGAAGCAAGTATATGGAAAGGAGTTTCACATTAGAGAAGTGGGAGAAAAGAAGCTATTAGGGCAAAAGTGGCAGCTGCATTTGGTTGTTTTAAATTTAAAAGAGGAAGATCTTGTTGCTAATATAGTTACTCGAGTAAATTCTTGTAGAGGAAGTACCAGGGAGCTAAGCTCGTCGGAGCAGAAGCCATGAAAATATTTGTAGAAGCGACAGAAGGAAACAACATTCCGTCAGTGAGAACAAAGCTGGGGTCGAGCTTCCAGGTCAGGATCTATTACATTGCAGATTCTCTTCTGGAGCTTGTCGAGAACCACGAGATTTATAGCAGAGGCGCCCTAAACAGATATGATCTCAGTATTCAATGTATGGGCGGATGGTTATTTGTATATGTGCAAGATGGACTCAGGCGATAAAAACTTCCTGGCTCGATATAGTAACCCAACCTTCCAAGCAGTAGATTTAGCTATTGACTCAATGTACATATTCTACTTGAATTCGGCTGAGAGAGTGAAGCCGAGGACACGCAGTGTATTGTTTTAGAGTAGATAGTAGCTTCGTTTTGGAAATATTGAATTTCACAAGCCATTTCTTACTTCAGTCCACCACAGATTGGGGCTTCTTCTTAAGATCAGCAGCGACGTTATCTTTGTTTGCCTTGGCAGGTGTTGTCGTTAGCATAAATGCTTACTTGGGATTTGATCCCATCAAGGAAACCGTTGATGAAGATCAGAAAGAGCTTCAGAAGCTATGATGGAGCCCTGGGGGCAAACACGTTCGTGTGATAAAATCTTGAGGCGTGCCCCTTCAAAACAACCTTCCTTATGCAGTTTTGTACGAACAACTGGATCAAACCAAAAATGCGTACACTGATAACAGAAGGCCGGTGTGCCAAACCCTATAAAATGCTTTAGAGATATCCAGGGCAACAGCTTTGCCATTCTTATTGGTGTATGTACTCGGTGATGGTCATTAGCAAATCAGCAGTAGACCTAACAAATCGTTTATAAAGAAGTTATACTGTCTTTCCGAGAGTAGTTTATGGACGGTTAGATATTGGACAATTTCAGCATTGATGGGAGACTCGAACATTTTGCAGAAAATAGGTAGGAGACTGATAGGGCAATCATTAAAAGAGTTCTATGGTTCTTGTATGTTCTTAAATACAGGAACCACAAAAGTGAACTTCCAGGAGGCAGGAAAACAGGAAGCAGAGAGGCAGTAAGTTAAGAGTTTAGAGAGGACAGAGAAGTGTTCAGGGTCTTATTTCTTCAAAACAATTACCCAGATTCCGTCAATGGGGGTTAATTTTTGAAATTATCTTAGATATCAGAGAGAGGTTATGCATACATCCCCCAAGTTAAGCCTTAGTTCTAAGAAGGAATTTAGGTGCGGACACCCTAGACGAGTCAAATGTGTAGTTTGAGAAAAATCTGCTAGCAAAACACTAGGCCTTGTCCACAGTGGCTCTGAGAAATTCAAATTTATTTATTAAGGGAGGAAATGTGAGGATTTACTGTTGTTCAGCACACAATTGCAGATCCGCCAGAAGTCTTTGGAGCCGAAATTGCAATGCTTCATACTCTCATCAAAAAACAGCTTAGCGTCATTTAAGATGCCCTGACCAAGACCTTCGAAATATTACCAATGCCGAAGCAATGAAATGTGACGTCACGGTAGAAGAGTCATGAATTAGGTAGCAGCCGTATCTCTCACTTCATGACAATGTTGATAATCACAAAGTCGTTTTTTTTTAAATAAAGATTTTAAAACTTTTTCAAATGCAACAACAAAAAAAGAAAGACACATGTTTTGATTTATGCTGGTTTTATTAATTTTAATTAAAATTATGAAAAAATAATTAATAAGAAAATATAAACATTATTGTTGACTACTGACTGTCGGTCGTGTTTGAAAATAAACACAGTTTTAAAGACAAAACTTTATTCGTCTAAATTCTAAAAATTTAACAAACACTGCTTAAATTTTCATATTTTTAATATAATTATGAAAAATCACAATCGCTTTTGTTTTAATTGCAAGGATTTTTAAATCAGAATCACTCAAATTAATATAGAAATTAAACCTCTAGGGCCATTCGTATCATATTTGATACAGTATTTCCCTATAAGGAAACATTTGGTATTTCCCTATAAGGAAACATTTGGTATTCATTGACTGAGCGGTTAGTACTGCTTTCATTTGAAATTTATAAAATATTTCTCTTAAAAAATTTTTCAGGAAAATATTTCTTTCAAGGCTTGTTTTCATACTGTATCAAATATGATACGAATGGCCCTAGATGGTTAAGCAACCATTAGAAGTTAGGAACAAACAAAAAGCGACAATAAATAAGCAAATTAATTAAAAATATTATTAAAAAATGCAACAATTTAAATTCAAGCAAATTAATTCAAACTAAATAAGCTTAAGTTACTGTTGATTCAAAATCAAACTTATAAAAGTTTTCTTATGTCTAAAATTCAGTTGAATGTATGAAGTTTTCCTTTTTTACTTAACTTCTTACAAGTAATATTATCATTTTCCTTGCCTTAAAGATTATTTAATAATGCATTAGAAGAGCTCCAGATAATCATTTTTTGTTTTCAATGCTGTGACCTTCACCACATGAGTCAACATGAAAAAGAAGTTTATCATTAGCCAAAACATCCAATGTTATGTACATAGACAATTTTCTTTGATTCATTGAATGAAGAAAAGAAGGATTCTTTTCAAGTTTATTAATAATAATATAATTGTATAGTACTAAATTTGTTGTTACATCATTGGGATATAACAGAGAACCACTATTAATTCCTTGAAAATAACTGTTTATATCAGGTCTCTTCCTGATACTAAACTTTTACAACTATAACATTTCCATTTTTTTAAAAAAACGGCATAACAATAAATAATTATGAATCGAACGAATTAACGATATGATAGCTAAATCTGAAATAGATTTTTCAAAAAGTCTTGAGAACTTTTAATCCAATAGATTTAATGTCAACAAATGTCTTTAGGGAAATTCTGCTAAAAAAACAACGGAGTTCGAATTTTAAAATAATCTTTTGAAATATTTTAAATCCATTGTTAATCCTACTGGACAAAATAAAAAGATAAATTTTTACCTTTCAAAAAAGAAACACTTAAAAAATTCTAGGATATTTTGGTAATTCAATTACATTCTTAAAATATTTTAATAGTAAGAAATGAAAAAAAAAGTAAAAATGTATGTTTCTATTTCATTTATGATGTTAAACTGTTTATAAAAAAATTCATTTTTTTGCAAATCTCTTTTTTGGTTAATGTTTTACTTACTAATTAATTTTTTAAGGATTACAAAACCCTAAACCAACTATAAAATAATTATTCTTCAGTTAAAATTCTAATTTTTTATTTCCAATTTTTTTCTATGGATTAATATCGATAATTAACTTCAAATTATCAAAAATAGGAAAAAAACTGTTTGGAAAATATTTTTGAGGGTGTTCATTTTGTGCTAAATAGTTTTTAAAAATCAAATATCTTAAAAATTAGGTTTTAAAATTCAAAATGGTGTGATTTAGGCCTGTATGTTTTAAATAAATTCAAAACTTATTGAGAAATAATAGGTTTAAACAAAGTTTTAATTTTCGGTAATAGTGACTTGACTTTTGTAAGAAAGTTTTCAAATAAAAATCCTTAAAATAAAACAAATTCTTTTAAAATTGACTAAAAAATAAATGTTGTAGTTTTTGTTAATACAAGAAGGAATATTTATTCATATTTAAAAATGATTCATAAAGTTGCAAGTATAGAAAAGTTAAGATATTATTTTCATTTCCTAAGAATGTTTTAAACATTTCATTGAAAAGAAAACATTATTTTCTTAAATAAAATATCAATAAAATATTAATTCAAATATTTTGAGAAAATATAATGTTTAACAACTTTTTTCGGCTTCAGTTTAAGTTTTAAAACATTTTGAAAAAAACAACAACTTACGAATGAATAGCCATAAATTTTATTTTTTTAATTCAGATATTTTTAAAGATAATTTTTATTTCAATTTTATTCAAAGAAATAAAAATAATATCTTATCTTATTTTATTATATTAATTTAAAAGATATAAACAATGTAAAAGTGTTTTCTTTCTTGTGCTACGGAAAAAAAAACTAAGTTTTTAGCAAATTTTGATTTTAACGGCTGTTGAAATAAATGGTGATAAAATTTTAACTACTCACTTTGCTAAATGTACTTGGAGTAAAATTCTCCCTTTTAATGGCATGTTTCCATTTATCAAATAAATGTTTATTTTTTGGAAACGAAAAACAATGAATTTCGGTCCATTTTTATAATTCCCTTTGCAATTTGGTTCTGAAAATAAGTCAACGCTAACGGACGCCGGGTAGTAAATAAAACAACACTACTAAGTGTGACGTCAGCAAGTCAACTTTAATTATAGAACAGACCTGGTATTATAGCGAAGGTCTCGCCCTGACACTCATTAGGAGTAGAGGAAACTAGGAACCTATTATGATCAAACGAGTGGCTCCGATATAACCGTAAGAAGTGATTCTTGTGGGAAATGGCGGCAGAGCAGGCAGAATTAATCAAGAGGTCGAATGAGGATTAAATCGGATATTCCTGATTAGGTTGAAAGCAACGATGCCACCTATCACCCAGGAAGAAACCTCAGAATCATAGTCATCAACAAGAAGGCTAAATACTTTTCTCCAAGAAACACCACATAGGAAATCGCGGAAAGAATCCTAGTCTGCTCTTTGGTAGCAGAAAGAAATTCTGTTTGTATGATGTTTCTGGGTACAATGGGGAATAGAGAGAAATACTAATGGAAACGACAATATGATCGGAGTGACCAAGGGGGTAGAGCCTCAAGGCGAAGCAGGAATCAGGGCCAGAGTTGAATCGGAGATCTAACAGAGAAGCGTGTCCTGTCAGGATACTGGGACAGCGCGTGCGGGAATCCACCACTAGCGTAGAGAGTAATTGCAAATTTCATGGCATGAAGGCCAGCAAGATCGGTAACAGAGTTTTTCAGATATTTACATGCATCAGTGGTCAGCTAGAGGGAGGTATTCACAGAGTAACCATTCATATGGACAACGGAGTCCTGCTTTAATAAGGGAAGGCAACCAGAAATTGTAAGTCAGATGAGTGGATTGAGGGGTTCACATAAGTTTCGCAAATCGCGAGAAATGTCACGGAACTTTTCGTGGAAAATATATATATATATATATATATATATATATATATATATATATATATATTAATAATAATAATAATAATAATAATAATAATATTTTAGCCTACTGCAACATAATAGCTTTAATGTTTCGGTGTTTGATCCACCATCATCAGCCAAGGAAATGTGGATAATTTACTTGGGTATATATATATATATATATATATATATATATATATATATATAGATAGATAGATAGATAGATAGATTAAATAATTCAAATATGAATATGATAGATAGATAGATAGATAGATAGAAGAGGAGATTTTAAAAAATAAATTAAAATGAAACTAGAATAAAAGTCATCAAATGAAATAAATAAAGTCAGGTAAGATTTTATTACATTTTAAAAACTGAATGTGTGAACTCATACACAAAATGTGTCTATGTTTTGCTAAAGATGACTAGACATGTCAAATATTTAAACGGGAAATAAGACAGAAGCATTGAATATAAAAACCGAAGTATTGGAAAAAATATTAACACATAAATAATAAAAATAATATAAAATCATTAAAAAATTCCTTAAAAAGTTTTGTTAATATAAAAATGAAAATAAATGAGAAAATGAGTGAAGTTTTAGAAACATAAGTACAGGTAAAAGATGACAAAATATCAGTTATCCAATTCAAGTTTTAAGGTATATAATAAAAAAAAGGTGTACATTTTATAGATAAACGCAAATAGAAAATATGCTGAGAAATTATTAGTTATATTTAAGTGCATAGAAAATTCTATGGTGGCAAAAATAAGGGATTTCATTACGTTGGTTCAATAAGCCTGCCTTTGGAAACCCTTCAAGAAGATTTTTAATTATTTTTTATTATTATCCTTTATGTTTAAATAATTTTTAGTTATTTTTTTCCATTTATTCGCCTTATATATTCTATGCTACCCACCTCATTTAATGACTTTCTTTATTGTAGGTTAATATATATATATATATATATATATATATATATATATATATATATATTGAAACGTGGTGGAACTCCTCAAAGTTCCTTAGCCTATGGGCAAAGGAACTTGGGGGAGTTCCACCACGGAACTCGTGAGGAGCGACGCACTTCATCGAACTTAATTCGTTACCTCTTCGTCATCAGGGCCCGTGGTACATTTGGTATGACACCAGCTTAATAAACTAACTGTCGGGTTTCGATTCCTGGTAGTGGATGCGCACTGCTCAAGAGTCCCACATATAGGACGAAACGGCCGACCAGTGCTTTCTGCATTCTGTTGAGGTCGAGCATAAAGCTTGATGATTTACTTAATAATAATAATAATAATAATAATAATAATAATAATAATAATAATGATGATGAGAACTTTGTCTATATAACGCTAGGGATGATAGGGGAGATAGAAAATATGAAATGGAGCCAAAACAACACACCACGACCTGCACATAGGTGTTGGTGTGTTAGGTCTTCCCGCTCATAGTGCAATCATAGCAGAAATCGAAATATGTTGAAAAATAACAACATAATAAGAATAAAAAGTGGAATATTTTCTTTTCAGCTATAATTGTTAGACAAGACAACAACTATTTGCTTACTAACATAGATAGAAACAACAAAGGAGTGGATGATAGAATTAGTCAAACAACATGAAAACAGAAATAAAAATATTCAATAATGAAAGAATGCAGTAAATACAAACAAGATTTACATTTAGTAGATTCTGTAGAAAATCAAAACAGAAGCCAACTATTGCGAGAAAAATATGAAAATGAAAGCCAAGGATAAAGCTCTTGAGCAGATGAAACAACCTTGGAAAGACAAATCTCTGCATGGCCAATATCCAGAACGTGTTAATAAGTCCACTGTTGATAAAATTAATACTCATCGATTGTTACGTACATCTGGTTTAAGGTCTGAGACCGAAGGCTTTATTCTTGCAGCGCAAGACCAAATTATTTTCACTAGGAACATTCAGGAAATATTATACATAATGATGTGGATCCAAAATGCAGGTTCTCGGATAAATACCTAGAAACAATAGACCATCTAATCTCAGAATGCTCTGTACTTGCCCCAAATGAATATAAAAATATTTACGATAGAGTAGGGTCATATATACATTGGACAATGTGCAAACACTATATAAAATAAGTAAACAAACACTGGTATGAACATCACCCAGCACCGGTTACAGAAACAGATTTCACAATTCTATGGGATTACACCTTCTACACAAACAGAAAGATTGAAACAAATAGGCCGCATATTATTGTTAAATACCAGAAAGAAAAAACTTGCCTGTTAATTGATATGGCTGGTTCAGCAAATTTTAACACAGCAACCAAGGAATTTGAAAACACTGTCAAAATATAAAGACCTTAAAACTGAAATAGAAAAAACTTGGAAATTGAAAACAAGAATCGTAACAATGATTGTAGTTGCACTTCGAATGATAAAAAAATGGAACAAAACAACACATTGAAAGAATCCCTAGAAACCCCAGTTTAATAGATATACAAAAATTTTGTTAATTACACACTAAGGTGAACCTTATCTATGTAACGCCAGGGATGTTAGGGGAGATAGAAAAAATATGAAATGCTGCTATAACAATACAACACAACCTGACTTAGGTCTTCCCGCAGACTTGGTAGTTAGTGCAACCATAGCAGAAATGAAATAGAAGGCTACGAATGATATTAAAAACTGAATTAAATTCACAGAATAGAGTTATGGCCATTAATAGCCTTGCAATCCCAGTTGTCCAATATAGCTTCAACATCTTAAACTGGACTCTAAACGACATCAGGCGAATGGATGCTAAAACAAGAAAGCCTCTTTCTAAGCATAAGATGCATCATCCAAAGGCTGATGTAGACCGTCTATACATACCCCGTAAAGAAGGTGGAAGGGGTCTTATTCAGCTGGAATTGTCATACAAGACAACAACTATTGGCTTACTAACATACATAGAAACAACAAAGGATTGGATGATACAATTAGTAAGGCTACATGAAGAAAGAAAGAAAAAATATTCAATAATAAAAGAAGGCAGTAAATACAAACAAGATTTACAGTTAGTAGATTCTGTAGAAAAGCAAAACAGTAGCCAAGAACCAACTATTGCGGCAAAAAATATGAGAATGAAAGCCAAAGATAAAGCTCTTGAAAAGATGAAACAGCGCTGGCAAGACAAACCTCTGCATGGCCAATATCCAGTACGTGCCAATAAATCCAATGTTGACAAAGTTAATACTCATCGATGGTTACGTGCATCTGGATTAAAGTCTGAAACTGAAGGATTTATACTTGCAGCACAAGACCAAAGTCTTTTCACGAGAAACTTTCAGGCAAATATTATGCATAATAATATGGATCCAAAATGCAGGTTTTGTGATAAACACCAAGAAACAATAGACCACCTAATCTCATGCTGTTCTGTGCTTGCCCCAAACGAATATAAAAATCGCCACGATAGAGTTGGGCAATATTTACATTGGGCAATGTGCAAACATTATGGAAAAGCTGTAAACAAACACTGGTATGAACATCATCCAGCACCGGTTACAGAAATAGAAGATGTAACCATTCTATGGGATTACACCATCTACACAGACAGAAAAATTGAAGCAAACAGGCCAGACATTATTGTTAAAAACCAGAAGGAGAAAACTTGTCTATTAATTGATATGGCTTGTCCAGCGGATTGTAACATAGCAATCAAGGAATTTGAAAAACTGTCAAAATATAAAGACCTGGAAATTGAAATAGGAAAAATGTGGAAATTGAAAACAAGAGTTGTGCCAGTGATAGTAGGTGCACTTGGAATGATAAAAAATGGAACAAAACAACACATTGAAAGAATCCCTGGAAACCCCAGCTTAAGAGATATACAAAAAATTGTCTTATTAAGTACAGCCCACACACTAAGGAAAACTTTATCTATGCAATGCTGGAGATGATAGGGAAGATAGAAAAACATGAAATGGAGCCATAACAACACGCCACTACCTGCCTTAGGTCTCCCCGCAGACTTGGTTGGTAGTGAGACCAAAGCAGAAATCGAAATATGATGAAAAATGACATAATAATAATAATAATAGTAATAATAATAATAATAATAATAATAATAATGAGAAGAAGAAGAAGAAGAAGAAGAACTCTAAATATGCGGTCTACTATAGTATTGAGTGAAATAGATTCTAACGTCAAATGACTTATTTTTATGTTTGTTATTTATTATGAAATTTTAACACGAGGTAAAAAAATTAAATTTTAAATTAAAATTAGTTTAGGTTACTTCCTAACAACTACCACCTTCAGAATTAAACAGTACCAAAACTCAGGGAGTTATTCACAATTCGCAAGTCCGTATTTTATCCAAGGTACTTGCAAGAAAAGGAAAATAATGGGTGGGGTTCATATTTATCGGGGGTGAGCGTGAGGAAGACCCGCCTCTTACAAATGGCTCACCCTAGTCACCCACGTTTGAGGCGATGGCAGAGGGTAACTCAACCAGGGAGCAAATGAAAGGCCACACTCTAGGACAATATTGTGTGAATTTTAGTAATTATAAATTATTTTTATTTGCAGTGAATTAACAGAAAAGAGACTCAACTTTCTTTTATTACTGCTGTTGTCTTTTTTGCAAAATTAAGGTCAATTTATGTGTCGTAAAAAATTATATTGATTTCAAATAAACATTTTTCATGAGAATTTAGTTTTCATCATACTTAACAATCAAAGCGCCTTAACGATTTGGTCCACTTGAAACACTAGGTGTTGTAAATATAATGTACGAGTTCAACAATACTAGGCAAAAGTAGTAATATCCACATTTTCTCTTAAAAAATGTGTGAACAAGAAACTATTGTTACATATAATTGCAATTATGCCATCTGGTATGAAGAATTATGAATTAAACTTTGTATTTAACCTGTTCCTTAATTTCTATGGATAAATCTATAAGATTAATCTATAAAATAATTTTACATTTTGATTTGGCTCATATGCACAAAGATACGAGTTTAATTCTTTTCCGTTGCTACCTCTTTATTCCTAACCAATTTTGCCTACTTAACAGACGTAGAATATAAAACGACATGCAAGCAAAAGCAGGTAAATAAAATAAAGAAATAGGACGAAATATAAACTAAAATATTTTTATATATGTCATTAACAGTGAACAAGACCGGTGCGTAATATACTCGAAACCTCCGACCGACTGATATAAACCTGATTGGGGTAATGGGGCAATGTTTGTGATCGTCGCGATTTTATCAATATTGGCTTTTATTTTAGCTAAATTTATTTTCTTCTTCTTTATGTACCGTGACCTTCCAAACCGTAGGCGATCATGTACTTCCTCTTGCCCCTATTCTTTGTCGTTCTTCACATTTCTCTCTTGATATCTCTCGCAAACCCCGTTCCTATATTTACTTGCTCAAGCCCAGGTTACAATTTAAACTAATCACAAATTATTATTAAACGAAAATTCTTTTCTGATTCTGGAGTCTATTTATTCAGTCGAATCAATATTTTTTTTCATGCAAAGTCACGGAAAATCTCTATATAATATTCAGTATGTTTCATCTATAAAGTTTAATATGTTAAAATTCTTCTAAATTTATAAAAAATCTTAAGTTGTTAAATGTTGCCGCAAAACGTTGATTTATTTAAAATGGAATAATATTTCATAACATGTCTCTAATTTGTAATTAGATACATTGTATTTATTTTAAAGTTTCGAAGTTGAATCGTTCACCTATATTGCATTCAATCCGATATAGTACATAGTTAAATTACAATAAAATTTGCATTTTATATGAATACTAGGTTATGAAAATTGTGATGCAGTAGAATGGATTTCTCGTGTTGGGGGTAGACTGTATCATAGATTTGGAGTGACAAGACCCTTGCGCCGGTTCTGACTATAAAACATATATTCATACATATGTATGCGTCAAATCTGTTGACTCATCCATAATTTGCTCGTGCATAGATGAATACATTTAGAAAGAAATAATATATTACCCGGTTTTTAATTTTATTGGCACGATGTTAACATTGCATTTCAGGTCCTTGTAATCTTTCTCCAGTATTCTTCATAATTCACATTATATAGTGCAAATTTCATGCTTCCTGTGACTCCCAAAATAAGTTCCAATATTTAAAAGTAATTTCAAGCGCCATAAAGTATTCTTTATCTACTACTTCTAAAATAATTTTCCTACAACTGATAATACATCTACTGTTACTCAAAGGCTAATAGCAGTAATTTCGACACATCACAAGTGTTTAGATTCTCATCCACAACTTTGATTTTTTACTTCCTTGTTTTTTGGCTTTTAACAATACGTTTTTTTTCATTATATTTTCTTTCTTGTAACTATTGATTAATTTTTCACGTCAAAAGTACAAAAGTTCTAAAAGCTAGAATGAGTACAATGCAATGAAATTGCTAAAATCTAAATATAACACTAGATATTGCACTTTTTCTTTCTGGCATTCTATTTTATTTCTAATGTGACCTTTTGAATCCATGCATTCCTTGGGGCAAAATAATGTCAGTAATTCTTACCATAAAACAAGATGCAACAAAAATACTTAATGGTCGAAAACGTATGGGCCTGTTGAATTTAAAACAGTCTTCTACCTCCTGGCTATCATACTAAAGTAAGCACCCCACCCTACCACTGCTTCTCTCATACTAGTCTATGCTACCAAAACGTGATCTGGGCAAATTCAGAAGTAGCAATTAAACCATTCCACATGGAAATGTAAACAAATAGAAATATTTAATTTTGTCCTGCTCATTTTTTAGCCAATTCATATAGTTTCATTCTTCATTCAATGTACTGACAAACAAAATGGCCAATCGATCAAATGGCAAAATAAAAAATAGAAACACGGATATAAATAAACAAGAAACATTGCCTGTTTGCGAATACTAAATTGCAATTAGGAGAAGGATTGTTAAAAAATTAACTGAAATAAAAAGATCAATCGTCCTGTTGAGAATCGCTTAATGAGTCGGTTGTTTATATTCAATCACAAAGAGTTATTTGTGATGTGACATTTTAACTGAATATTAACCATCTCAAGAAGAGTCTAATATCAAATCACTCAAAAATGGACATTTCCTTGCAGACTAGTGCTAATCCTTATAAAAATAAAAAAAACACTAATCTACCATTATAAAATTTACAATATTAATAGGTAAGCATGCGTTACCGAAATAAATTAAATAATTCAAATATGAATATGATTATAAAACTGTCAACATAGATACATTATGTAAAATGGCGTAGACAAAAATTTGTGTCCAAATACTAAGCACTATCAAATTGGCCTTTCTTATATTAAAAAAGAGCATGATATGAAGACTTTCTTTTAGACTGGCAGGTCACAAAATCTAACAGCAGTTGAAAGAGTGGTAAGCGAATGGGAATATTGTTTGTGATATCATATTAAGTCTTTATGAATATATTATCAGGTAGAATATTCCAAAATAGCCATACCAGCAAATATAAATATAAAAAATTAACTATTTAGCAATTAGATTTACTTTAATTTGGCTTATTGTTAATATGCCAAAACATTTTAACTGATAGACGCGTTGTTTAGTTTCACCTTATTTTAATATTCATTTTTGCGTGACTTTAAAAAATGGATGCAATTTCAACTTATCATTTTTATTAGACTATTTTCGTTTAATTGTTCGTTTTTGATCTACTCTAACATTATGTAAACCGCCATCAGTTTGACCCTACATGTGTATACTTGCAGCAAACAGCCTGCATACGGACAAGAAATGAGGGTTCAGCAGATATACAAAAATAGAAAGCGGTGCAAGACAAGGATGTGTCTTCTCACCGGATCTCTTCAACATGTACAGCGAGGACATTTTGAGAGAACTAGAAGTCCAACCAGGATTTATCGTTGGCGGCCATAGTCTGAACAATAAAAGACACACAAACGATACAAAGCTGAATAAAAGACACGGAAAAGAATTTGCAAGACCTCCTACCGAAGGAACTAAAGAAAGCGAAAATAAAGGACTAAACATTAACTAGAAGAAAAATAAATGCATGTTCCTCAGTAAAAAAAAAGAAGAATTCAAAATATCAACAATTCGGGAATGCTAAAATCAAGCATGCACTGAAACTTAAATATCTGGGAATGGTTCTAACAGATGACTGAATGTGCGACACGGAGATCCGAAGGTTTTTACATTCCTAAAGCTAAGTAGAAAAAGCTAAGTAGAGTATTCAAAGACAGGAAGATATTGTTGGAAACAAAGGAAAGAGTACTGTGATGTCTGTACTTCAATATTGCAGCGAATGGGGGAATGATTAAAAGCGGCCGAAATGTGGTTCTACAAAAAGATGCTGAGAATACCATGGACTAAACATCTGAGCAACGACAAGATTTTGCAAAGAATGGAAACAAAAAAAAACATACATAACATGAGGAAAAACTGGGAATATATAATGAGGAAAAACTATTAAACAATCTAATGCTTACAGGACAGATAGAAGAAAAGAGAGGCAGGGAAAAGCAACGCATGACATATTTAATGGTCTTGGGCAAATGAATGGTAGAGCAGGTTTTGGAAGGGGTGACAGGAGAAATGATGTTAAAAACTAAAAGGGAAAGGGTAATAAAGGGTAATGTGAAAGAGACACGGCACATAGAAGAAGAAGAAGAAGAAGAAGAAGATGAAGAAGAAGAAGAAGAAGAAGAAGAAGAAATGATAATTCATGCTCATCCGGCTATTCGCCTATCCTCAAGTATTTTGAACAACGTATTGCTAAAGATACCTACCAACTAATCCTGATGTCGTCGACCTTTGTAACGTGCCTATTTATGTAAATGTCTAAACACCTGTAGAGCGTCTGCGATGATCTGCCTATAAATAACTAGTTGCTTCCTGAACCTCTAACTAGGATTATTGTAGTACCTGTACACATAATATATTGCGGCATATTATGGGGGAGTGGATATGTCATTTAAATTCTCATATATACAAGGATAAATAAAAATTATTCACCCTTTCGCCATCTTATGTATTTAAGTTTGTCACGCTGCATTCTGCTCATAATTGTTTGAGTTGGTATTATTGTAATCACAGGATCAAGTTTCAGCAAGATCACGCCAGTTATTCTATGCTGTTACAGTGCAAACATGGTCGCCCCGCTAGCAGTTTGCTTGACAGGTGTTAAAAAAGCAATGATTCAATTTATCTGGTTGAAAGATTTTGTTGTTGGCTGAAATTCATCGAATCCTTTTATGAGAACAGTGCACTACCGCGTAAATTTGTCTATGAGCGAACCGAGAAGTGGCCCGGACAAGCATGACACACGAAGAAGGATCAGAACATCCGTCAATGTTCACCATTGACGAGGAGATTCAGCAAACTCGGGAGACGGTAATAGCGAACCTGGGTGATGAATTGCTTTCTGCAGATTTGTGTTCCTTGAGTAGGCTCGCCTGTCCCAACATCAGGTATTTTACAGTCTAACGTGAAAAATAAGAAAGGCTATCCAGTACCAAAAGACCTGACTATACATCATTCGTTCTGTTTCTAAAAGGCCGTCATTTTCGAAAATGAAGCAGATACCAAATAACTTGAAGAATCTCTTCTCATACCATGGCCTACTGATCACTTGGTTTTCTCTTCTTTGAGCAGTAAATTGGGAAACGTTTTCTAGAAGAAACATCACCTGATTGGCTCTGTTTTCTTTTTTTTATTGTTTTATTATTTCTAAAAAATACCGGCGATAAACGAGTCGATTTAATAAGGCAAAGCATTTCGTGGTATAATCATTACAATTCCTACTGTACTAGTGTCCCTCAGGATTGTATCCTAGGCCCAACGCTCTTCCTGAATTTCATAAATGACATCCCAGACGAGATCAAGGAGCTAAGTAGGCATCTACGCAAATGACACCACAATTCACTCCCGCATTTGTAAGAAATCAGGCGTGGCGGACAAACATAATCTCGCTGCTGCTCTTGAGAGAGATCAACATTCTGTGGTGAATTGTGGTAAGAAGTGGCTTGTAAATTTCCAATGCGTCTAAGACCAAGCTGCTGTCTGTCAATCATCACAGGCAAGCTCTCCTGCTTCCCATAAGCATGGACCAAGCGAGTTCTCTCTGAGAGCAATACACTGCGCCTACTCGCCCTTACCCTCTCTTCTGATCTCAAGTGGAACCATTGCATTGAATCAATAGCTAAATCCACTGCTAGGAAGGATGGGTCACTGTGTCGGGCCAGGATGTTTTTCCCGCCTGAAGCTATCCTGCCATATTTATAAATCAACCATTCGTCCGTGCATGATGTACTGCTGTCATATATAGTCAGGGGCCCCTGCAGTTCATCTTAGTGGCACGACTCCAGCCCCTTCCCCATCGAATGGATGTGGCTTCCATTTGTCTGTTCTATAAATATTTTCATGGATTTCTGCTCCAACGAACTTAAGTCACTGGTGCCTCTGCAACCAAACTGGCAACTGGGTCTTACCCATTCAGAGTTAGATCGAATAAATGCAGACGACAATTCTACTCTGGTAGCTTTTTGTCCCAATTCCCGCCTGATGAACTCGCTTCCATATTCTTGCTTTCCTGTCGTCTACAACCTCCAGGGATTTAAATGCAAGGTCAATACTCAACTCTTAGTCACTTGACTCTAGTTCTTTTTTCACCACCCTGTATATGCTTTCCTTTCTCTCCACCTTTGCAACTTTCATCACACCTGTATTCCCATCCTTCTCTTGCTCCTTTCTAACTGGTCCTTCTTGCTCTTCACTTTCTTCTATCTTATCTTTTTACTCTTATGTAGCCCCCTACACATCAGTGGCGTTACCGCCTTGCTCGGAGTGATACGATTAAAAATAAATTGAATAGTGAGTTCAGTCCTCACAGCGTACCCCTTACTTTTGGCCTTGTGCCACATCTAAGCTGCGCTTAGAAAATCACACAAGTAAAACATCTAGGTCTGAAGCTCGACTTGGCATTTGTGCCTTTTTATCAATGACAAGAGAGATTGTTTCACGTGTAAATATAAGAAACAAGAATGATTAAGAGAAGGGAATATTATATTCAAGGTTAATGAGGAGAAATATTTGTCACTAAGAGAAAAATGCACTGGAGGAACAATGGGAGAGAAAAGCTGATGCAGGTAATTAGAGATAACTGGCGAAAATCAGAGGGAAGTTTTATTGTAGAGGGAATAAAAATTACGATCCAATGACAAGAAAAAATGTTATTCTAAGGATAGGAATAAAGCAGGCACAATGCGTGAAGAAAAAAGAAACAAGAAATAAATCATTTGAAAAAATATCGCAGAAGATGAAAGACAAAATGATAAATATGGAAAGAGAATTTCAAGCGAAAAATGACAGAAAGGGAAGAAACTCCATTATAAATGAGAAAAAAAGAAAAAAAATTATCAAGAAACCCGGTAGATGCTAAGGCAAAACATAAAAAGTATTACAGACAGCTAAAGTATAAAAATAAAGACATATGATGAAAAATTAGAGAAACGGTGGATATGAAGGAAAAAAGCAGAAAATTTGGGAAGGAAGTAAAAATATAGAGAGTGATGATGAAATATTTCCAAAGGAAAGCATGATAGAAAATTAAAAGAATCGAGACATTGATAAAAAGTGAAGATGAATGAAGCTGAGTGTTAAGTTGAAAAGGCTTCGAAGTTTTATAAGGAAAGATAAATCATTATTATTGATAAATGTGCAGTCGATTCCTTTTTAATGTTCCGGAAAACAAGGAGGAAATATATTTCAAAAGTAAAGGAATGGGAAAAGAGAAACTTTCATGGTATAAAATGGAAAAGAAATAAGGAATCATGGCAGAAGTAGATTTAATTAATGTAATTATAAGATACAACGTAATTATTTCTCCTTGGAGTAAACGAAGTGACATTAGTTTTAAAAAAAGCGGAATCACTACACTTGGACTTATTAGGCAGCAACAGCAAAAAAAAGGATTACTAATGCGACAGAAAGAACAAAGCATCAAAGAAATCAGTCCACGTATATATATATATAATTTAACATATGCTGTTAAATATAAGAGACAATGAATGTCTATTATGTTTAATCATGAGATGCAATCTCTGAATGGGCATGTAAATTGGTACACTACATTGGTTTTTTTGTAGAGAATTTAGTTTAGTTCTCTACAAAAAAACAATGTAGAGTACCAATTTACATGCCTATTCAAAGATTGCATCTCTGATACTAATAAAAAACCCGGTACATATATTGGTTTTACTACAACCACGCTCTCCCGTAGACTTACATGTCATCTTTCTGATCAGAGTACAATTAAACAACATTTCTCTTTAAAACATAAACATGTAGGTAATATCAGACAGATTTTGGTCAACAATACGGTGATCCTTACTCATACACACAGTAAGAAGAACCTGAAGATATTGGAGGCCATGTACATCAAATCTAAACAACCAACACTCAATAAAATAACCTTTAAATCCGGATATAACATATTACATTGCATTTGACTACATGGTTTTGTTGTCATTTCGCGCTATCACGTGGTGTGACGTCATCAATCCGCATTGCAAATTTAAGAACTGCGTTTATTATTTTTGTAACTATTGCCGTTGCCAAGTGGTGTTTTATGTCAACACAAAATAAAATCATCGGTGACGGTGGATGTTATTGTATTTCAGTCTAAATAACCTCTCTGAAAATGGCTCATGTGGGCCGAAAGCTTAGAAGCAAATTACTAAATAATTATCCACATGTTGGAGAATTTTTGTCTTTATTTTCAACTGAAATTAAAGCCAAAATATGACGTTTAGAACGTCTAATGATGAAACATAATAGACATTCATTGTCCTTTATTTTTAACAGCATATGCTTAGAAAATTATTTGCTGCCTCGATACAATATATATATATATTGTTATGGTAATTTGGGGCGCTAAGATTGCTGCTTTTTCAGTAGTTTTACTGATATGTGTTATTTTGACAAACAGTTTTTTTATCGTAAAGTGCTCGATATCGGGTTGGAGAGAGAGAGAGAGAGAGAGAGAGAGAGAGAGTTGATAGTTTTAGTGCAAAGGATTTGTCATTTTAACTGAGCAGGTTCATGCCAGCTTTCGAAGTATCATGAAAACCCCGTTATGATGCCCTCATGCTTTTTGTCCATAAAAAGTGTCGTTGGGACTGTGGTAAAGTGCGCTGATAGAGAGCTTAGTGTTGAGTTAAGACTCTGTTTATTTTTCTCTGGAATCTTCAAACCCACGAGTGGAGCGAGTGGTGTAACCAAACCTAACAGAAATCTCCTGTTTAACAACACATTTATAAATTAATTTTCATATATGAATTTTCATATACCCTTTATATATGAATTTTGACATATGAATTTTCATATACTCTTTATATAAGAATTTTGTCCTGTATTTGCATAATAAAGATATTTGTGTGTTTATATTTATCCTTCTTTTTATGTCTGTATATATTCTCTCTTGAATATTTTTTCTGTGTTTGTATGATTGCATGTATGTATTTTTTAATACGTGTGTTTGTATTGTGTGTATGTGTGATTTGAAATATGTATTCTCAAATGTGTGACACTTTCGAATAAACTTCTTTACACAATGTTCCCTTCAACTATTATCCGGTTTGTTAAATATTCTAAGTTAAATTAACATTTATTTATTTTTCTACAGTCTGAAAGAAGCGAGTTGTAAATTTTTTTCCTATAATTTTATGTTATGTTTTCATCACAATATATATATAAATATATATATATATATATATATATATATTCGGTCTTGTACTTGTAGAAAAATGAAACATTAAATAAAACATAAAACAAAAAAACAAAGACATGATGTGTGTTTATGTGTGCGCGAGTGTGTGTGTGTGTGTGTGTGCGCGCGCGTGTGTGTCATTTTGTGTAACTATGAATATACCACTGTGTACGACACTGTGTTTAAATTGAGAATTTTATCAGGAAACAAAGTAGAAAAATAATCTCCATTCCATCCTAGTATTTCTTTAAATTAAAAGGCAAAATAAAAAGAAAATCAATGCCAATTTAGTATGGAAAAGGACGATTTTAGTTTTTTGTTTATAAGTGAACATCATATACTTCGTTTGTTTTCGGCACGGAATAAAGTGTCTGGATTATTTCCTGATTCTTTCAATCATGCCCAATGGAAAGTTGCTTGGATTCTATAACTATCTCATCTTATTCAATGTTTTACTTAAGCCAAAGATTCCATCTAGTACCAGAGAGGAATATTATTCAACAACATCGATCTATCGTATGATGAACACACGTGACACGACCCCGGGTCGCACTTTTCAATTTATGTAATAACTTCGATCTACGGCTTCTGTCTTCTTACCCATGTATCATCCGATTCTCTATCACTCATCACTTTTCTTACACTTTCGTTATCTATACATCTTCTCTTTCTCTCTCTTATACACTCCGTTTTTAGGGGATCCATTTTTATTTGTGTTATTATGATTCAAACAGTACAAACATTCGTTTATCAGTATACAATACTTGAATATGCACAGACACACAACTATATCTAAGTAAGTATAGTTTCCTGAGAATAAACACCAAATAACATTGCTTTTATTATTCCAATCTATCTATCTATCTATATATATATATATATATATATATATATATATATATATATATATATTTAATCTATCTCTCTATCTATATACGGTGCGATGGAAGAATTATCGTCTAAATTACTCCAAAAAGAAGAAAACACTGATATTTCAATGTAGGTATATTTGCCAAACTTACACAAAAATATTTTTAAATACTAAAGAGTCAGTCAGTCAGTTAAGTGCCATACGTGATACACGCTTGGGCGATCATGTCTCGAAAGAGACATGACTGACTGGGCAGATGATTATCCCGCAGTAGGTTGCCATTGCATTCTGCGGTAGACCGGTTGCCGACCAAGGCTATAGAACCCAATCTGTACTGCTATTTAACCCATAACTGGGAAGGAAGAGACGGATTAATACCTTTCCCAAGGGTATTTGCGCGTAAGTGAATACTGGAATTCGAACTCGGCTCCCCGGTTTCTCGTTCCGTGCTGATATCCACTGTACCACAAAAATTTATTCAATAAAATAATCATTGGCGTTGACCACAGCCCCTAGATGATTTCAGAATCTCCTTCAACTCATATGGACAGTCTACTTGTGTAATTTGGAGAATGATACCGTAATCATTATCTTTATTTCATTTTTGCTGCCAAATGAAGCTTTTTTTATTTATTTCTTAACTGCATCCCAAACATAATAACCAAGAACGTTGAAGTCTAGAGGGTAAGGTGGCCAGATGTAAGGGGTTTTGCTGTCGCAGAAATTGCCTGACAACCATGGTTATGTATTTCTACTTTTGTAGTATGGTGCAGAGTGATGTTACCAGATATAAGATCTGCCACCAGTTACCATCTTGACCTAGTGCAGCGCTACCTCCTCATGACACCTGACGTAAGCCTCCGTGTTGAGTCTGAGGTTCCTATTAGCAAATTCAGGAGTCATTTCCCTTATCAGAAGAATTAGAGTGAGTTTTCGAGCTTACGAACCTTCGTAATCCCCATTAGACTCATCTAAGTCTTTCTGAATATTCTGCCCTGTTCTCAGATTAACACCCAAATTCTGAAATATTCATGTTAGAGATTACGGCTCGAATGCCAACAAGCACAGCATGCCGTTTCCAAATTTCTGGCAGATGATACTAAACTTACCCTATAATACAGTGCATTCAACAAAATCAAAAACAAATATGTTCAAAATGAATGATAGTGATAATTTATCTCTCGCACCATTTATAATCCGTGTTTTGTTTATAAAAATCATTATAAAAATTGAAGTAATATTGGTTTGAGAGGAGCCGGCACAGTTTTATGATTTTATGTATTGTTAGGGAGAATTTTTTTTTGTATTGTAAATTAGCTAACAGAAACCTGGTGTACAGAGATTTACCATTTCAAATTTGAATTCGACCATCATATTTACAGACTTTTAGACTTTTGATAAGGTTTTCTGATTTTCTAATATGTGAAAGGCTAATTGTCCCTATTTAGCTTTGTTATGCCTTTTGCCAGTTTTGGGGAAAACTAGCAACTCCTGTTGTGAATGCATGTTTTGTGCGTTTCCAGTATACAATAAGAGTATGATTAATTTCTTTGTTTTAGTTGGGTTCTAGAACAGCAAATAATACAGTCATTGTTTAGGAATGAAACAAATATCATTTTAGATTTCTACATTCCATCGCTATTTACCTTCACTCCACAAACAAATAAACAAACAGTCCTTCTCAACTCTCTCTCACACACGCACACACACACACACACACACACACACACACACACACATATATATATATATATATATATATATATATAAGATTACAATATGTATTTTAATATATCAAAAACGATATAAGGAAAAAGAATTTGTCAAATTGCAATGAGTTTTCTTGCACATGTTTTCACTAAATTTGTCATATTGGTTTAAAATGATCGATTCTTAAAGGACAAAATGCGCCAAAAGAAAGCTTTTCCCACTTTTCATACATTTCCCCTAATAATATAGTAAGTAATACACGGAAACAAGAAGGTAGGTTCAAACAAATGTATTAGAATAACAAAACACATGTAAAAATACGAGTGCTACTAATCAGGAAATAAAAGTGTAAGTCCGAACGGTATAATTTCGCTGCGTCTCGACTGTCTCTAGGCTGCCTATTAACTGCCTCCTCGAAAGTTACGCAGGTTAGTATTATATTGACGGAGAAAGAGTCCATCCCTATAGATAGGTTAAAGTAACATTATATATATATATATATATATATATATATATATGTGTGTGTGTGTGTGTGTGTGTGTGTGTGTGTGTGTGTGTGTGTGTGTGTTATAAATATGAAGGCCGTTTGGCGACGAAAATGGTTTAATAAATAAACGGTTCGTCTGTTTATTAGGTTATTACAAAAAATGACCGCTTGATGTCTTATTTTGAAAAGAAATTTTAACAAAGTATTTACTGCAATTATTAAGTAAATTTTGGTATACATAATGTGTGCTCTTTAATACTTTTTAACCTATCTTCAGACGGAAATATTCTTGAAGTATAGCCCTTGATTATTTTTCTTGCGTGAGTCAAAACTTGGGTACAGTTCCTCTCAAACTTCTTCCACTATCAGCAGAGTATGAGAAGATGGTTCCACAAATGATGGGGTTGTACGAAGGTTTTTACTGGTGATGAGAGCCTTGAAAATGAAGAAGGTTGTGGAAGGACATGCAACGAACTACTGCAAGATGTTGTCGCGTGAAAGTATCTAAGAAATGTCTATAACGCTTGGTGTCAGCACTGCAACAGTCTCCGGACATTTGCAGAGTATCGGCAAGGTGAATAACCTCGATAATTGGGTTCCTTATGGTCTAAAATATCAAAAGCTTAGGCGTTTTGAAGTTTGCTCGATGCTCCTTCTGCATAACACCAATGATTCCTTTCTTGACCGAATAACCACTTGTTTGTGAAATATGGATCATTTATGATAACAGTAAATGATCGGGTCAATGGCTTAATCGTGATAAGTCCCCCAAACATTTTCTTAATCCAATGTTGAACCAACAATTGATTATGGTGATTGTCTGGTGGTCTGCAATTGGTAATAACCACTACAATTTCTGGTAGCCAAACAGAGCATTAATGCATTAATGCAGAACTTGACTGCAATCAACTTGTTGAAATCCACGCAAGCCTGCAAAAATGGAGTCTTGTTTTGGTGACTCCACCTGGTCCACTTGTGTTCTACGATATTGCAAGGTCACATGTTGCAAGAATGATCTTGCAAAAGACTCACAGACTTCGGATACAAGAGTTTGCCACATCCTCCATATTCTCCTGATCGGTCCCCCACTGATTATAATTTTTATGCAGTTAAATGTATTCATAAATGGTAAAACTTTTAGATCCAATCCAGTGGTAAGATCTGCTTTCAGAAATTTCGTAACATCACAGCTAATACCCTTTTATCAACGAGGAATAAATAATCTCGTTGGTCGATGACTGGGGTGCGTAGATTCTCATGGATCGTATTTCGTCGAATTTCAACATTTCCACAGTCGTCAGAGGGAGAATGAGTACTTAAATTAAAATAATTTATAAGTAAGAATAAAATAAGAATAATATTATGCGTCTGAAATCGGCCATTATTTTTGTAACAAACTAACGAATTTTAGGGAGGGTATATTCATTAAAACAAGTCTGCTTGAGAAGGAGCAGTAAGGTGTTTCTGTTTAGTATTTTTATTATATTTTTTAAATTCTCTGATAAGGTGTTGTCTGAAGTTTATATTTTGTTATCTTCTTTCATTGCATCCGATCATAGCAGTTATTGTTAAGGACTAACGGGGTATCTGTGCTAGTTAGAATTTCTTTGTTTATGCACCAGCTTCCCAAAGAATAGCAAGGTACCTGCTTTATTCTACTGTTCATTTTTAAATTCTCTTTTGTTTTCGGACTCGTTTTTTTTTTATTAGACATTTTTTTATTTGCTCCCATAGAGTTCATAACTTTTTACCCCTTATCGCACCCGCATACATTTTATCCCTTCGATTTCAATCTTGTTTCTTTTATAAGTCATGTTTTTCTATTTTATAATTTAGTCTCAGCATTTATTCCATTTTCTTTTTAATCTACATTCTTTCTCAGTTTTCCTATTCTTATTCTGATTATCTTTCTTCTTATCAATAGTTAATTTTTCTTGTTGTCCTTTTCATTCCTTCCTTCCTTCTACTCATCCTCACTTCTTTTACTCTACCTTTCCAATCTTTCCTTTGACTTTAGCACTCATTCATCCTTCTTTCTTTCTTTCTTTCTTTCTTTCTTTCTTTCTTTCTTTCGTTTGTTCCTTCCACTTATCTTTTATTCCTTCAATCCTCTATTCCTTACTTTTTATAAACTTCCTTCCAACATTCTTTCCTTCCTTTCTTTATTTCTTCGTTTCTTTCACTTCCTTCCTTCCTTCCTTCCTTCCTTCCTTCCTTCCTTCCTTCCTTCTACACATTTGAATTTCCTTCATCTAACTTTCTTTCTTTCATTAGATTCTTCCAATCATTTTTCTTTTTTTTCTTTCGTTTGTTCGTTCGTTTCAACCTCTCTTTTTCGGTTTTTCTAGACTTCATTCCACCATTCTTTCTTTTCCCCCTTCCTTCGTTTAATCATTTCTTTCATCTGTCCATCTTTCTTTAGTTCGTTCGTTCATTCTTGCCTTCCTTCCTTCCTTTCTTCCTTCCTTCCTTTCTCTACTCCTCCTAAATTCTTTCTTTTACCTTTCGTTTTTCCTTCAGTCATTGTTCTCATTCTTTTTTCTTTCTTTCGGACGTTCCTCCCATCCGTTCTTCTTTTATTCAATATTCCCTTCCTTACCTTTTTCTAAAATTTCTTCTACGACTTTTTCTTTTCTACTTTTTTCGTTCCTTTCACTCTTCCGCTTTTCTTTCTATCTTCCCTTCCTTCCATTCTTCCTTCCTTCATTCCGCTTTAATTCGTCCCTACTTTCCTTCTATCCTTCTGGCTTTCCTTCTGCTCTTTCTTTCTTCTATTTTTCATTCTGCGCTCTTTTTCTTCCTTCATTCCTTCCTTTCATTTATTATTCGAATGTCGGGAGGAAAATATTCCGAAATTCCTCTAAATGCACGATCTCTTACGGCCACGAATTTTTTTTCTTGAAGTAAATAAATTGAAAAAGTCAAACAATCACATAAATATGTCATATGATATCTGGGGTGACACCGGTAAGATTACGTTCTTAAGAATTTTTCTTTTCCTTTCTCCAGAAATTGAGAAGAGAAAATGTGTAGAACGCAAATGCTTCAAACGTGAAGTTTCCGCAAAATCTCCTTAATAAAAGACAGCCAAAGGAATCTCATCGTCGCCCTATGCTTAATATTCAAGGAAAACAAAAATACCGGAGCGCTTTTGTGGCGTTAATCAAAGAAATTGGAAGCTGACAGTAGGCAGATTCACATAAAGGTAGATTTCTAGTCTCAAAATAAATGTGCAATTTGATTGAATCGAAAAACTACACGAACGTGGATGAATACACAAATGACAAATTAAAGAATGCAATCAAAATGCACATATACGCATATATATATATATATACATACAGTTATCGATCAAAAGTAATGTTCAAACAAATCATTTCATATATATATATGTGTGTGTGTGTGTGTGTGTGTATGAATGTGTGTATGTGTGTGTGATTGAAAAGTAAATCCCCATTTAAAAAGATAACAATTTATTTATTAACTATTATTTTTACCAGAAATAATCATGGGAGGAAAGAGGAAAGTGCTTACTTTAGTATAAGGTTTTATCTAAAATTTGACATGGCTACTAGCTTCTCTATCTTCACAGGAATCGTTTCAAATGATTTCACTATGAAGTCTTGTGGTCCAGAAAACATAACGTCTTGTATTTGCTATTCAAATTCTTTAAATGACTTGGTTTAGTATACTAGACTTGATCTTTTAAAGAACCTCAAATAAAACGTCACAGAGCGTTAAGTCATGATTCCTGGCTGGCCATTCACACATAAAATGGGGTGGTACTTTTCGCATTGTTATATATATATATATATATATATAATACACTAAGCTTGAAATTAACGAGGTGACATTTTTTCATTTTATTCAAAAATTATGAGTCTGTTATGGTACTCTTCTACCAGGAATGAACACTCCATCTAGTTATATATAAATAACCTGCGTGACTTCTAGAGAACCCTTTCCGCCCAGTAACTACTTAGCGTATTGTCGAGCTCTCTGCCTTTGGTCGGAGAGTATTAACCCATTCGTGCCTCGGCCGAATGGTAGAGTCAAGACTGGGGAATAGTTGACAGATATCTTTGGTTGGATATATAGCCTGAAAGAACGCCATTAAACAGATCTTGTGCCGCGTTTTGCCTTAAGTGGGAAGGCGACTGAATACTGTAGTTAAATAGCAGTTGCGAGCTGTCAAGTACAGCAGTTAACATCAGCTACTAGTCAGGCATCTTAAAAATATCTTCGGACTTACTTATTTCTGTATTTCTTATTTCTGTATTTCTTATAATTAACACTTTCTTTGAATATCTTGTTTCTTGTTATACTAGTACACTGTTTTGTAACTACCTTCTTGTTCTTTGTCTTACTTCCTGCACAAACCGGTCACTACACTATGCGGTAGAAGTTTCGACACAACGTCATAACAAATTGGCAGCGAAGATCCACAATACAGTCGTAAATTAACGAAATTTAACAATATAACGGGAATAAGTATATGCGCAGGTTGTATAAAAACTGTATTCGCGATAGAAAGCAAACGGCGGCACTTTGCAATATTAACACGATATGAGGTGTTCAAACTATAAACATGTGATATTTTAACCGTGTAATTATGTGACTTGACTCTTCTGAGAAATATATTATAACATTTGAAGTTTCCAACGCAAATCATCATTACAGTTATCCAAAATATTTGGAAGATATCACGAAATTGTGAAAAGATTTTCTGCAGCTCCTACGAAAGAAGGTAAATGGAAGGATAAAGGTCACTCTATGGTTGTTTCTCGATATTTTTGTTACGAATGAAACGTGAATTTTTAAATAATCCAGGCCGGACCAGTGAAGCTCTTTTCACGAGCAAAAAACTAAAAGAAACTTTCATCCCGCTGAGAAAACAGCAAAAATGATCTTGAAGAATTAACTTTGAAATCCTCAATTCACGCCATGGAACTTCAAAACCTCACATTTAATCTGATTCGGAATATAAATCTGCTTCTAGACAAAAAACAGATCTGCGCTGAAATTTGAAATCCGTACGAAAATTGAGATCATGATGGAAATTATATTGAGTTTAATTCTTAAAATCACAAACTCTGAAGAATTCTAAAATCTCACACTAGAAAACCTCTTATCCGTACGATAATACCTTAACTTGGGAGTAATATTATTGAATATTTTATTAAGAGGATTAGTTTTGAGAAAGTGTTTCTTAATAAGGGATTTTTTGTCACAATTTAGTTTTAACCATCATATTGTAAGGAGGAGTAAACCAGATGATTTTCGTAGATCTTTTCTTCTTATTATTATTATCATTACCAATAGGATTTCTGAATTCGATAGCATTGCCCTTATAATCGCTGTTCTTAAGGACATAATTATAAAATTTACTATGCTGATTTAATGATTTGTTAAACTTTAAACATAAAATTTTTAATAAAAATGTAAGAATGTACAATGAATATAATAGTCAATTAATAATACTGATCTCTATTTTAAGCAAATGTTAATATTAATACCACAATACAATTGTTTCATAGTCTGTTCTCTCATTCTTTAAATTAGAAATTACTTTATTTTGATTGAACCTCTTATGTAACAATGCCACCCTGATTACGGCAGTTTGGTTGCACTGGAACTTGTTAAAAAGTCCAACTTGAAATAAACTTCATCACTTGATAAGACAGTGTCGAAACAAAATATCTACATTGTACTGGTGTTATAACTTATTTATGTTATAAAATCTATCTATCTATCTATCTATCTATCTATCTATCTATCTATCTATCTATCTAGGTCCGGCCTGGTTCGACATGGTAAAAGTATATAGCTGGCAAGATTTCGGTGTGCCTTCCTTGGATAAGAATTCACAGTATGGGCAAAGGGGAGCGCCGTTATAATAGATGTCTTGAAGACCAGCTATTGTGACGAGGCCATGAGACAATTTGAAATCCGAGGGCGGCGTCATATATATATATATATATATATTTGGACAGCAATCTTTCAATTAAACAAGTTTCGTTAAAAGCAATTGACAAAGAAGATTTATTATTATTTTTAAAAACATTTCCAGTATTGTCACATGTTTTATTTTAGCTAGAGATGAGGAATGTAACAATGTTCCATAATTATCGACTTTCCAAGAGCTTTCAGCCTCTTCACTGGCCATTTTAAAATATTTTATTTTTCCGGTATTGTTATGTCCTCACTTGAATAATATAATTTTTCTTTTTATGTGCAGGGAGGACATCATGTGAGCGTTTGCCTACTTTTTTAAAAATTTAAACCTATATATATATATATATATATATATATATATATATATATATATATACATATATATATTAAATCAGATACTTTAATCCAAGTGAAAAAAGCAGGAAGGTAAATTCCAAAAATCCGATCCTAATTAATATTAAAAATTTTATTTTAATATTAAAAAATGATACAGGAAGAGAGCTCCATGTAATAAAATATTACAGAGCAAATATAAATTAAAAAAGGATTAATTCAATGATGTTGAATGACCATTTCGATGTGAAAATCACCACGGGGGATAACTCATCACCTGTGTTTATGTTTTGTGTAATAGTGTTTGTGAGTGCGTGTATGTATGTGTGCATGCGCGTGTCCGTATATGCGTGTATGCACATTGCGCTGCTATTTAGGTTCTAATGGGGATTATCGTGTCTGTATGGAAGTGACCGTGTGTTTAATCGTAAAAACTGATATGAGATGATGACGTGAAATTAAGAACAATGTACCTGTCTGAGTATGTATAAAACATCGAATTGGACTTGCTATTGTTTAATTTATTTTATTAATGCTCGAGTAAATCCAATGTTTGACAAAAAATCAGGAAATTTGTAGGTGTCACTGTGTGGATGGTGGCACATATTATCATGAGGTTTTTTGTTATTATATATAACTTAGGAGTGTATCCGAAAATATTTGGAGTGTAGGATTAAAAAACTTATTTTACATCATCCGCAAGTTGTGATATTATTTAGGTATTAGTTTCATGAATGTCGATGATACGAAAATATATCTTTTACCAAAATATATCTTTTACTAAAGTGTTTATAGGAATCAAAATGTTAATATTCCTTCTCAATTAATTATTGTTAATAAAGCAATTTTTAATTTATTACAGATCTATTTATTAATTAAAGTTATAAGTTGAAACCAATATATATATATATATATTACTTAAATTATTATAATTTGTATAAAAACGTGTTTCCAATCAATAGAGGCCCGTTTTAACAAAAAGGAGAGTTTGTTGAGGTATAATGTTTATCGGCTGGGAATGAGAGATTGGAGTTGGTTTCGAATTACAATTGAATTCGTTACATTCACTTCTGCGCAAATAACATTGTAAAAGATATTAATCAATCTCTTCTCTATCTAGCTATGGGTTCAATAGTAAAACAGATTAGACTCTCTAGGCTTGTTTTGCAACCAGTCTACTACAAAAATAGCATCCTACTGCAGGAAAAATCTGATATTGTAACAAGCTAAAATCGTCATGATTCCAAAGAGACATGATCACCAAAACGTTTTTCCCATATGGCACTAAACAGACTGATTATCTACCGGCGTGGGCACTCGAGAAATCTTATTAAAGAAAATGTGTCTCTGACTTAGTTTTGAACTTGCCTATTCGTTTGTTGGAGAAACCACTAGTTGACCCGGTATGCTTTCTTGCTTGTCAACAGGCATCATCACAGCTCAAGAATAAACATGTCGGATTAGAATAAAATCCATTTTATTTCAGTTAATTAGTCTATTATAAAATGCTTTTCTTGGGCCACTGGGGCAGAACGACATAAAGCAAGCAAGATCGAATGATGTTTTCTCTTAGAAAGTGGGACTGATATATAAAGTTGGCCTGAGAGTACATTTCCTTTGAAATTTATTTGTTTGTCTAAGTAGGTTAGGTCTTAAAAACCATAAAAGTGGCCACTTCCTGAAAAAAGTAATTCACGACACGTTATACGGCATTTGTAATGCAACAGGCGTATGATATACTAAAAGTTCATTTATATGTTCCTAAAAATATTACAAGGACATTAATACAAGAGGCGCCTAAGTTAGAGGTGGTCAGATAGATGATGTCATAAATTGCGTCCTCCTGGGAAGAGGTGTGAAATGTAGCTTGTGTCTGACATAGTAATTGATAATAATACATAAAATGGCTAACGATTCTGTTTAATAAAAAAATGAGATGAGGGTAACAGGAACTCACCAGGAAAAGTAAATAATAATATTAATAATAATAAATGCGTGTAGCAACGCGCAATTAAATTTGATATTTAAATATTTTTGCACGTTAATAATTTTCTCCTTTGTAGTTACAAAAATATATTATTATTAAAAATTCGTGGTACCAACATCAAGCAAATGCAAAAATTTAGATATCAACGAAGTGTTTTAAAAGAGAATGAAATGAGTGACCTTGAAATCCGAAGGCGTTTTATGATAGTGAGATATGCATTCGAAAACCTAAGTAAAGTATTAATATACAGGAAAAATTTGTAAGGAACAAAGAAAAGAGTTACGTAATACCAATCGTCCTATAATGCACTGAATACTAGATAATCTCTTCAAAGATTGAAAAAAAACTTGAAATAACAGAAATGAGATTCTACTAAAGGATTCTGCGAATACTGTGATCTGAACATGGTAGAAACAACTACGTTTCAGAAAAATAGTAGCAAAAAGTACATATATACAAGAGAAAGAGGTGAGTGAAATTTCAAGAATACATAATGAAGAGAAAAGGCTTGAAAAATCTAATCTTCATAGGATAGATTGACGGTAAGAGAGACACAGTGCATACACTACTTAACCATTTTGAATAAATTGATGGCGGAACTGGGCTTAGAAAGGATAATAAAAGAGGAAATTTATTAAAAGCTGCAAAATATAGGAAATTGTAGAGAGTCGTGATCGCTTTCCTCTTGAAGGTTTTCGGTACGTAGAAGAAGAAGAAGTCTATTAATTCTGCACCAACACACACACACAAACATATATATATATATATATGTATTGTAACTAAGTTGTTGAACTCGTAGGTTTATTTACCTTTTTGTTCACGCATTTACTTTTATAAAGAGTGCTCGATACAAATGTAGAGCGTTATACGGTAATGGGTGTTACAATGTTTTTAAAGTCATAGTATCACTACACAAACATTTTTTCATGTTTCGAAGACAGCCCATTATGTTTTGGCTTCATCCTCAGGTGATTTTTTTTAGAAATGAGAATTATCTAGTTGAAAAGACCGTTTATTTGTGTTGGATTTGTTATTTTTGGGTGTTAGATGGGTTGGTCTCTATTTTGAGTTCCGTTGACAATTTTTACTGGTCTTAGGGTCAAGTGTTTGTTTTTGGCAGAGTTCATGATAGGTTAATCTATTAATCTTGAAAGGGTTGGTGGTGCTGGCGCCTAGCTTGTTTGGTTTAGGGGTTGGTAGGTGTTGTTTTGTTTTGGGGTTGGTTTCTCCTTAATTTAATGTATGTTTTTTGTATTGGGGGGTGTGCTTTTTCCTCTTTTTTATTTTTTTGTTTTTTATAAAAAATATTCTTTACAAAATATAAAATATAAAATCGCACAAAAATTACGTTACAGTTAAACATGAGGAAAAATAACAATATCGAGTAAAAAGTAACATCCTTGAACATGGCCAGTGAAGTGGCGAAAACGTTTGGAAAGTCAAACATTGTGAAATAGTTTTACACTCTTTATCTTTAGCAAAAAAGAAACATGTAAGATTATAGTAAAAATTAAAATAATAATAATAATAATAATAAATCATTCCTTGTCAGTTTTTTCAACGAAACATTATTAAATGAATGATTGCTGTTCATATATATATATATATATATATATATATAACTTAAGCAGATAAACGCGCATGTTGTATAGAAACGATTCCGGAAAAACGACATAGACCATGGCGTATCTGCTCTGATGACGAATCTTTATTCGTACAGTCCCGATTTTGCATCAAAGAATATCCTGCTTGCAAAGGCGACTGAACTCTTTGGCTTGGAACTTTGCCTGTAGAAGACGTTAATTCTGAATCTATCTAAGTGGATCACATCCGCTTTTTATGCCTATCAACCCGCCGTCGAGAACTTTATAATCTCGCCTTTTACATATGCACTAATGCCAGACTGGTTAAAAAGAAACACAGCAGATTGGCGAAAACATACCAAACTATTGGTAGCCAGAAAAAGAAAAAGAAAAAAAAGGAAAAGCTGTCTAGAGAAACAATAAAATATGAACTCTTATTCTGTTTAGTTGAACGGTAATACTTATCTATTTTCATATGATTATGATGTCTATCTATATTTATCTATTTTGTTCAAACATTTTTTCTTTCCTTCATTTTTTCCTTGTTCTCTTTCTGTAATGAAGTGGGTATGCTGACAAAATGATAAATCGAGACCTGAATCTCCAATAATTAACATGGCTCTGTATTCAACTTCTGACATCCTCAAGCACTTTCGTCCAGTCTATGGCACACAGCCTCGTAAAAACATCAAGAGAAATGTCTTCTTTAAATTCTGTCTGCAATGTGCGTTAGAATACCTCCACCCTCGCACATATCACTTTCATCACAACTGGCAAAGGATGAATTTGCTGCGGTCAAGTAAGGTCAACTTGTTACTTGATAGTCTTGGTTTGAAATTGAGTGTAAGGGCTTATCCGAAATAGTTCCATTGTTATTTGAGATTAAATTTCTAAACATGGGAATTTTGTAAATTCATTTTCTCTTTTCTTATTTGATTTTTGTTCTTTCTTTCTGGTTCTTCTTTATTTCTATCATTGATCAAAAATATTTCTGTTTCTTCTTCTTTTTCTTATTCTATGTTTCTTGTCCTTTCAGGACGTAGGCAATCATGGCCTTCTGCGTCTCCCTGTCCTTGGTGGCTCTTATCACGTTTTCTCTTGTAACACTTCGCAACCCCCGTTTTGTAATCCACCTGCTCAGGCCCTTCAAATATGTTATCCGCTGATTTCCCCTGTCACTTTTTCCCTCTATCTGTCCTGTAAGTATCAAGTTTTCCAAGCCCTTCTTCATGATTGCATGTCCCCAAATCTTCAGCTGATCTCTCCTGATTTTAATACAAATTTTCTTTTTGTCTTCATCCTCATTAAAACCTCGTGGTTACTCGCGTGTTCTCTTCATGGTATCCTTGGCCTCCATCTATAGAATCACATTTCAGTTGCTTCAAGTTTTCCTTCATCTTTGATTAGATTGTTCAGAATTCGCTACGATATTCAAGGTCAGCCATCACTTAACAATCCAGTATTCTCTTCTTTGTTTCTAGCGAATTTTTTCCTGTCTCCTTAATTATCTACTCAACTTCTGGAATGCATCTTTGATCATACCGATACGGCTTCGGATCTCTGGCTTCAGGAATGCATCCTTTGCCATGTCAATACATCTTACGCACTACCTAATAGGCAAACCAATTCTTATGTAAATTGCTATTTCTATTTACACTTCCACAAACGTTCCTTTCAGCATTGGAACAGGATCATTCTAAATGTTCACGAGTGTAACTTCATCACTTACACTAATGTTTTGAAGCCAATCAGTGTTACAATTGTTGATGCTACACTGCAAATGACACATTAGTGAGGAGCGCACTATGTGACAATGATGGACAACACCTTTGTATTAATCTTAATGATATCTGGTTAGCAGAGCAGAATAACGTTATGGAAGAACTCTAAAGACACTTTAAACTATTCTTTGAAATTCACTAGCACCGGTGGACAAATAAATCTGACGAAAAAGAGATATGGCAATAAATATTCTAACAGACAACCTCACTATTCAAAGTTAGCTTATTCCCAAGAGTAAAAGAGATGTTTCTTTTTCTGGTTGCAAAAATTCTTTTTTATATTCTAGGGAAAATTTGCTTCTCTCAATCTGACATTTCTTTTTAGAAGTGGACCTGCAACAGACATTGAATATTCACTTACAACTTCATACCCGAAGCAAAGCAATAATAATAATAATAATAATAATAATAATAATGACACACACTACTTTCCGTAAGTCTTCATCTGATTTAAACTAATGCAAATTCCCAATAATTATCAGTTTTCGGTAGAATAATTTTTTTCATTGTCGGTACTATTGCGAAAAAGTATTTGTATATTATTCATGTAAAGGCACATTACTCAAATAGCAAAAACACGTGCTCAGCCGTTTGGAAGGTCGAAATAAGTGTGGATAATTTTGCATATCGTTCGGTTTACGTTTCTCTCTGGTCCTTTGAGCAGGTTTGGCCCTTTTTCTTGCAAAGGATTGAGTTTCCTGTTCCTTCTAATTTTTTTTTACTTCTCTTTTATTCCAAGTAGGCCCCTGCATCCCAGAGAATGTATCACCTTGCTTGGGGAATTTATCAAACAGTAAAATCCTTTTCATTAAAAAAAAAACACGTTGGTATGTAAGTTACACAATTTGGTTCAATTTTTTTCTAGAAAACGCAAAGCGAAACGTGTATCTATTAGAAATTTTAAGTAACATAAATTATTTTTAAACTTTTGACCGAGACTGTACTTACTAATGTTTTTTTTTCAGTAATGTTATAAATATGTAAAAACAAGAGCGTGAAAAATGATAAAAGATGTGGATTTATTTTATCATGGAATATCCCGGAACTTATAATTAATGTACCAACGGAAGCTGGAATAACAGGTGTTTAGAATTTTTGAACCGATTCATGAATTGTTAACCTAAAACTGAAACAGAATATTTACAACACCAGCTATATAGCTGATATATAGCTGATAAACTCCATAAAACGAAAATACAAAACTTGGCCTCACGAAAATACAATCGGTTCACATTTCCCAATGGATGAGAAACATTTATGATCAGTAGTTTATCATCACTGCTTCTTAAACTATATTGAAACTAATTCATTTTAAATTATTTACAAATTATTGAATTATTTTTCGAAAATGAACTGCCAGAGTTATCTCACCAACCAAATTCGAGCTCGAAACGCAGAAAATACTTTTGTCTATTCATCTTCTGAGGAAATGTATGTCGATTATTAAGGCATTTCTTATCAAAACCATAATTTAACTAGTAAAAATGGTTAAGAAATATCAGAATAATTTCAAAATATTTTCATTAGCAATAGTGTAGAAATGTCAACTATTTTTATATTAAAAGAATTTTATAGAATGTTTTTTAGAGTGTTTTATGCCTCATATATGCTGGCAAGAGAGTAATACTGAAAAATGATGTTTACATCTTAAGATATCTGTATCATTGAAAAGAGCTTCTAAGTTGTAGTAGATTTCGTGATGCACCTTCACTTCCATATTTTTATGACTGTATTATTTAGAAAACATACTTCGAAAAGCAGAGTAATTTTTTTACTTTTATTTCTTTAAAAATAATTTGTCTTTTCCTTTTACTATTAATGGTCTATTCGAATTTTGCTGCAGGCATTGAGTCTGAAGCTATAAATGTTTACCTGTGTTTTTCAATTACTGCACTAAGCACTTTGTGTCGCTAATGGAGGCTTGAAAATGTAGTATAGCGATTGCTGAGCCTTTCTGCACAAAGTTTTAATTGGTAAATTTTCCTTGTTTACACATTCTGTGCTAATTTGTTGACGCTTTTAGTTTTCACTGTGTGTTGATCAGTTTATTTTACTATTATTCAAGTTTTCTGACTTCATTTTTTAAAATTTATTTTGAAATTTTTTCTTTTATTTTCGACATTCTTTGATTTTAGTTGTTAGCACTTTTGCATTATATATTTTGTGTTTCTTTCAATCTTTCCAAAGAGTTTAATTTCATGCTGTTATATGTTTACCCACAATTTTAAGTTGAAGTCCATATTCTGTATATGTATATTTTTAATTTGTTTTCTTCATGGGCAATTTTGATTTTAGTATTTAAATTTTTACATAATTTGTTAATTCATTTCAATGTTTTTGTTTAGCTATTTTCTTCCTTAATAATTTTCACTATTTTCTTATTTGTTTTTTATTTAATTTATCTTCCTTTCCGTTTGGATTATTCTCTTTTTTATTTCATTTCTGCTTGTCTTTTCAAGTTATTCAGTTCAGTTGTTGTTTTCATTTTACATTTAATTTCTCTAAGAAAATGCATTCGATTTTGTCCATCAATTGTTAAGATAAAATGTTTACTATTCTTTTCTGTTAATGCTTCTTTTTCAGTTTTTTTTCTTTCAAATTCGCTTTCTACTCTCCATTCGACCCGAATTCGGTATGTTAGTCTTCATATTTGATCTTATCCTTGAACCTCTGTTTCCATTTCTTCGTTTCAAGTGCCTCATTTTATTAATTCTTTTAGATTAGATTCTAAATTTCGCTTACTGATTTGTTTTCAATTAATTTCTTATTTTTCTTTATATTTTTCATTTATTTCGGTCTTTGTTTCACTTATAGAAGAAAAAATACTTCGATGAGTATCAGATAAATTCTGTGACGAAAATCATCGGAATATTGAGTAATTCATTAATGTTTACATATAGTCAATATTTCTTGCGATCATACAACTGCATAAAATATCCCGAGGCATATATGTTAAAATTACATAAGTCTATACTTATATGGAATTGAACATTTTCCTAAGATAGTGAATTAGTTTTCTTGCTTATTGTTATTTAAAAATGATTGCTTAAATATAAAAAATACAGTTGTAAATAATAATAATAATAATAATAATAATAATAATAATAATAATACAAGAAACATCCTCAATTAGCCTAGACCCTGCTGTAACAATAAAAGAATTGAAACCAGAAGAAGCTTATAAATACCTAGGTGTAAATGAGAGCGAAAACATTCACCATAAAAAAATGAAAGAAATGGTGCGTAAAGAGTACTATAGAAGGCTACGAATGATATTAAAAACTGAATTAAATTCACAGAATAGAGTTATGGCCATTAATAGCCTTGCAATCCCAGTTGTCCAATATAGCTTCAACATCTTAAACTGGACTCTAAACGACATCAGGCGAATGGATGCTAAAACAAGAAAGCTTCTTTCTAAGCATAGGATGCATCTTCCAAAGGCTGATGTAGACCGTCTATACATACCCCGTAAAGAAGGTGGAAGGGGTCTTATTCAGCTGGAATTGTCATACAAGACAACAACTATTGGCTTACTAACATACATAGAAACAACAAAGGATTGGATGATACAATTAGTAAGGCAACAAGAAGAAAGAAAGAAAAATATTCAATAATAAAAGAAGGCAGTAAATACAAACAAGAATTACAGTTAGTAGATTCTGTAGAAAAGCAAAACAGTAGCCAAGAACCAACTATTGCGGCAAAAAATATGAAAATGAAAGCCAAAGATAAAGCTCTTGAAAAGATGAAACAGCGCTGGCAAGACAAACCTCTGCATGGCCAATATCCAGTACGTGCCAATAAATCCAATGTTGACAAAGTTAATACTCATCGATGGTTACGTGCATCTGGATTAAAGTCTGAAACTGAAGGATTTATACTTGCAGCACAAGACCAAAGTCTTTTCACGAGAAACTTTCAGGCAAATATTATGCATAATAATATGGATCCAAAATGCAAGTTTTGTGATAAACACCAAGAAACAAAAGACCATCTCATCTAAGGCTGTTCTGTGCTTGCCCCAAACGAATATAAAAATCGCCACGATAGAGTTGGGCAATATTTACATTGGGCAATGTGCAAACATTATGGAAAAGCTGTAAACAAACACTGGTATGAACATCATCCAGCACCGGTTACAGAAATAGAAGATGTAACCATTCTATGGGATTACACCATCTACACAGACAGAAAAATTGAAGCAAGCAGGCCAAACATTATTGTTAAAAACCAGAAGGAAGAAAACTTGTCTATTAATTGATATGGCTTGTCCAGCGGATTGTAACATAGCAACCAAGGAATTTGAAAAACTGTCAAAATATAAAGACCTGGAAATTGAAATAGAAAAAATGTGGAAATTGAAAACAAGAGTTGTACCAGTGATAGTAGGTGCACTTGGAATGATAAAAAATGGAACAAAACAACACATTGAAAGAATCCCTGGAAACCCCAGCTTAAGAGATATACAAAAAATTGTCTTATTAAATACAGCCCACACACTAAGGAAAACGTTATCTATGTAATGCTGGGGATGATAGGGAAGATAGAAAAACATGAAATGGAGTCATAACAACACGCCACTACCTGCCTTAGGTCCCCCCGCAGACTTGGTTGGTAGTGAGACCATAGCAGAAATCGAAATATGATGTAAAATGACATAATAATAATAATAATAATAATAATAATAATAATAATAATAATAATAATTATTATTATTATTATTATTATTATTATTATTATTATTATTATTATGATTGCTGGGTTTTTTTTGCTGTTATCATTACACACACGGGTTATCAGACATAAACGTAAATAGATAGATAGCTATTGGAAAAATAATTAGAATATATATATTAAATAGTAATATATACTATATATACAAAATATGATTATTAATCACTTATTCTTCTCTATATATTTTTTTCACACGCACAAACATACATATATTTCAGATATCTTATTAAAGAAAACCACGCCTTCCGATAGTGATAGCTATTTACAGAATATTTCTTTAATTTTCTATGACATCAGGATATAATTCAGATAAATTTTCTATTCTATCATAAAAGATCAAATCCGGATTTTGATTCCAGTGTTTCTATGAAAAATGCGTCAATATCTTGAATGTTTGTATCTGTTTGTCAAATATTTACTTAGAGAAGAACAATTGATTGAGTGAATAGTGAATTTCGGGAGAAAATGGCTCATTTATGAAATTATTAGCTTTGAATAAAAACTGCACAATTGCGACCCTGTGAATTAAGTGTTTTCACATTTCATGATGAAGAATTACCTTGTATCACATCAAATCCATTTTAGATAACTTTCAGCAGTATATTCTATTTCTATTTTTATATTGAAAGCTATATGTGCTTTCTTCATTTGTGAGAACACAAGAGGTCGGGTATTCCTCAACAGTATCTAGAATAATTGTATTAGAGTCGAGCCAAGAGAGAAAGACAAAAATTAAAGCAGCAACAGAAGTTTTAGTCGATGAATAAAAGGAATGGTTTTCTTAGGCTGTTTAAAACCTCTCAAAATAAAACGTCAATATTTTATTAATTCAACAAGAAAAGAAAAACAAAATAAAACTAGATATAAAAAACAAGTTGACTTCATAGCTTTTAAAATTCTTTCTCACATGTAATGTTGCAAGAGAACTTTTATCCAAGTGTATGTAAAAGCAGTTCTGAAGAAGAAACATCCCGATCTGATTCTTCAAATTTGTTAAAACATTAGATTAAAGTGTTCGAAATTGCAAGCACCTCAAGAAGGCCGGAGCATACAACGACCGAAACGTCGTACAAATGGCAACAAAGATGAGGATAACAGTCTGAATAATAAAAATACTGTAATCATTAGATTACATTTCAGAAGTTTGTGTTTGTGTGTGTGTGTGTGTGCATGCGTGTTTGCATCCGTGTGTGTGCGTCTGCGAGTGTGCGTCCGCGTGCGTGCCTCCGCGTGCGAGCCTCCGCGTGCGTGCCTCCGCGCGCGTGTGAATATGTGTGTTTGTGCGTGCATGTGTGCATACGTGAATGGTCAGCAGGAAACCAGACAAAATTTTTAAAGGTGATGATATATATATATATATATATATATATATACACACACACACAAACAATCGCACAAAGGCGCGCACACACACACACACACACACACACATATTCATCCGTGGTATAACATTAGTGTTCTTAATATGAAATCAAGATTGCAGTCTGACCATGCCCTTTTTTTGACATGAGGTATTTTTATGATATCAGATACAGAAAAGATCTCTTTACGCAGTACAGATGGAAAATTTCCCGTAGACTTTGACAGGAACTGACCCAAGCATTACAAGTAAAACCCAGTGTATGAATATGCATGTCTTCAGGAATTAATTTTTCTAAATAGTCATACAAAATATTTAGTAAAAACATAAAATTTTAAAAATTCATTTTTCTTGTCTGCTAGATGCAATTTTTGTTTGAAAGTACACTCCTTGACTCATGTCACCAAGGAAATATTTTTCATTTTATAACCTCAATTTTTATTTTCCCCTTCAAACTTTCATAAGGTTATCATGTTTATAAGGATATTCATTAATGTCAATTTAAACCATAAGATTACTGATTGCGTGTCGCAGTCACAATTAACTCTACTACTGCGTCTGTGCATGGTTCTTGGTTTTGAAAGTGACTGATACATATCAATTTCTGTTGTCAGAGATCTGTCAGAGCTTCTCTTATTTTGACAAGCCGAATAATTTTGTTTAATTGATTGCTTTTAATATAGTGCTATTTTTACTCCTGTAAAGAAAATTCTAATTTATTGTTATTCGCAGGAAATTTATTCATATCAGAAATTGACAATTTAACAGCATAATTGATAGGAAACCGGGGCGAAGTCGCCAATATTTGCAATACAAAATATCTGACTACACAAATTTGCAGCTGAATTTAAACAATGAAGATAAGTTTTATAATGATAAAATAAATGTACAGAGGGCTTCTGGTTTACGAAGTTTAGCATATTTGAGTTATTTAGAGTAGAACTATTGTTCTTTGTTGTTATTTTCACAACATTATTTTCCGTTTTGCTTTCTGGCCCTTTTCAAATGCTTGCCCAGTGGTTGGATCCAGTTATTTCAGGCAAATATTTATGAGTTCAATATCTGGCTAAAGCAGTGATGGACAAAAAACTAAGACATCCTGAAGTGACATGACATATGGAATGAGAAAAATTTACCCTTTTGATCAAAATAAAAAATTCAGTTCAAAATTTCAATCACCTGAAAGAGGTCGGAGTGTACACCGACCGAAATGTAGTGAATGTGGCAACAAAGATGAGGAGAACATTCGGAAAAATGTAAATATTCCTCATCTTTGTTGTTATTTTCTCAATATTTAGACCGTTTTACTTTCCAACACTCTTGTCAATTCAGGTAAATTTTGACGAAGTTTGCACTGAACTACGTGGTATATTTTATTATTTCATTGCTTATTTCTAGGAATATCTAATCTTATTCTGACTTAAGTTTATCTCAAATTTAACACACATCTGAGGATGGGCTGTATAGTAACGATCGAACTTTCTACAGGGTAGCAATAAAATACTGGAAATATTCATAGGCATGTGACTAATGAATAAATGCGTACTTTCTTTTTTTTTTAAAATATCTCAATATTCATAAGTAATCTAATTTTTGCTATGTATGTATGTATGCATGTATGTATGTATGTATGTATGTATGTATGTATAAATGTATGCTATTAAAATGTATGTACTATGTATATGGGCTGTTAAATATGTCGTATGGATTATGAGCTAGAATGTAGAAATATTGTGCTAGTAAATAAATGGGAGTGATTGAACTTTGATCCTTTGTTAAAAAGTCTATATAAAGCCCAAACAAGAATATAAGTCATTCTTTCAGTGCTTCAGTGCTAAATCAGATGTCTTGCTCATGCATGTCTTTAATATTTGGTACTGTTGTTGTTAGTCGATGCATTGTTGTGCAAGCTGTATTCTGCTATAATGCTGGCAAATCTCGACAGTTATGCATTTTAACAATTGCCCAGTATATATGAATGCACATGTTTGATTTTTCCCGTCGTTTTTCTGTTCTAGTCAGGTTAAGAATGTTGTTTCACTTTGTCTTATGAGACAATTTTTCTCGTCAAAATCTTTCTTACTCATTTATGTTTGCCATTCGATAGGCATTGAATTTTGCTGTTACATTTGGTCAAATGCTTCTCTAATGTAGAGATTCTAGATAAAAAATTACAAAGATGAATCTGTAATATGATTGACAATTCAGACATTTTCCTACCACCATAATATAGCTTCCCTGTATCTTTTCTATAAATAAATTGGTGGTGATTGTTCTGATGAGTTTTCTACGTTGGTGCCTAGATTTAATTGGTTTCAGAACAGTACCAGTAGCGGCAAGGTCTCATTATTTTATAGTGTTGTACATACTCTCGTTAGGGTTTGTACGAACCTAAAATATATTTTCTAAGGTGTATAAATCCGGTCTATAATATTTTGCTAGTATTGAATAACACTTCACCTGATTTAAAACTTACTGTAATGAGTTTTAAAACTAATTTCGTGCGTTCAAAATCGGTTAACTATAACGCCTGACGAAATCGAAAGGATAAAAACCATTGTAGGTTAATCGGATGTTCTTCCTAATACGCATATATATATATATATATATATATATATATATATATATATATATATATTACGGATATTAACGAACATAAACGAAATGGTTTTTAAACAGCCGACAATTTGAAAAGATTTTATTGAATTTTATTTTTGATTGATACTGGTATTTAAGTAGATATTTTGTTTTATAATCAAACAATATTATATATTTTTTTCTATCGGCGTGATTATTTACGACAATTGTTGGTTACTAAAATGTGTGTCATTCAGTAGGATTCGAACCTACAACCTCTGTTTATATAGGGGAAGCCGCCAATTGATCTGGTGCGTCTTAAACCTTTCTACTACGAATGACCAACAGTCAAAACGAATTCGTCGTAATATCCATATCTGCTCTGAAATGTATCGTAATGTCAACAAATGTAAACATGTTACGGAAATTAAGAAAAATTAACTAAATGATCTTTAAACAACCGACAGTTTGAAATGATTCGTTTGAATATTATTTTTGATCGATACCCTTATTTTCCTTTATAATCAAACATTATTATATATTTATTCTACCGGCCTGATTTTATTATATATATATATATATATATATATATATATATATATATATATAAGTGCAACGTCAGACGCCGTGAGAGCGAATTTGTGGTGTGGCCGATGTAGATATTATTGAGGTTGTTAGAGATACATTATCTAAATGGACATATGAATTTATATACTACATTTGTTTTTTGCAAATCACTAACGGTGGGGGAAGGGGGAAAAGTCGTTGCGGACAAATGAATAAGTGCAACGTCAGACGCCGTGAGAGCGTATTTGTGGTGTGGCCGATGTAGATATTATTATTATTATTATTATTATTATTATTATTATATATATATATATATATATATATATATATATATATATGTGTGTGTGTGTGTGTGTGTGTGTGTGTGTGTGTGTGTGTGTGTGAACCATCCTCAGACAGGCCTATTTCGCAGTTCTTCTGTTCGGTTAGATTAACCATTTCTTTAAAGCTGCGATTGAAAGCCGACTCATTTGAGCATTTACTCACCAGACCATTGGCACGCGTCAGAGAAAGGCACATTTTATAGCGTGTAATGTTTTTAGGAAATGTAAATACGCCAGCAGTGACAGGGTTCTATCTTGTAACCATTCTGAGCGAGCGTTCTACACAGTAACCACAAAACATAGCGTAAAGCCGTAAATATCTGCTTTTATGACATTTCCCCTGTTTAGTACTCAATTGGCTATATATATATATATATATATATATATATCATTGCTTTGGCTTTTGAAAATATCTTAATACCTCTTCCTTTATTGTTTTCTCTCTCTCTATCTCTTTCTCTCTTTCTCCTTCATATTATTTCCTTTTTCACATTCTACTACACCCTCTAGTTTTCTTTGCTTTAGTACTATTAGTACCATGCTTGGGGTGAATCAGTTTGCTTTCGTGGCCATCAGTGTCTTTATCTACTTGAATTTTGTATTTGAGATTTTTGCCCAAGTATACAATTTTATAAATTACATGACCCGGCAGCTAACACGTAAAGCAATACCACAACATTACAGCAAAACCTTGTTTTATATAACCAGTAGATAATTCTTATATAATTTGAGTTCTGAAAAGAAAAAAATTCATAAGAACAGATGAAAAAATATATAAAAATGTTGATGATACTAATTTGTCTGTCATTTTCAATGAAACTTGCATCTACTTGAGGGCATATATAAGAAGCACACGTAACTAAAAGTGAGAATATTAACAGAATAAACCTGTTAATATTATGCACTTTTGGAGAATCTTCGGAAGGGAAATCGAATCAGTATTAGCAAGAGCGAAAAAGTTAAGGAACTTATAAAATCTATTTTGGTGAATAATTGTTTGTTGCAATCTGTTTGTTTTAAAGGTTTCAATCGAGAGTAACGTTAAATTTCTTTGATGCAACATAATATTTACTTTATCGAAGCATCTAATTCATCATTACTTTTCCTATTATATTAAACACTTACCTATATATTTTTTCTTAATTATATAACCAAATTGTTACAGAGATCATCATTTCAAGTCATGGTTTCAATCGAATAGAAACTGAGACTCGCAAATTTTCTTTGAAAATAAAAGACATGAATGTGACCTTTTGAAATATATTTGTTACATTGTGTCGAATCATTCCACTATACGGAGACAGTCGTGCTGTGCTTCTGAATTGACTGATATGCTTCCTGTGACATTTTTCTTGTGTTTGCCAGAATGTCTAACGATTTTTACGATGGATGATAAAACGAAGAAAAAAGTGCGCACTAAATTCTGTTTTCTGTTGAGAAGAAACTGGCTTACACAGTGACAAAGATTTTTTCTTGCTAAACCTGGTGACCTCACTAATCTGTTCAACATAATTCAGAATTGAAAAGAAGCAGAGGATAAACACCTCTTCGTAGAGGAAGGAAAAACTCACGCAATATCCGAGCCAAGATATTCATGTATCGTAACCCAGAATTCAACGTACATTACCTGATCTTCAAATTTCATAATCCATAAAATGTCAAGAACAGGATCCTTTGCTACCTACAACATCAGGAGAAAACTTATAAATGAGGCATAACAACAAAGATAATCGTTATTAGAAACATCCTTCAAAATAAAACAATCCTGTATCCTCAAAATCAGCTTCAATGGGCGCAGACAAACTAATTAAAAAAAGGAATACATGATCCTTTATAGTCGATCGGCAATACAAAAGGGTCATATCTCCAAAAGCCCAGTGCTAGCTATATATCATGAAGACGATATTCAAAAGCAATTCAGTCATTTGGAGATATATCACCCGAAGCGTACTTCACTTAGATGACGACCACGAATGCACCGGGTTGCATTCAATACAACTCTGTCAAAAAAGTAGAATTAAAGCAATATATTTTTGTGGATTGAATAAAGGTTTCATTTCGAAATTCTAATACGTATACCGTGAATGAAGAAAGACTGAGGATGCAACAGTCGAAATGCGGTAAGTACAGCCAAAAAGTTTAGTATAGCTAAGTAGGTACGAATAACCAAGTATATAAATTTCGAAGCTATTTTTTTATCATTCCACCCCAAGTAAGGCAATAAAGTCATTAAAACGCAAGGAGTTACTGGGGTGAAAGGTAATAAAAAAGTAAAAGATTGTTGAGGAATAAGGACAATAAGAGAATAAGAATTAAGAGGGCAGAGCATAACGTCAGAATTTGCAATTACATTGTTTTGGTCAAATTTACTCGGAAGAGAGTTTTCCTTCGCAAGCTTTGCCCACTAATCTTGTTAGTCAGTTAAGTGTCATACACGCTTGAGCCATTATGTCTTGAAAGAAAATTTTCCCGCAGTAATTTCCCATTACTTTTTGTGCTAGACTGGTTACCAACCAAGGTCATAGAACAAAAATCTGCCTTGATATTTAACCCATAGATAGGAGAACAGACAGATTAATATATATTCCAATGGCATTTGCGCGAAAGTGAATGCAACAAATTTTACTGGAATTCGTATTGGCTTTTTGATCTTTCATTCCGAGATGATATCCACTGCACCACAATTGGAAATCCCTAATCTTATACTGCTCATATATTTGTAAATCCAGATATCAAACTGGCAAGTTCATTACCATGGAATTATTGATATTGTTTTGACTTGTCCTCAGCCTTATCATATTTACGAAGTTTCGGTCGTTGTACGTTCAGGCTTCTTCAGGTGATTAGCATTTCGAACAGAAAACTTTATTTCAATCACTGGGCTAGATTGCTCTCGTTCTATACTATTTCCGTATGTCTTACGTTTCACCATTTAACTCAACTCTCTAGTTTTTCTTTTTGTTCGTGACCACTGTCTCCAGGTATTGACCTTACAGATATTTGGTTTGAGTCGCCGGATCCAACCAATGCTTTTATCCCCGTGCCATGACAGTAAAAATAAGGACAACATTGGAACAATGTAAATAATCTAAACACCTAATATAGACAAATTACCATATAGAACAGGCAGAGGGACGTTACGTTGTAGTGGTGGAAAATTTGGTGAAGCAGTGATGCCAAGTCTAGATCAGTAACACTACAGATTCTTCTTTGGACTTCATCAAGAATTTCTAAATAAATAGCAGATACAACAGACCAGATTCTATATCAATATTCAACGCATGGAACGAATGTTGGATTCCATAAATAAATACTGGTGAGAATTTTTCTCACGCATGACACAGTACACAAACTTACTTAGATATATTTAAAAGAAAACGAGTTAAACTAATCGAACATGTGAACTCATATATGATGAATGTTTACTCGCTAAAAATGCATGACTATCGAGTTGATCACAACTTTATTAACTAACTTATAATTTTATTGCTGACAATTATGCAAGCCATAAATATATACAATAGATTCCGGTGCGATAAATTGTTTAGCCCGACAGAGTGGGCCAACCTTCATAACAGCAGACGTAACATTCTATTCAATATATTATTTCCACTTCATATCAACAAAAACGTTAGCACGGCAAGGCACAGCGAGTCATTCTACTGGTGGTTAGCATAAGCCATAGTAATAGAAGGCAAAAGGGTTTCTCTCAGATTATTAAAAGTGAGCAGTCTTGTTTTGGAGGATTTAAAATTAAGAAATCACTGTTTGCCTTACTTAACTGATTTTGGGTAATTTTTGCGATCAGTTGCCAATTTGATCTTAACGAACCTATCGGATTTACTATTAAGACAGGAGTAAATATTTGTGTCATCAGCCTACCGAGTTAAGAAATAGGCGTATACAAGGAATAATCGAATTTGAAACCTGATTATATATTTCCAGAGAACCAAGGACGGAATGGCAAAAAAATATCAAAGTTTTTTGCCACCTAATCAATTTTGACGATAGTCAAAGCCTTAATCGGATATCTGATGGAATTGGTTTTCGTCTAAAGTTATTGATTTTTACCTAAGTGCAAATACCAAAGAATTTGAACGGAAGATTTAAAAATGAAAGTTTCCGAAAAAATTGGTACACCCGAATCTAATAAAGTATAATAAGAAAAAACTTAAAGGACTCAGACATTCTTCCGAAATGTGTAACCGGATAAAATTTTTGGTGTTACAGTTATGACTCGGAAATTAAACAAGCGTCAATACATTGGAAATCGACAAAGAAAACGCATCTAAGTGATTCATCGTCAATATCGATTTTGTTTCTTTCTTGGGAATTGGATCTTATACATAGAATGTTTTTCCTTTTGGATAGAGATAATTTACCTCTTTTATTTTAGGTATTGAAAAGATTGTTTGAGAATATGCAAAGAAAAATGTATATTAAGCATAATTAAATACTACTTATTAATACAAAGGATCCAGAATTTACTCAAATCAAATCAGACCTCATGTTACATTTTCTTCTTGTCTATAGAATATTACCCAAAATGAATTTTTTGGGCCAATGATAACATCGCGGATAATAAAAAAGAATAATATAAAAAGTAGACTCATAAACGCACGTTTTCACAAATGATTACTCTCAACACATACATTCATAACTGATTCTCGCACTTTGTTTAAAAAATAAATTTGTTCCATCACTTAACACATGTATACAATACTTGTTACGTATTTTTAACGGAAATGTATTTCGTCACAGTCATTCATACATACTAATGTGATCGATATATACACACAGTTCATCTATGGTTTGGATGCGCTTAACACAAATTATTTTCGCGGACATAAACTTACATTCATAAAAAACGTCTAATGATAAACATTACGCGTTGGCACGCACACACTTTAACACACACAAGTTTTTTCTTCTACATTTAATATTCATCCATTACTTTATCACACGTGACAAGTACCTGACCAAAGAAACTTCAATCAACACAGAGAGACGGACACACACACACACAGATATATATATATATATATATATATATATATATATATATATATATAAACACAGCGTCAGTCAGTTAAGTACCATACGTGATGCACGCTTGGGTGATCATGTCTCGAAAGAAACATTACTGACTGGGCAAAAAGATTATCCCGCAGTAGGTTGACATTCCCTTCTGCGGTAGATTGATTGCTAGCCAAGGCTATAGAACCAAATCTATCCTGTTATTTTACCCATAACTTGAGGAAAGAGACGGATATTACCTTTCCCAAGGGTATTTGTGCAATTTGTTACGTATTTGCTACGCAAAAGAGAAAGTGAAGACAAGGATTTTAGCAGCATTCACCAGCTAAAAACAAGGAGACCATCCAGAAAAGTTGCAGGTGATTCAGAAATCGACTGGATAAAGCTGATGAAGATTTTATTGAATAGATTTACTTTCAAGATATTTCTAGATAATTTTGAGTAATCTTGGTAAATATAATTATTAAAATGAGTTGTCTGTGTTATTTTCATTTTTGCCTAATTTAGATTATCGATCACATCCTGCCTATATGTGTGTGTACGAGAAAGAGAGACTGTGTGCACTTGTGAGTAAGCAAGTATATTTGTATGCTTCTTATATTATATAAAAAAATAATGACACATATTGGTGTGTTTTTAAAATTTTCATTTAGTTGAAATAGAGGAGAAAAATCTGGACCCTTTTTTTGTAGGCGGAATTTACCTACAGTCATCATCAGTGTTTAATTCTAGTGTTTTCTGATGCGGACTCAATTAGACAGTAATAACAACAATACTTTGTACATGCTGCTAACTGCCCGTTTTTCATTCTTTGCGCACGTACATGTACAGTTGTATCTTAAATGACTAGTGAATGACGAGAACATGTGTGAAGGTTGCAATGTATAGTGGATCTGAATGAGAAATCGGAGAGCATAGTTCGAATTCCGGTCGAAATTAACTTACACGCAAATAACTTGAGGAAACATATGAATCCCTAAATCCCTATGTGTTAAATAGCAGGACAAATTAAGTTCTATAACCTTGGTTGGCATCAAGTTTACTGCAGAAAGTAATAGCAACCAATAAATTATGTAAATGAATGGCAGGGCATAGAGTAGATAGAATCGGAAAAGGTAAATATTACGTTGAAATTGTGTAAATAGATGCTACGACGAAGGGTAGGTAGAATCGGAAAAAGTAAAGGTTAACGATAAAATTGTGTAAATGGACGGTAGACAAAGTGCAAAAGATCAACATTATGAAGAACTACAAAGGATAGGAATTATTGAAAGCAAATCGCCAACATCTTGAAGAGGAGCAATTCATAAAAAAGACTGATTTCGTAACGACCGACTCGTATAACAATTTTTGATTTTTTATACAATTTTATAATTTTATAATCTCTTCATCCTACAGCACGAATACCGGTGTCCCTCAGGGCTCTATCCTGGGCCCGACGCTCTTCCTTATTTTCATCAACGACCTCCCAGATGAGATCAAGTCCCAAGTAGGCATCTACGCAGATAACACTACAATATACTCCCACTCCAGTAAGAAACCTGGCATCGCGGACAGACACAATCTCGCTGCTGACCTTGAACGGGATCTACACTCTGTGGTGAATTGGGGCAAGAAGTGGCTTGCCAACTTCAATGCGTCCAAGACCAAGCTGTTGTCTGTCAACCATCACAGGCAACCTCTCCTGACTCCCATAAGCATGGACCAGCGATTCTCTCTAAGTGAAATACACTGCGCCTCCGCGGCCTTACCCTCTCTTCTGATCTCAAATGGAACCGCTACATCGAAGCCATAGCTAAATCCACTGCTAAGAAGGTTTGGGTAACTGTGTCGATCCAGGACAGTTCAGTCCGCCTGAATCCATCCTGCATATATACAAGTCTACCATTCGACTCTGCATGGAGTACTGCTGCCATTTATGGTCAGGCGCCCCTGCCACTCACTTCAGTGTTCTCGACAGGCTCTAAAGGAGAGTTATTAACGCGATAGGTGCTGACTTGGCGGCTCGACTACAGCCACTTCCCCACCGACGAGATGTGGCCCCCCTTTGTCTGTTCTATAAGTACTTTCATGGCTTCTGCTCAGATGAACTTAAGTCACTGGTGCCTCCTCAACAGGTGTTTACTCGTGCAACCAGAGTGGAAACTGGGTCCCACCCATTCACAGTTAGGTTATCCAAATGCAGACGACAATTCTACTCCTGCAGCTTCTTCCCTCACACTTCCCGCCTGTGGAACTCGCTCCCGTATTCTTGCTTTCCTGACAGCTACAACCTCCAGAAATTTAAATGCAATTTCAATACTCATCTACTAACCACTTGACTCTAGCCCTTCTCCCACCCCGTATATCCTTCCCTTTCTCACCCCACTTGAAACTGTCATCACACATGCATTTTCATCTTTCTATTGCTTCTTCCTAATTGGTTTGTAATCCTATTCTCCCTCCTCTAATTAATTTTCTTTCAGTTAAGTAGCCCCCCCCCCCCCCGCACATCAGTGGCATTTACGCCTTGCCCGGGGTGAAATGATTAAAAAAAGAAATTATAAAGCAACTAAGCAAAACTAAGAATAAAATGGTTTTGTTTAACTTTCAAATTTTATTTTTTTGATTTCTGACGAAAAGTTGAAAGACGTTGCGAGCCAACGTTCACTCCTCTTGCTCATAACGGCTACGTGTACGATGCGCGCCCGATGATGCCAGCACATTGGAATTTATTCATATTCTCGCTGAAGGCCAGCCGTCGACGATGATGACACGGCGGATTTCTTATCAAATTTTTCTTCAGAGCAATAGGCTTTCGAATAATCGGAACAATTCTTCTACTTTAAAAATTCGAGAGAATCGTCGGTAGTATTATGAAGACATCGCTCGAATGTTTGCTGGATTATTGTTTCAAATAACGTCGGTTACTTATATATATATATATATATTCAAAATTTCACTCTTACTTGCCCATTTAAGTTATCTATCGGAGACGTATCTCAGAATGGAAAACAGTTGAACTGTAAAGATATTTTTCCTGACTATGTCTGTATTCATTAGATTTTCAGAATCCTTGGTAACACAAAGAAACCATGACCAAAGCCGTGCTAATCAAGTAGAAGAAAACAACTAATTTATTTCCGGTTGTCGTCAATGATGAATATACGCTATACATTTGAAGAGCAGCGACCTTCCATTTCCGTGATGATTTAACTCTATACCGGTATTGGAGTTATTTTCGCATAGGTCGAAAAGGTGCACTATTGCTACTGATTAATTCGTTGGCAGAGAAATAGTCATGTAAGGTCAGCACTTTACAAATGCTTGTTGAAAACATATTTGAACTGGTCAGATATCGAGAGGTTAAAGATCCTACCAATTTATTACAGACGCACACAGACACATATCTGCTCATAATATATATATATATATGCGTGTGTGTGTGTGTGTGTGTGTGTGTGTGTGTGTGTGTGTGTGTGTGTGTGTGTTGAGCAGTTTCTAAAGAACTGTTTATTGGTCCGATTTAAACCTGATTTATAACTGTTCAGTATATATATATATATATATATATATATATATATATATATATATACTTATTACCATCAATTATGGTCACGCTGACAATGTACTGACCGTGTTCGCAACTTAACATGGACCTTACCTTATATACATAAACTTTGACATATTTATTTACAAGTAAATTAAAAATCATTCTTGATAATAGTCAAAAGTATAGACGAAAGCGTATAAAGATTCAAACCTTCTAATATAATTTTAAGTCTGAAAAGAATAAAGAAACATAATACATATATTATATAATTAACTTAATAATAATACCTTGTCTGTCATTTTTAATGAAACCTGCATATATATATATACGGAAAATCAGTTATTGTATATCGCCTGAAGATAACGAAAGTAGTATGAAATCTAAATTGCGGAAATAACTCATTTCCAAATAAAAAATATTCAAAAGTTCTACAATGTAAATGTATTTGTTGTGGATTCCGGTTTAAAAATCACACAAAATAATAAATAAATAAAAAAAGGATATGGAAACAGAAAAAGTAAGTTATATTGTAGGTTATATGCAAACTGGATCGCGGGTTAGCCAATTTAGGAATACTATTAGTAGAAATAAATATATACAGTCTTGAAGTAAAGCAGTATGTGCGAGTAACTGATCCTAGCGGAGTAGAGCTCAGAGCAACTGCAACTACAACTGTGATTCCAAATCCAACTCCAACTAAACAACTCTCGCATTACAACAACTCTCTATAGACGCGATTATATGCACATTCATTTGTTCATTATTTTGTGCAAAGGGGCGATTCCATAACTGTATTGAACCCTTTATAATAAACTGTCTATTGGTATAATAAAATTATAACTGAAAACTAAGTAACTACATTTATATATATATATATATATATATATATATATATATATATATATGCGTGTGTGTGAGTTATCTTTTAAGCTTTGTTCGTTTTTTATCTATCTATCTATCTATCTATCTATCTATCTATCTATCTATGTGTGAGTCAGTGTGTGTGTATTAAATCAGCACTTTTAAAAGACACATACACACGTGTGTGCAATATAAAACAAGCTAAAATACAAAAAAGGAGACAGAATGAATAAATGAAAGTAAGAAAAACGTTTCACAAGAAAAAAGAACAAAAAGGTCAAAAAACAACGAAAAAATCTAAAACCGAAATAAATTATTGATAAATACATCTGTGAATACATTTCCCCAAAAATACAGACAGAATATTTAGTCATGAAAGCTGACAGTTCTCTTGCAGAGGAATCACAAAATAATCAACTTTAGCTTACTTTGGAAAGGCATCTGCTCCTATGTCGGATAGAGAACATATCAGATATCTCCATTCAGAAAAATTTGAAAATCCATCAGTCTTTCTATCTATCTCAATATATATATATATATATATATATATATATATATATATGATGTGTTTATAAGTGTGCCATAAAATTAAAAGTATGTTACATGTGATTTTTCGGTGCCGACATAGTATGTTGCCTACCCTTTGAATGTGAAGCACAAAATTCTGTCAACGGTAATATATGTGGCTTACTTTAGAAAGCCTACTATAAGGAAGTTTTATAACTCTCAGGTTAGGGTTTAGGTCACGTTCGTGTTAGGTCTAGTGTAGATACCTACACACATTTTCAATAACTAACTTTTAAAATGAATATTTGAAGATCAAAAAGTTTTCTTGAAGCTTTTATTATAGTATGGTGTATCGTAAAAGGGAATTATCTTGATTGGAATGTAAAATTTTGAGTTCTTTTATAATCTTTTTAGGCGATCGACACATTTGTAAACAAATGTTAATTCACGGATGTAAAATCTTGCAAATTGGCACATTAGTTTTGGAAAATTAGCAAATTTAATTTTAAATTAATCTGATTTATAGAAGAATGACCTATTTATAACATTAAATGTAGGATAAAATTATTTCTTAAACACAGAGTTTAAATTTCTAACCTTTACAACGTACTTGAAATGTATTCACAGTTTGAGAGATACGAGATAAGATAACTTTATGATGATCACAAGCGATATAATTGTACATTTTTTCTGGTAAGGAAAGAAACTCTAAAACACATGACCTAATGTACACCTAGAAATAACATCCAAAAAATCAATACAAAAAATAAATTATAATTATTTAAAAAATACGAAGGCACGACGATTTTTATTAAAATGTTCCAATTTTCGATTAGCAAACATAATCACTACAATTAGAAAATATAATGTAATAAGTTAAGTAATCAAACGACAACAAATATTTGAAGTATTTTGAAAAATATTTGAAACTTTATCAATCATTACAATTAAAAAAATGAAAACAGTTGTTTTAAAATTTCATATTATAATGTAATTTATTATTTCTTAAAGCATTTAAACGCTTATCAAATTAAATAATGTCATAGGTTTATTGCATTTTTTTTACTACTGGGACCAGATTATCCAAAATAAAAGCAAAATTTACAAAACAATAGCAGGTGTTTACATTTTTAATGAGTCTTGCGTTTAATTAATAAACCAATTTTCCCAACAAAATTTAATTTCTTAAAATTTCACGTATTTACGTAGAAGGAAGGTGAAAGGATGTAAGTATATATTTTTACCTAATTTTTTTTCAGTAAATTCAACTAATTAAAATAAATAATTTCATACATTTTTCAATACTTCCTGAAAGTTTCATTAAAATCCGACTATTAATTGGTTTTTGCATGAATTTCTAAGTTAATCAGTTTGTCCCCAGATAAAAACGAAGTTACATAATATTACGTTTTCCATTGTAAACTCTCGTAACGATTTGGTTACCCTCTAACTAAAATCAAACAAGAAAAATTTCGAACCTGTTAGAAGAGATTAAACATTTTTAAAAATGAGTAAAATACTTTGATCTTTTTTCTTAATATAACATAAACATTTTGATGGAAGAATTTCGCTTTTATGAAGTTTTTTCTTTATACTAAGTTGCTTTTTCAGCAATTAATTTAAGTAAACAGGGTAAACTAGCCTCCTTTTACCGTGTAAATCAGTTTAGAAAACGTTAAAACTATTAATTAAGATCTGGCAAATGATATTACGCTCTTTAGCCTTGGGAGGATAAATAGTTTATAAAAGGCACCCATAGATTAAAAAAAAGTAATATTCCTCTCTTCAAGAATCGAACGCCGATTGTAGTTGTAATCTGGAAAATCGCATTTAGAGAAAAAAATGATTTCCTATAATGAATCCTTATTCTATGTGCCGTGTCCCTTCAGAACGTAGGTGATCATGGCCCTCCATATCTGCTTATCTCATGTAGCCCTTACCACTCCTGTTATTCCACTGAACCACCGCTTCGCCATCTATCTACATAAGGTTAGCAAGTATGTCACACAATTCTTTCCCTTGTCTCTCCTTCCCTCTATCCATCTCATGGGCATCAGATTCTTCAAGCCCTTCTTCCTCACTACATGTCCAGCTGTTTTTCCAGTGTTATTAAAAATAGATTACTTTTAGATACTATTGAAATTTTTACAAATTTAAACATTTATTGCCACTAACAATTACTTACTAAAATTATAAATCACTACTAATTTTCAAATAGATCAAGTAGAATTTTAATATAACAAATCATTACTCAGGATTCTAATTCTTTGATTACATTTTTCAAACTTTCGTACGTGTAATAAACAAAGAACAAATCCAAAATAACAATTATTCAAACATAAACCCAAAACATCTTTCATTTGACGTTAGGTAACCGTTTTTGAAAATCATCAAAGAACTGAAAGTACCTTGGAATTATCGTAGATTAATGTCTTTCCGTAACAGACAATTACTGACAGTAGCTCGCAAGGATCAAACTTGGTATTCGAGACGAATTTGAAAATCATTGTTATGCTAAAAGTTTTCTTTTTGCAGCAAGATATGATTATGAGTATACGTAGCCCTACAGATTTACAAAACCTCATTTATAAAACTTTCTTTATAAAATAACTTACTTTTTTATTGGATTTATTTTTAATTTTAAGGGAATTGATTATATTTTATATATTATGATTAAGAAAACGTTTTGCAGTATTTTCAAACTAATTTAAATTGACTTGAAATATTTTTTTTGTTCTGAAATTGTATTTTTAGCAACATTTTTTAAAGATCTGTCATCGGATTTTTATTATTTTTGAAACCATTTTTAATAAAGAAAAATTTTATTCAAAAAATGTTTCAAAAAGATTTATACAAAAAAAAAATTAAAATTTTATAGAAATGCATTTCTTTCTAACACGGTGATAGCTGTTTAGTTAATCTAATGATGTATTGACAATTTTATAAAAGGTTGATGTTTATTTAATGTTTTACAGAAAATTTATCTGTAACCATATTTCCTGCTTATAACGTGAGGGCCATTTTTATACAATTTGAAATACTGTGTAATCTTAAAGATTTAGGAAAATGTTCCCCGTAATCTACTGTTTTATATAATTTTAGATTCTTAGAAAGAAAATTTCCTATAATTATCGCACTTATTTTCTATTAATGTCCTGTATGAACATTAGAATCAACATAAAATATTGATGTTTAATGGGTTGTACTGAGGTTTTCAGTTTATTATTACTCAATATAGCTTTTACCTAATAATAAAAATATCACCTAAAAGGTGGAAATTAATACAGAATTTTAAAAGATTAAAAAACCTTAATAAATTATTCTAATCAAAATTTAGAGAAATGAAAACAATTCTTGTAAAAATTCAATATTTATCGAGAGTATTCTTAGGACAATAATGTCCTTAATATACCTTATTTATAAACGCAATTAAAAGTTTTCTAATTAAATAAAGCTTTATTTTTATTGCATATTTTTATTCAGAGCAGAGTTTTTTATAAATGTATTTATTCTACAAAAGAAATTGGTTTAAAGTAGCTCTGATTTAAGTAATATAAATATTAAGTGGGTAAAGTTCTCTAAACTTCCTAATGTGTGTTGTGATGTAATAGATATCGGCGCGGAATGAGAAGTCTGAGAGCCGAGTTCGAATATAAGACTAATCCGTTTCATTCACTTACGAACGGTCTTTGGAAAGGTAATAATTCATTTTTTTCTTTCCAGTTATGAACTGAATAGTAGAACAGATTGGGTTCTATAGCCTTGGTTTGGCAACCGGTCTACCGCAAAAACAAACGGCAACCACTAGCTGGAAGATATTCTGCTAGTCTGTCATGTCTGCATAAAGCATGTAAGCGTGTATCACGTACTGTAATTACCTGACTGACTGAAATGTCAAAAGAATTAATTTGTAGAGAATAACAGAGACATAATCGCCCAAATGTTTATCACGTATGGTAATTAACTGACTGACTAAAATTTCATAAAATTACGTCAGTGGAGGATAACAAATGTGCAAAATTTTTTACCAATATTTAATGAAAAAGAATTTCTAAAATAATTTAATTAATTTGTGAATATGTTTTGAAAGTTTCATTAAAATCTGACAATAATTTGATTTTTGCAAGAATTTGCAAATCAATTTACCACGTGAAAGATGCAAAACTTTCCTATACTAACCATTAACTAATCTTTGACTCGCTGACGCAAGAAAAACAAGTTTTTTACTAAAATTTTGAACGTGATAGAAATTATTAAAAAAATAATGAAATAATCAAAAATAATTCTTTTTTCCTCTTTAGAATAACAAAAAGATTTTGAAGGTAAATTTTGTTCTTATCAAATTTTCTTTATGCTATGCACTTTTTATCAACAAATTAGTGAAGGTACCTTTCTGAAGAGCAACAATGTTAAAAATTCAGTATCACAGTCAGTTCATCAAAAATCATATAACTATTTACTTTTTGTCATGTGGTAGCTTTACTGAAGCGGCCACGAGATGTTTGGCGCCCGTGGGGAGACAACGAGTCCGCCAGAAACAAAACACCAGACAATGACCTTCCAACGGGTAAAATATTTGCTTGTGTGAAAGCATTTGATAACAAAATGATCCTACAATCAACTCTGGCAGTAGACCAAGAAAAATCGTGCCAAAATCTTCAAGTAGCGTCTACGCCAATTCACAATTCGGAGAACAAAATATGCAATCAATCATTTAGCAGAACATTTTGAATTGTTCAAAAGCATTCATGAAAGTGAAAGATATTTTAGTTTTTATGTGCACTTATAGATTCAAATATATGGAGGTATATGTACGAGTACGTATTTGTCTGTGTAGATGGACGCAGACGACTATTTATTGGGCTTCTTTAAGTGCGACGTAAATGTTCAGCAGTCGAGACGCCAGTAAGATTCGAACTTACTAATCATTCGAATTGTGCACAAGATAGCTGTGATATATTCAACAACGTGTTTGTTGTTGTTGTTGTTTTGTTTTTAGTAGGGTTCTGGATAGAAGAATCTATGACGTAGTTAAAAGACACGTGACCACGTATGTACATGATATGAAAGACCTAAGTTTACACCCGGTGTGGAGTTTGTCAAGAAACACACACATATATATATATATATATATATATATATATATATATATATATATATATATATAAAGACATTAAAATGTCGAACTGAACCTTTATTTCGACCATTGGAGTTGATCGTTCTCGTTTCTTGAGTCTTGCCTCTTCCGCGTGTCTTAGTTATCTCAATTTGACTTAAATCCCTTAGTTTTTTGTTCACTACTTTTTGTTTCATCTGCTGAATGAAATAAAGTGTTCGGTTCGAAATTTCCAATCACCGGAAGAAGGTCGTAGCGTACAACGACCCAAACGTCGCGAATAAAATAAATTATTGCCGGTAGAATTACAACTTTCGAATCATTTTCATAGGTTGAAGGTCCTTGTTTTACAAGTTGCCTTCGTTTTATATATTGAGTGAAATGATACAATTAACGTTGTTTTAAAGTCACTATAAATATATATTTGGGATGTTAGAGTATATGGACTTTTTTAGGTGAGACTATCTGGATCTCATTACGTGAACCAGGGATGGAGCTAGGGTTAGGGTTAGGGTTAGGGTTAGAACCCATCAGTTGCAACACAAATAACGATTATGTTAAATTACCATTTCCTTAAAATGTGATGAATTAACTCAGATTCAATTGACAGGAAAATAAAAGAAATCTCTCCCCGAAATTGGTTTAACTTATTCGGATTAAAAATGCTGAGAACGTTACCAAATGCTACAACGACCTGAAAAAGTCTAGAAGATACAACAGCCGAAGACTTGTAATTAAAAAAAAAAACTAATATTAAAATAAAAGTGCCAATAAATTTGATGCAATTATGTATAATACGCACACTATATGCTACGACATTTGGTAAACGTCTATCTCGAGTGTAATTCGCACTGATTTGTTTTTAATCTGAATGAACTAAATTTAATTTCAACTGAATCAGTTTTTTTCTCCGGTTCGTACCAAATAAAACTAAGAATTTACATATGTTATACTATCTTTTGAAGGAAAATTACCATCTATTTAGGCACGTGCTCACAAAAAAAGAAACCTGCTGGGGGTTAAGACAAGATGTCTTCTCACCTGATTTATTCAACATTTGATATGAGACGATCTTTAAAGAATTATCAGTCCTAACTGGATCCATTAATGACGAACATTAAATGAAAATAATAAATTCAAGCAAATACAAAAATTTAAATATCTAGAAAAACTGAAGTCTCACTGGTATATCGAAAGATGCCTTTCTGTGACGCCTTATATGCCCGGGGCTGGCCGTCTAATTGTGATGCTCGTTCTCGTTGATGGTCGTGACGATCCCGTCTGATGTTGTCGTACAAAAGCTGGTTTACAAGGAGTCTCTTGCAACAGCGCGCCACTGTCCCACGTTGTGAATTAATCCCAGAAGTCACGTCGTGCAATTTTAGTAGTCGTCTTCTAGAGCCAGTCCAGACAATGGATCACACCTGTGGTTAAAAAAAATAAATACGGCACCAAAAAATGAATAAAATAAATGAACAAGGTCGAAAACGCCTGGAGAGTTACGAAGAATGTCTTTATATAAAAAAAAACAATATTTCTTTTTTTATTATTCACAGGAGCAGATGATACAGTTGTCAGAAATGATAATACAGTTGTCGGAATGCCGGTTACAACAGAGAGAGAAAGTTCGTTTATAAGCGTTTTCAATCCTTAAATAAAAATGTCTTTTCTAAGTTTTCGTTGAAGTAATCAGAGCTCTTCATATTTTCACTAATGTCTTTTCACGTATTCATTAAATTTGCATTAAAGTCTTTTCACACATTCTCTATAATCAGGGCTGTCAATTCTCTATGCAACTTCTAAAATAACAAAGTCCTTTCGGGTCCTTATCGGAGTTTAATAGAATTTACCAAAGTAGGGCAAACGAGGAATCAGAATTTTCGATTCTCCCTTGATTTAAAAAAAAAAACACTCTTTAGGGATTCATATCGAAGGCGCATTATTCCAAATTAACTCTTTAAGTTCAATCGGCGGCAGTCTTCATTCGACATTAACTCTTTAGCCATAAGTTCTATGGTAGGCGATCAGCGGTGGTTCATGGCTCCCCAGGTGGGAACCTTTTTCCACAGTCGTTACATTTCGACTGATAGCTACTCAGCTAACTTAAAAACAGACTAACTGATTTTTCTCGCCGAGTCCGGATTTTTATAACTCTTTTCAATCCTCTCGGGGGATCTAGCCGACTCGAAGCTTTCGGCCAATGAAATCATTTTCCGCCCACTCGATCTGCGGGAAGGGGTTAGCTCCACGAATGAGATATCGCCAGATCACACCGTATCCAATTTCCCACAGACTTCTGTTCCAGGGAAAATCTGTTGAGAGGCTTTAACTCCGCCTGACCTCATCAAGCCAACTCTGACACATTGTTTTGGCTACTAAAATTTTAGCTTTATCAGAAAATATCCGCTTCGAACACGAAAGAAGAAAAATTATATTTTTCCCTTTTTTTTCACAAAAATAGTTAATTTTTTCAATTCCTCATATTTTACAGGTATATGATAGTATTAATTATAATTAATTTTTCCTATGCTCCGTATTTTACAAGTATTTGATAGTATTACAATAGTATTTTTACATAAGCTCACATTGCGAATCACAATAAAGCACAACCAAGAATACTACTAATATTAATTACTCTCTCTCTCCGCTGTATTAAACAAACAGAAGAAAATATCCCCACAGGAGAGAGTGTCACATTCAAATGTATTAAAAAACAGGAAAATTTCTTTAGAAACCAATAAAAAGAGTATTGAAGATTTATGTAGTATCGATTCTCATATATCACAATTAATTCTGGACAATCTCATCATAGACGAAGAAGAGACTTGAGGGAAGAGTGGTTCTGTTTGGTTCAAAAGCTGTTCAAAATGTTATTCTACAGAAAGATGATGAGACTACCATGTATTGAATGTGAGTAATGAGAACGTTTTATAGAAAACAGACACAAAAAGGACGCTTGTACGTAGACTTAGAAAAAACAATTGACATTTTAAGGACACATAATGAGAAAAGTGGGTTAAAATTCTGACACTCACAGGGCAGAGAATGAAGTCAAGAGGCAAAGAGTAAAAGAGCTGATCTTATGAATACGTGTAAATAGTTGGCAGATCAACTATGAAGAGGGACACCAACAAGACAAAATTTGATAAAATCTACAGAAGACA
>JBBBDQ010000488.1:6597500-6610000 GCA_037127315.1 Ascarosepion bandense
CAGCCGCTTACATCTTTTGGCCTTAATTGGAAATCAAGTGGATGATATCAAAATGTTCAAATGGTGAAGGTCTTACATCATATTAGCAGGGGGAGACGTCGAATATTTACAACACTTTTGTGGCTTTGCTTTCGAATGATACGACTTTTACAAGATGTACATAAGGAAAAGAGAAACTATTGAATGAATCAAGGAACCCACTAATTCTGAACCAACTCACAAAATTGTGATAATGTTTAACACCAGCACTCAGTGACAGAAATCTGTCTGGTTTACCCACTCGATATTTTTCATGTTGAAAAGAACGTAAACCTGATGTGTACTTAATTCTTCGCGCCCAGACAACGTGATTTGCCTTCATTTGACAGCCTATCGCAATGATTGACTCTGCTAATACATTTCACAAGTGCCCTAATTACTGTAGAACTTTCCTCTCCGTACTAGCTGATTTTAATGATGCCGTTACTGGATGACACATACACATGTATGTGTGTATGTGTGTGTGTGTGTCTGTTTCTAGATGGTAATATATATATATATATATATATATATATATATATATATATATGTATATATATATATTACCATCTAGAAACAGACACCCACACACACACGCACACACATATATATAAAATGAGAAAACTGTCTCTCTCTGTCTCTGTCTCTGTCTCTCTCTCTCTCTCTCTCTATATATATATATATATATAAGGCAATCGGCTGTCTAACCTTACTGATGAGATGTGATACAGCGAAACAGATCTGTCTGCGAATATATATATATATATATATATATATATATATATATATATCTTGGCAGTATATGTTCATTCAAACATGTTTTAGTAAATAATATAGATATATTTTATTTTTATACTGATCTATTTCAATGAATCTATCAACGCCCGCGCCGTAGTTTGATAAACCCAAATGTTTTTGATTTTTTCTAAGATCATCTTCAGGGGAAAAAGTTAAAAAACAAACTTTTTGCAATTACGACAAAATCTTTATTTCGTTCTTATAGTAATTTTAAAATAATAAATAATAACCATATCAGAGCGCGAACTATTTAGAATTGCAGAAATTTATACGTTGGAATTATAGAATGTTTTATTACAAAACAGGCGTCTCAATATAAGGGAGATGACCATAAATTGATAGAAATGTAAAATATTATTTAACTCTTGATGCACTTTATTATGTTGTTCCTACATCCGTAATAAATAAGGTTGTATGTTGGTTGGTTTATCTTGGTTTAGTTTTTCTCTATAGATTATAGATTATTTTAATAGTGCATTTTAAACAAGATATATCGATGGCGGAATTATTCGTAAGTGTATAGAAAATAATTTTGTTAGTAGACGATGAAACGCATCTATTTATTAGGATATTAGAGCTTATGTAAATAAGTCTTATATTCTCCATGGATATTTCTGATTCTTAATAGTTTTTATTTATTTACTTATAAAGTATAAATATACTTACCGTATTATTTCTGTTGTTGTTTGTTTTGTTTTGTTTAAGTGCTTATTTTGTAAAGCCTTTTTTAATTAGATTTTGTTTTATATTGTTGAACAAAATAACGCATGGGAGTAAAAAGCTAAGGACAACAACGTCTGTGGAGGGAGTTTGTTTACATCACGTGACGCAGAAAGCGACATATTTTTTTTTAAATATTTGTAAGCGTAAACCTATATTTAATAATATTTATAAGTTTTGTTTTAGATAAAAAATGTTTGAATGTATCTAAATATATTTAGTTATTGAAATATTTGTAAAGATTAAAAACACCTAAGTCCCTATTTAAACCCTAGCTTGTGTGTATTTAATTTTAAAATCCAGTATTTTTCTTTCTTTCTGCGAGTGTGTGTAGAACTAACATCGGAGTCTATTTGTAAACATTTGCAATTTTCTAAAGTGTGACCCGGTTGATTGAAACGGACTGCTATTGGGGAATATTGATTATTATAGCGTATGCTAAGTTTGTGATTGTTGAATCGAAATCTAAAGCTATTACCAGGTTCGCCAATATATCCACTATTGGGACATATTGAACAGAAGAGAAAGTATATAATGTTTTTGCTGTCACAGGTGAGGCGTGGTGGGTGCAATTTGATTTTGGTCTTGGGTACAGAGAATACTGTGTCGTTTACTAAATGTTTACAAATTAAACACCTGGGTTTCTGACATTTAAAATTCCCTAATAGGTTTGTATTTTTTAGATATTTGGTAGAAGTGAGGATAGTTGGTAGGTTTGGGTGTTTGTTTCATTGCATTTATGGGTGGTTTATCGAAAATGTCTTTGATTTTTTTGTTTGATTGGAGGTTCTTGTAATCATTTTTAAAATTTTTGATAAGTGTGTGGGAATGTTGATTGTGGTTAAAACCATGGGAATTCGGTTGTTGTTTTTTCTTTTCTTGTATGTGAGAAGTGTATTAAGATTTATGTGGATGTTTTTATTTAGTGCTTCTTTTATTATTTTTATTGGGTATTCACATTTTAGAAATTGCTTTGTTAGGTTGTTAATGTTGTTTAGAAAATCTCGATGGTCTGAGCATATGCGTTTGATTCTTAGAAATGAGCTGTATACGATAGATTTTTTTTTTAATTTAAGGGGATCACAACTGTTAAAGTGTAGGAATTTATGTTGGTTTGTGGGTTTCTTGTATAGACTGGTGGAAAGTGTATGTTTGTTTAATTTTATCATGACGTCTAAAAAATGGACGGATGTGTATGAGTGCTCCATGGTAAATTTAATTGTATTGTGGAAGGTGTTGCAGAAAGTAAAAAAGTTTTTTAATTTTTCTAATCCGTGGGTCCATAATAAGAAATATCATCAATGTATCTAAAATAATGTGATGGTTTATATTGTGAATTGTCTAGTATATTTCTTTCTAGAATGTGCATAAAGATATTGACATAGCTGGGTGACATTTTCGTGCCTGTTCCTGTGCCACTAATCTGTAAATAGTGTTTGTTGTTGAATTTAAAATTATGTGTTAAAATGAAATTTATAAATTGGCATATATATGTGATTTTGTTGTTAGGTAGTTTGCTTTTAAAAAAATCTGTCGCTTTCTGAGTCACTTGATGTAAACAAACTCTCTCTACAGACGCGTCACGTGATGTAAACAAACGCGTCACGTGATATAAACAAACTCCCTCCACAGACGCTCTCGCGAAATACGTTTCTAATGCAAATTTTAAAATCATTTGTTTTTGAGGAAGGATCGAGGGCGGTCTGAAATATAAAATATAATATAGAAATAAACAGATACTGTCACAAAAATACATTTTTAAACTCAGAAGCTTTTAATAGTTTTTCCAATATATATTAAGACAGTATACGTGGATCATCACTATGTTATATATATATATATATATATATATATATATATATATATATATATATATATACTTATGGGTGCGTGTATATATTAGTTTATATGTTGGATTGTGTGTAAATGTGTATATATATACGTGGTTATCGGCATTAATCTCCCTTCTATATATATATATATATATATATATATATATATATATATATATATATATATACATTGTAATAGGAGAACATCCTGCCATCACCGAGAATGGAATACTCTACTGTATAAAAGACGGTATCGAGCGGTACGAAGGGGAAAATGTCTTAGGCGAAGGCATTCACTATTCGATAGTCGATTCCGCTCCAACCTGTGGCTTGCCTATATGTGTATTATTGTTAATTGTACCTTAGTACCCTGGTATATTGTACCCTGGTATATTGTATTCCAGTCATCAACTGATCATTTTATACTGTATTCCTTTTCGGGATATATCAGTTTGGCGACAAGTTATGACTGTCTCCTGATACAAGTTTGACGAACTAGGAAATTTAACACCGGATATCAATTGGTGACAGAAAATCAAATTCACACATAAATTTCAGTTGTTGAATAATGATTGGGAACCCTAAGGAAGAAAAACTGTATGAAACGAGGAGCTGTACGCTGAGAAAGTTAACTCCCAGTGTGAACGTTTCAAAATTAAAGAAATCAAGGAAGATATGTTTTATACCTAATTTTTGTGCAAGGTTTAACGGCGCCTAAAAACAAGGAAGTTCGTTCAAGGATTTTAGCAATGTTGGAGCATAATACGGAAATATCTTTACAGAAAGTATCGGAGGAATGCCAAAAATTGCTTAATATTAAACGGAATAATTTATTTATTGAAGAAAAGAGTATTGCCCGGATAAATAAAGCAACGTGCCTACAAAGAAGAAAGACCATATTGCAAACAATGTGGCAACAACAATCATGCTACAAGTAAGTGCTATTTTAGAAATAAAACGTTTTGAATGTGCGCAAAAGGGACACAAGGCAGTAATGTGTAAAAAGGAAAATTATCGAAAGCCTAAAAGGATAAATACAGTTTTATCTAAAAAGGTTACGAAGAATTTTGGTATGGATAAGATCGAATATTTGGGTCAAATAATTCATCACAAGGAAGAAAACCTAGCCCAAACAGAATAGAAGCGATAAGAAATATGCCTACTTCGGATAACGTGACTTAATTTACAGTCATTTATGGCACATGCAAATTACTACAATTTATATATTCCTAATATGCATGATTTAAGAGCACCATTAAACAAATTATTAGAAAAAAATAAAACATGATTTTGGACAAGGGAATGCGACGAATCATTTAAAAACATTAAAATGTGCTAATTGTCGAATTTAGCTTTAGGACATTTTGATCCAAATAAAGAATCGTAGCGAGTGAATATGGCATAGAAGCTGTTCTTTGACACAAATTCGAGAATGGCTTATCAAAACCTATCGCTCATGCGTCGAGAGCGTTGCTTCCAGCGGAAAGAAATTATAGTCAAATAGAGAAGTAAGCGCTATCTATAATTTATGCTGTGAAGAAATTTCATTCACAGATTGATCTATAGAAGATCGTTCGTGCTACAAACCGACCATAAACCCTTAATCACTCTCTCATCACCTTCGTCTATGTAACACCCGGCGCAATGGTGGCAGTGGAATGCCTTTCTTGTGGTGAAAGTATTATATATATATATATATATATATATATATATATATGTGTGTGTGTGTGTGTGTGTGTGTGTGTGTGTGTGTGTGTGTGTGTGTGTGTGGAAATCGAATTCAACACCCAGCAACAGCAGTCAGTTTCATGCTCATACGTCAGGCTACTTTTATTGCTGTAGCTCTGCTATTGAACATTCAGTCAAAAATATGGTATACCTTAAATCTACTTTTTACTATATATATATATATATATATATATGTGTGTGTGTGTGTGTGTGTGTGTGTGTGTGTGTGTGTGCATTTGAATTTAATAAGCAAATATTGTAGATAATGTGAAGAAACGTACAACTGCATTTTACTGGAGAATCTATTGGTGATTTGCCGCGTCTACTTTGAATTGAAAGTACGAACTTCATATTCATACTAAAATTTAATATCGTTCTTAGTTTGAAACACGTCCGATTATGCACTGAATCTCATCTGTTACTCCTACCAAAAGAAGAAAATAGTAAAATCAGTTTTATTCATGCAATTTTGGATACCAATGTAATTCTTATTTATTTTTAAGAAATCTATAATTTGCTTTATCAAAAATTTGTTCAATTTTATTTCACGCTTCACTGATTGTTTCATAATTAGATTCATGTTTCAAATGAAACCTAGTTTTCATAAGAAGTTTGTCGACTTTCCATTATGATTCTCGTCTGTTGCCGAAGAATTCGCTTGCTGTTGTTCTATATCATTCCCAATTGATTCTCTGTTAGCAATAAATTATTTTCTGCACTTAAAGACAAGAACCATCTTATTTTGATTTTCATTGCAAGCAAACAACCAATTGCCATCAATAAACTGTGAAAATTCTAAATCTAATAATATCGAAAAAGAATATCGAAATTTAATTGAAACAAAACAACTCCGATGTGTTTTTGATAATATCCTTTCGCTTTTTTCTGATTAGTTATAAACAAAATCTGTGCAATGTATTAGTTGAAACAACTTGAAAACAATGAATTTGGTAAATTGTCCGTAAAGAGCAGGGAAGTTTAATTATTTTAAAAAAATAATTTAAAACAAAACATATTTTGGACATATGACGTAAATATTTATTCTGCATAAAAACTAAATCAAATTTTAAAGAGCCCTCAACACAACCAAGAATTTCAATGAAGACTTTAGTACGGAATTTCGAATAGAGAAATCTGTGGTGTTAAAACGCCTACCTGAAACGAATACGAAAGACTTGAAATATCTGATTAAAAAAATAATACATCGATTCTAAATGTTCTTTTTTTTTTTACAAGAGAAAGCATCTGACGTTTGAGCAGAAAGAGTTAAAACGAATTGGCGAATACTGACAGCAGTTCTTTCAGTAAATTACAGAGTATCATGGAAAAAATCTAAATAACTAGAACATTTCTAGTCGCTTTATCATAACCAGCTGGTTTTCTAGTGCGTATCGCTGTTTATGAGAGAGAGAGTAGTGTGAGTAATGTCACAAACGCATGTTGAGAGAAAGGTCTATTTAAATTTGAAGGATGAGAAAACCAGTTCACATTGGGAGTCCTATTTAGATAGTTATGATTAAACTGAATAATAGACTATTTGAAACGAATATTAGCGGTTACCCGCTGACCGAATTAGAGTTGTTTCTATCTGGTCGGATCTACAGTATTGTTTGTTGATTTAGCAAATTATGTCACCATATCGCAATTACGTATGTAGCCATGATGCATTCGTCTTGTATAGACTTTTAAACTGGGTATCATAATGGGAATATTGGGTTTATATATTTGCAGCAAACATCAGTTTCTTTATTTAACCTGATCCCTCCCCTGAGACGAGAGGTGACATATTTTTTTTTAATTTTATGTGGGTAACCCGAGCGTGTACATTCTGGCCAAGGGCAAAAATTGCCCAGGCCCGGCACTGCCGGTTGCACTGGCACTAATTACTCAGTATGCTGCTCTCTCACGCAAATAGATTAAGAATAGGCTGTGTTTAGTGTGTATGTTGATACATTTATAAATTGTGAAAATAATTTTATTTTAACCACAGAGCATGATTTATATCAGGAGTGGGAAAACTATGCATAGGACACACCAAAAGATTTCATGCGGCCTGCCAAATGTTAGTAACTTTGAAAGAGATATTATTTTTTTTTTAAATTGACTTATTCTGTTTACAAACAAATGTGTTACTAGTGAAGTTTCTACTTCTAAATATAAAGTATTTTTTCTTTAAATTCAGTAACTTTGTATGTGTTTCAATTGAAGTTTCAGCTTTAAAATATTAATTAATAAAAATTGTCTATTTTTATTTAAACAGAGTTACTTTGTTTTTTTCAAATAAGTATATTTTCTACTTTATAATTATTAAAAATAATTGTTTTTTTATATGGCAAGCTGATTTTGTCTTTCAAATGTATTTCATGTGAAGGTTTTATGTAAAAATACGTATTAATAAGAAGTTTAAAGTATAAAATAAGTTACTGTGTCTTTGAAATAAGTGCATTTCATACAGTTCTTTAAAATAATAATTAATAAAAATTAACTGCATTTTTTTTCTTTAAAAGTTTTTATGTTATCTATTTTAAATAATAATTATTTTCGTTAATAAACTATGTGGCCCTATAAAATCGTAAAATTTTGAATGTGGCCTTTGCAATCAAAAGTTTGTCCTACCCCTTTTAGTCAACACAATTTGAAAATGTCAAATAATGGATTTTCCTCTTCTGGCAGATAAATGAATATATCGAGACGATAAATACACAAAAATAAATAAGTATCTTAAATTTGCTAAATAATTAAATTGTGAAACATAAAACTGACAGATGTGCCAATCGTTATCAGAGCACTGGGAACGGTGCTGAAGAAAGTGAGAAAAAACTTTGGAAGTAATGAAATCGTCCATATGACGGTATTGATAAAAAGGTCTAAGGTATTAAGAACAGTGCCGATTGAAGAAGGAAACTTGCTATCATTTTATTAAATTATTATTTACACGGACATTCAATGGGGGAATATTAATATGTTCACCATTTGGTTGGTGTACTTAAGATATTTTTGAAAAAGAAAATTCTAAATATACTTATCTATCTCTTGTGAGTATTTGTTTATCCCGAACCGTAACTTACATTCAATTGAGAAAAAAATAGTGTTTCTGGTACCAGCTGCTAAATTTTAAGAACGACTGAAAAGAAAGATATGATTTCCCAACTGAATTCGTAATTAATTATAGTCTGAAGTACAACTTTCAAAACTATTTTCTTTTTTAGTATGGGATTTAGGAAGGAAATGATACTATAAGAAATAAAACTAAGCTAATGCCGTATGCTTTGTTTTTAAAAGAATAATATTTGTTAGAAGATGAACACTTCCTTATATATGTATATATATATATATATATATATATATATATATGTGTGTGTGTGTGTGTGTGTGTGTGTGTGTGTGTGTGTGTGTGTGTGTGTGTGTGTGTGTATATGTCCGTGTGTGAGTATGCATATGATTATATGTATAACAATATCTATATTAATTAATATAACTTCGTCTTCATGTGCCTTGTTTCTTCAAGAAATAGGCAATCATGGATTTCAACATGGCATTGTCACTTGTTGCTCTCAAAATTCTTCCTCTTTGTATCTCTCCAAAACCTTGATTTGCCATCCATTTACTCAGGCCTATCATATAGGTCTAGTGCTGCTTTCTCCTGTCTCCGTTTCCCTCTATCCATCCTGTGAGTATTAAATTCTCCAAGTTCTTCTTCCTCATTACAAGAAACCTCATTTATCTCTTCGTTATATTAAGGATGAGTTTTCTCCTCGTTTCCATCCTCTCCAACACCTCGACGTTATTTACGTGCTCAGGCCATAGTATGCTGAACATGTTTCTGTAGAACCACATTTCTGCTGCCACAAGCCTCTTCTTTATCCTTGAGGAGATCGTCAAATGTTCTCTGCCATACAGAAAAACAGACTTCACTTAACAATCCAGCATTGTTTTTTGTTTCCAGTTAGATATTTATGTCTTTCAGTACACTGGTTAGCCTTTTAAATCCGTTGTTGGTCATGCCAATGCGTCTTTGGATCGCAACATTGCACTCCCCATCTTCTGTCAGCACGCTTCCCAGGGACTTAAATTTCTTTACTTGATGTATTTTAGTTTCTCCGATCTTTCGTTGGCGCTTTGGGGTCTTATTCTTAGTCCTTTCTTCTCGCTTTCTCTTGCTACCTTCCGTGTTTGCTATCAGCACTGTGTCATTTACGGATCTTACATTGTTGAGACTGTGACCGCCAATGACAAATCGTGGCAAAGGATTTATTTCTCTCAGAATTGTTTCGCTGTATAAGTTGAATAGATCCGGTGAGCATACACATCCTTGTCTTACCCCACTTCCTATTTTTGTGTAGATTCTGAATTCACTTTCTATACGTACGCAAGAATTTTGCTGCCAATATAGATTCTTGATTATCTTAACGTCTTTTCCGAACATGTCGAGGTTGTTCAGCATCTCTATCAAGTCTTTGTAGTGTACTTCGTCAAATGCTTTTGCGTAGTCTATAAAGCACAGGTAGAGGTTCTTCTGAATTTGCATTGCTACTTTCAGATAGCATTCTGAGCCTGAATATAGCATTCCTTATTCCATGAGTATGTACATACTTATGACTATACACACACAGACACATAGACACACATATACAACAACAACAAAAAAACACAGACGATAAAAAAAGAAAAACATTCCACATTTAATAACAAATACATTTGGTAAAAGGTGAACATATTCCTGAATATATGTTTATGTGTAAGCAGATATATTTGTATATGTAAAATAAAAGTAAATTATTATGTATACATAAGCTCGATTATATATATATATACATATATATATATATATATATATATATATATATATATATATATATACTGAAAAGATATTCGTAATCTTAAAAAGTTTGAAAACATCTATATCAATATTTTTATAATAATAATAATAATAATAATAATAATAATAGATAGATAGATAGATAGATAGATAGATAGATAGATATGTAAATATCAAAGTAGGAATTAAATAATCATGTAAAATGATTTTCACACAACATCAACAATACAACAGTAACTATCTCAGCATCAGCAGTTGTTGATATTCCAGAAACTGCCAGAAATGGTAACAGTGTTGGCGAGTAATCAAACCCATACGAGTTATAACCGGCGTGACGATGTTATTGAAACTCATACAGAATGGAAAATACTTTTGGAATAACGTAAATTTACCACACACACACACACACACACACACACACACACACACACACACACACACACACACGTACATATATATATATATATACATATATAAGGAAGAGTGAAAAAATTAGAGTGAGAAAAATAGATAAAATTATTTTCTCTCTTTTAAAAATAAATATTTTTAAGATCTAAATCTATGTTTACATATATATATTTATGTGCATGTGTGTGTGTTACATGCACATAGATTAACATAGAAAATATTTATATCAAGATAGATAGATAGATAGATAGATAGATAGATAGATAGATAGATAGATAGATAAAGTATCAGAGTGATAAGAGTATAAACAAATAATATGATTCTTACATTTAAGATGTTAGCATTTACTTCCATTTGGCGAAACATAGGGGGCGATGAATCAATAAAAAGCACAATTGAAGCGATGTTCTTTAAGTGTGTCTTTCTTTTTTACCTACCTTCCTATACAATCTGATGTTTAGACCAGGCGCTTCAGTAAATGCAGACATGAGTTCGTACAAGGAAAATCAATATAGGTTGAATCAATGATAAGGGATAAGTAGGGTGTGTGGATGACGACAGCAAACTGTTTGAACATTCGAGAGAATGATATTTTTATTTTTGTGTTGAAGATTAAATAATTCACCCACGGAGACACAAATGAACTCGACTGGACGTCTTAAATAAAGAACGGTAAATGAATCTAAAAAATACCGTTGGAGTCATTCAAGACTATTTCTAACCGACGTTACGGTGAGTACCCTAAACAAGACTTAATATTATAACCGCTAGAAACGAGTTATAACATGAAATATATACTGAAATCATACGAGTTATAACACAGTAAGACAAACGTTGGTTTAATAGTTTTTCTTTAGTGTTTGTAAAAAAAGAAAAAAAAGAGAAAACAGAAAAAGTTATTATTCAAGTATAGAAGAAATATTAACAAAAGTGTTAAAACATAGCAACAGCAAGAGCATCAGTAACTAAATCCGCATCAGCATTTTCTGATACTCTAACAACAAATGCTAAGTGAAATAATTCAGAATACGGAAAATTCCATATTTTCCACTACTAACGCTGTGGAAAATACTATATCTAAATTCACATACAACTCTGATGATGAAACTATATTTTCTGATTATTTTAGAAACCACGAGAATATTTTCAAAGAACAATGCAGCGACTAGGAAGACGAGAAAAATCAAGACATTTGTTGAGAAACTGAACACCGGTAAAACATGAAAAAATACTGTAATTTTTTACTACTGAAAAAAAAGAAAACAAGAGAAATTTGTTTTGAAGAAACAGTAAATATTCTGACTAAAACATATAGCAAGAAAAGCTACTCGATGGAATACTCAATGGAAATCTATCAATCCGATGAAAAAAGAAACCGGTGGTTTGTCACATATGCTACAATTGTTAATAAAGCGTTTAACAGATTCAGATTACACGAAATGATTTCGGACATGTTTGAAGGGTAAATTTTTGTTCAAGTGTTAACGGCGAGAAATGTGCTGTATTCCTTCAGGACGTTAGTGATCATGGCTTTCCACATCTTTCTTGCCTTGTAGCTCTTATCAAAATTTCTTCTGTCACCCTTCCCAAACACCGCTCTGCTATTTATTTGCTCAAGCCCATCAAGTATGTTACACGTTGCTTTCCATAGTCACTTTTTTCCTCTTTTAAGCAAAGTTTTTTCTTATATTTCATAAAATAGTTAATACAATAATGATATTTTTCGACCAAGTTATAGAGCATTAAAGATTATAAATAATTTAAGCAAATGCAACTTAATAAAAGGAAAATAAAGCAAACTACTGTATAAACCATAGAAGAGAAAATCTATTTAAGAATGTTTTAAAACATGCATAAACGGAAGAAATATATTTTTGCTGCATTAATATATAGACTCCTTCTGAACTCTGCCCCGTCTTCTTACAATTCAGCTGAAAAAAATAATTGAATTTGTCTTGTAACACATCATCCCAAAGTTTGAAAATTGAAACAAAAGACGATTTTGTTGGCTAAGTTACAAGGCTTCTAACAAATCCTAAATAACTCTGACATTCTGCTGACACATTCTGCAACTTAATGCTTTGATTTTTTTAAAAACAAATGTGAATGTTCGGACAATATAGCATTTCTTCTTTTTCTATGCGCCGTGTCCCTTGAGAACGTAGGTGATCATGGCT
>JBBBDQ010000488.1:6615000-6652500 GCA_037127315.1 Ascarosepion bandense
CAAGTGAATCTAATTCGCATAAACTGAATGTACCGAAATAGCTTAGAATTAGAACGCGATACTCCGATTTTGTATTCCGAGCCACTACCCACAACCCCACCTGCACATCCATTAAGAGAAGGAAATAGGGAATCTAGAAGAAATCAAATACAACATTTGATTGTTTTATTTCAATGGTTTAAGCTTCAAAACATAATGTTACAAGATTTTTTTGAGAAAGAGTCCATGTCATTGAGTCGAAATTTGTCGCCATTTGCAAGTACTAATGATGGTTTCTACCAGTCATAATTTACAGTGTCATTAGTTTCTTTCTCTTTTTTTTTTTTTTTTTTTTTTTGGCAACATACTGGTTAGTTATTTCGCCATTATCCCAAGTCAATCAAAAGATGTCTTCTTCGTTTGTTGTCGCCGCCTGGAGTCTTGCATTATTTCGAGCACTTGTTGATTAAAGCAAACAAATCAAGGGACCAGTTACTGGCTTGTCAATAAAATATGCTTGAATGATCATAATTATGAAGGAAGGAAATAATGAAGAAACAGATGACGAAGAAGACAAAAATATCTTAAAAGGAATAAAGAAATTCAATAGGGGAAATTATAAAAGAAAGCAAAATTGTAGAGGAAAATGTAAGGATAAAAAAGAATGAAAAGAAAAAGCGATGAAACAAGCGAAATAAATAAACAATGAATAAAAAAGAAAATAATCAAATATCCATGATGAAGGAATAAAGAATTTTAAAAAAAAGTGTTGTAATGCAAAAGGAAAGAAATAAAGAAGAACTATTACAAGGAATGAAAAAAAAAAACGAAAATGTGACTACGTCGAAAAGGATGTATTCATAAAAGTAAATAAGTAAAAAATGGGAAGTAACAAATAAAGCTGGAAGGTTTGCCAGGAAAAGAAATGATCACTGAATATGATGAAAGAAAATGAGTAATGAAAAAAAATGATAAAAACGGCAAAAACATACGATAAAAAAATGAAACAGAAAATGCTTTTATTTTTATTTATTTATTTATTCTTTTTTTACATAATTTGCATTTGGGCGTCTGATTATTTGTGCAGGCATCCTTACAATTCCGGGATAAGTAAATAATTTCGATCAATTTTAACGACTTCTCTCAAAGCGATTTTGGCCTATTAGGCTCTCAAGAAGGGATATTCTTGAAGGTTTTTTTGTGGTTGAAATAAAATACGAATAAAAAAAACATAAATATGATTCGATTTTGCGAGAATTGTCAGTAAAGGAGAATATACTTTTCTTCATTTGATAAATTAATAGTTGAAACTGCATTGCAAACTTTACTAATTATTCGTATATTATATATATATATATATATAAATCATATATTATATATATTCATAAATATTCATATATTATACATATACAAAAACACTCACTTTCTCCATATATATATATATATGTGTGTGTGTGTGTGTGTGTGTATGTGTGTGTATGTGTGTGTGTGTATTTGGAAAGCAAACACTTGTAAAATCAAGATTTATTAAAAACGACTGACATTGTACTGTGATTAATTTTTTCTTTCATTTTTTCTGTGTTCTTACGATGTTCTTCTTTTCTGAAAATTATGCAGAAATTGTCTAAATGTTTAAATATATATTGTTTAAATATATATTGTTTAAATATATATATATATATATATATATATATATATATATATATATATATATTTGAGAAAATGAACAATTATCGAAAACGTATATCTATTTAACATGTTTTTCTTTTATTAAACCAACGTCAAATGTTGAGAAAAACCAGACAAAGAGACTGAAACTGCGGTAGTGTTTCGATTTTGTTATTTGGTCAGTTCTCATTGCTCAGACACATGTCAGGTGTATTACAACCGTAGATAATTCTATATATATATGTAAGTTTGTGAAAATTCTTTTATGTCTAATTGGGCATCAGATTGTAATACGTGTGCGTATTTGTTTATTTATATCTGTCAATGTTTTCACCTTTGTGAGGTCAGGTAAGGCCAGCGGATTGTCAAAACATTCTAATATATGGTTGATGTTTTCAAATAAGTATGTATTATTTGTCCTAGATCGATAGAAGTTAGATTATATAAGAATTGCTACATAGAAATTTGACGAAGTAATGTAATGTTTTAAGTGCGTGTTTTTAGTTAGCAGTAATGTTACAAAGTTTTCAATCTATTGTCTTCTCAAAGAATTAAGTTTTTTTTAATTAGTCTGGCATTAGTGACATAATTGCATTTCACTAATGCCACTGACGAAGTTTTAATAGAAATTGAAAATGTAGCATTGATCGAAGTTTCGTATTTATTCTTTATTTTATCATCTTGTTGGATTCTGTTTCATTTTTGATCTGCGTTTGATCTTTAACTTATATATATAAGTATATATATATATATATATATATATATATATATATATATGTGTGTGTGTGTGTGTGTGTGTGTGTTGTGCATTTTGGCAGTAATCTCTGTTTTATGCAGGTTTCATTGAAAATGAAACACTTGGTATTATCATTAAATTTTTATATAATTTTTCGTGGGTTCTTTTACAAATAATAAAGGAATTGTCCAAATGCTTTGTGTTTCTGAACGCCCCGGTTATACTTTTACCCACTATTAATGATGAATTTTATTTTACGTGTAACTGAATATCTGTAGGGCTATGTGTGTAGAATCATGTGTGTTTTATATTCTGAACAAGGTAAGCACGTTATTACCATGTTCATAATTGTAGGATTTTTCATTTATTATTAATGCTTTCATTATTTTACCCTTTTTTGCATTGAACTAATGAAATTATGTGTTTACTAGCAACACCCATAATAGCATCTAAATGCAAAAAAGATGAAAAATTACAGAATCGCACGAAAACACAGAACATTAGACAAATCCTATTTTATTTGTATTCTGAAACGAAAAATAATTTAGGAACACACAAAAAAATTTACAAAAATGTTAGCGATAATATCTTGTAAGCCATTTGCAATTAAATCTGTATGAAGTAGCGATTGCTGCCCAAATACACAATATATATTTTAATTGTAATATTTTTTGTATAATTTTCATGTATTTTTATGATTATTTTCTTTTCAGAATTCAAATTATATAAGAACTGACCAAATGTTTTGTACGTTAAAGCGCTTTCGGCTATACATTGAGCCATTATCAAGAATTAAATTTGTTTTACTTGTAAATAAACATGAGAAAAGTTTATGTATATAGTGTATTGTGTATGTTATGTTCTGAACACGATAAGCACATTGGTACCGTGTTCATTATTGATGTTATTAATTTTAGGATTTATATTTTTTATTAGTAATGCCTCGATTATTTTTAAGCTTCTTTAGCATGTGGAAAATCTTATTATGTATGTGTTGCCAACAATAAATATCATAATAAATATAACTCTACGCATAAAATGTTCTCATATTTATTTACAAGTAAAACAAAATTCATTCTTGATAATGGCTAAAAGTATAGCTGAAAGCGTTCTAAAATAAAAAAATCCACTAGACAGTTCTTATATAAATCGATTTCTGAAAAGAAAACTCATAACAATATATAACAATGACATAAAAATTAATGTTAATAACTTGTCTACCATTTTTAATAAAACCTATATATATATATATATATATATTCATATACATATATATATATATATATATATTTCATTTTTTATTAATAATGCTTTCATATATATATATAATTTTGTGCTTGATATAAGTGTTAAATTTCAAAAATGTTTTTTGCAATTTTTAGAATTGATGCATTTTTCTTTTTGTTAATAGTGGTTCAATTATTTTAAAACATTCTTGCCCTTGAATGATGAAATTAGATTTGTATTAATATATATATATATATATATATATATATATATATATATATATATATAAAAATTTAAAATAAAACTCTGAAAACTCTATATATATATATATATATATATATATATATATATATATATATATATATATATATATATTATATATCAAAGTTTTATTTGAAAAAATATTCATATTTGTCCCTGTAAATAAATAATACTATTTACATCGAGCCATCCACCTGTATTATGTTTAATATTAATAAAATTAATGTTAATATAATCTGGTTTTAGAAATTTACCTACAAGCTATTTTATTTTTGTTTTTCATATATATATATATATATATATATATATATATATATATATAAATATATCGAATTAATGGATTTAATTTTAATGCTACATTTTCATTATTTTAAACATTATCAGAGTGTATATTTATAAATTGAAATAGTATTTTCATTATTAAAATGTAGTTACTACATCTATCGGCATGTACGTTCGAAAATGCATGGCTTTAAATACAAAAAGATTTTAAAATCTTTTTATCTAATATTTAATTCATATACAATACGTCATTTTACGGCACGGATTTTTCACACACATTATATATCTGCATGCACATGACGTGCGGGTAGTGTAAAGAATGTGAGTGAAGGAAATAAAATCTGTGAGCAGAGTTCGAAATTCCTGGAATCTACTTTCACGCCAATATCATTGATTAGTTCCTGAATCCTCATAATTTGGAATAATGCTAGAAATACGTCGGTTTATGATATTAGAATTATAAAATTTATGATTTTTCTTTAAATTTGATAATTTGAAATTGTATAACCTATATTTTTCTTACTACTATTTCAGATAGTTGTGAAACTATAAGTTTTCAAACTGAGTCACAAAGCGATACGGCAAATCAAGAAATCGAATAATTTCAATGCAGTTTTGCTGTGTGATGATCGTTTATTCGTCTGCAATATATTAGAACACGTTGTTATTAAAAAAACAATTTACAGTAATTAACCAAATGTGTCTACTAAAATTTATGTTCCGAACGTCTGTCATAATGCAAATTTTCGTAAATAAATCTATTTTCTCTCTGTTCTTTCTGAACTAACGCACACATATCACATGAAAGATAAAGACAGAATTGTACCAATCATAAGTGTACAAAAAATTGAAAGGTATAAACTGATACTATCTGATGAGTTGATGGTGAAACATTATTCGATATATTCCTCTAAACAATGATTTATTATAAGAGTAAGTAAGTATCAAGCAATTTGTGCAGATATAACCAAAATGTGTGTCACTCGGCAGAATTCAAACCTGCGACCCCTATCAACATAGGTGAAGCCACCAATTTATATAAGGCTTGATTTGACTTCTATTAGACAGTGGAATCATTCGTGGTCGAATGGTCTAAGACGCACTCGATCAGTTAGTAGCTCCGTATATGTTGATAGGGGTCGCAGTTTCATATCCTATAGAGTGACACACATTTTCGTAAAAAAAAATTACGTAAATAATCAGGCCAGTAGAAATAAATATATCGATATAATGTTTGATTAAAAACCGAATATCAATTCAAATACGATAATGATTAAAAATAATGTTAAAACAAATAAATTAAGTATGCTGGTTGTTAAAACCATTTCGTTAATATTCAGAATTTTCCGTAACACACTCACACGCGACCGATTTGACATCAGGCAAAGATTCTACATATAAGCTATTGGTGAACAGTGGATATATAAGTAATGGGTATGTCACATAGCCGTGACATAAGTGTATATAAAATAAATGATATATGTAAACCCATACCATAATGATTTATTTAAGAAAGTAGATATCAAATAATTTTTGCAGACATATTTAAAAATCGCAATTAATTTATATATATAAAATATATATATATATATATATATATATATATATATATATTAGTCAACCACATACAAGCCTGTTTCGCCTGTCAGTGTGGCTAGATACATCCACTTGCTTCTACCCGGGATTCCCTTCCGTATTCTCGTTTCCCTGATAGCTACAATCTCCAAGAGTTTAAATGCAATGTCAATTGTCTTCTCATTTCTCCTTGATCCTCATCCTTCTCTCATTAAACCAGATGATATTTCTTTTTCAGTTTTTGCTTTTTCGTTGCGGAGGTGTATATTGTAGTTGTTTTTTTATCCACATACGACGAAGCACTAAAAAATATGGATACAAACAACAACAACAATATACACCTCCGCAACGAAAACCAAAAACAGAAAAAGAAATATCATCTGGTTTAATCCACCATACAACAAAGCCATCAAAACAAACATAGGTAAGACATTCCTGAATTTAATAGAAAAACACTTCACGGTGACAAACCGATTAGCAAAAATATTCAACAAAAACAACGTCAAAATTAGTTACAGCTGCAAAAAGAATATTACACAAATATTAAAAAGCCACAACAAAAAATTAACAAAGTACAATAATGCCATCGAAGAAGATCAATACAACTGCAGAAACTAACTACATGCCCACTCCAGAGAAATTGCCAACAAACAAATATAGTATATAAAGCCAAGGTAAGTGAAAACAACAACACATGTACTAAATCGGTGCCACTGAGGGACCATTTAAGAAAAGAAATGACAACTACAATCTTTCATTTAACAACAGAAAATACTTGAACAGCACTACACTATCAACATACGTATGGCGTCTAAAAGACAGAAATATTTCACCAACAATAAGCTGGGAAATACTGAAAAAAGCACCTGCTTACAAAATTACAAAAAAAAGTACCTACTTTGCCTACATGAGAAAGTAGCATTATATCTCATACCCCACAAAAGAACTTACTAAACACGAGATCAGAACTAATTTCCAAATGCAGACATGAAAATAATTACCTATTATCACAATTTATACCAAACGAATAAAAAAAAAATCACACGTCTCTGGCATAGTAAAATTAATAATTAATAAACACTAACAAGCATTACAAATTAGAATTTCTACCATTTAAATATGCGCAACCACAAAAAATAATAAAAGAAGCCAATAACCGACTTTAAAACAAAAATAACAATACAGCCTTAAAGAAAATAATAGAAATTATTACCTACCATAGTTTCACACAGAACCCATCAAAAGTACATATGTACGTACGATAAATCGACATCTATTCGCGCGTTAACGTTGACATCGCTACCCTATTCGAATACGCCAACCGAATGAATATGTAGGTTTGCAACGGCACACATATACATATATATACCAAACCCCGCACGATTCGCATGTGTATGTTTATGCAAGCCTCAGTGACCGAACGCGCCTCTGTGTGTGTGTGTGTGTGAGTGTGTGTGTGTGTGTGTCCTTGCGCGCGTTGATGGGTGTGTATATATATATATATATATATATATATATATATATATATATGTCTGCGTCTGCCGTGACGACAGATTTCCCCCACTTCCACAAAAATATACGAATATAACCAATTATTTTTAAAAAAATTAATCAGTTTCTCTGACGATCGCAAAAGCGTGAAACCCAGGGTTACAAACTCACACCTATATATATATATATATATATAGTTCTGTTTACCAGTCCACACGTGTATACCTGTAAACAAAATAGGTAAAATTGTCATGTAAAATTTTCGAAAACCGTTATGCAGAATTTTGTGATTTTTTGTCAGCGTTTAGCTGTATTGTGCCATTTTTTATCTGTACTACATTTCAGAATGTATGTAACGTCTCTTCACGACTTTATGTTTTTCGTTGCTCGAAGAAAGATTTGTCCTGTAACTTAACCTTTTTTTTCAGTAATCCATTCACATGCCCATATCAATTATTGTCACTAAATTCAAGAATCAACAATTTAATCCATAATTCTATTAACCTACGATAACATTTAGTGACATAGCAATAGTGTGTTCAGTCTTTGTGCAACGAGGTGTATTTAGAAAGCTTCAGTGGAAGCAGGGTGAGCAATAAATGAACTATGCTAAGCATAAGAAATCAGTTAAATGCCGTACGTGATACACGCTTGTGCGATCATGTCTCGAAATAGACATGACTGACAAGGCCGAACATTTTCCCGTAGTAGGTTACCATTATTTTTTGAGGGAGAGTGATTGCCAACTAATGCTATAGAGCCCAATCTGTCCTGCTATTTAACACGTAGCTGGAGGAAGACGAAACGGATTAATACCTTCCCTAAAGGGATTTGCGCCAAAGTGAATGCAATGAATTCAATTAGAATTCGAACTCAGCACTCCAATTTTTCGTTCCCGTCCGATATTTATTTGACTTCTTGTTATTTAGACCTGTTTTCAATGTTAATTTAAATGAATCTATATATATATATATATATATATACATATATATATATATATATAATCCTAAGTCTATGCCAAGACTTGGGGTTTTATGCATCATGTAATTATCAGGTGCATATTTCAAACTTACTTTGAAATATGCACCTGATTAGTGTATAACGCATAAAAATCCGATTCGTGCGATATATATATAAATATATATGTATATTTGTTTATATATATATAATGCAACACTGTTCGTATATTGGCACTGTTTTTTTTTAACATTTGGATAATACTATACATATGTGTACCATCATAAGTATATTTTTTATTTTACGCCAATATATATATATATATATTTTTTAAACATATACTGTTAAATATAAGAGACAATGAATGTCTATTATGTTTAATCATGAGCCGTTCTAAACATCGTATTTTTACTTTAATTTCAATTTGAGAATAAAAACAAAAATTTTCCAACCTTTATATATATATATATATACAGAGAGCCAGACAACCTACCTAAAGTGAAAAGCTGGCTAACGAGGAAAGAAACAAACAACAAATAAAAAGAAAATTCAATCAATTAATTGGATTTCCTTTATATTTTTTGTTTTTTTCTCTCTTTGTTAGCCATCTTTCCCTGACGATCCGTTTAGGTGAAACCTAGGTAGGTTGTCTGGCTCTCTAGGTATTCTTTATTTATTCCGCTCTACCTAAGTATTGAGCGCTTTTTGTTTTTCTGTTAGTTGATTGCTCGTGTCGGGGTATTTTCTTTGGGCTACTTGCTGACTCGGTCTGAACTATTTAAGTGATGTTCATGTCAGTCAGTTAGTTAAGTGCCATACGTGATACATGCTTGGGGGATCATGTCTCGAAAGAGACATGACTGAATGGGCAGTAGATTATCCCGCAGTAGGTTGCCATTGCTTATTGCGGTAGACTGGTTGCCAACCAAGGCTATAGAACCCAATCTGTCCTGTTATTTAACCCATGACTGGAAGGAATAGACGGGTTAATGCCTTTCCCAAGGGTATTTACGTGTAAGTGAATGCAATGTATTCTGCTGGAATTCGAACTCGGGTTTCCGAGCGTTCCGAACCGATAGCCATTGCACCACAAAGCACATATGTACTTAGCACTTTCTTTTTTCAAACCATTTTTCGCTTCTTCGTAAATACGTAGAAGGTTTTTCGGCACGAGTATAATTATTATCTCTTATATATATATATATATATATATATAATTATTATCTCTTATATATATATATAATTATTATCTCTCTCTCTCTCTCTCTCTATATATATATATATATATATATATATACCCTAAATTGAATAACTAGACATCCTTAATTGTTCGAGTAGATTATATAAAGTTTTCAGTTCGGAATTCACTGGAGGTTACCTGGATTTTCCTCGATGGAAGCTGGAGTAAACAACGGCCGAAATGTTGGGATAGCAACGAAAAATATGAGGACAATAATCTGTTTGTAAATATTGTAAATCGTTTTTACATTAGTTTAACTTTTGTGAAGCAATACAAGTGTTTTCCATTTGTCAGCTTAACAGTCTGCCTACATGAATACATACATGCGTTCATTCTTTTTATACATTTAGGACCTGCTTAGATTTTCTTTTGCTATAGATCGTATTTGGATTATATATAAATATCTGTCCATAAGGAAAAACCTGAAAATTTGTTGTTCGTTTTGCCTTATAGAATATAGCTTAATTAATCTTAGACTGCTCATATGCACACAAATATATACGGACGAAAGATATTCATAATTGATATTTGCCATATATATATAAAATATTTTTGGCATGGTAATTATGAATGTTTGTGCAAACATTTTGAGAATTTCTTTCCAAAACTAAATAGAGTATTAAAATATATCCACCGAAATTAATCAGCCTGCAATTTAGCTTTTTAAAGGTTTTCAATAACTTTTCACAAGTCATTTTTTTATTTCTAACTATATATCCTAAACTGACATAGAAGCAACAAATTAGTCGGCTGAATGAATAAAATATAGGAACGAACCTGTCTTGACAATTACCATTCTTGTATTTACTACCACGAGAAATTAGAAGGAATGGGAAAAGATGTGTATGGTCGACTTTCTTTAAGTACGAAGAGATGCGAGAACTAAACAGCAATTGAAAGAAGCATATATAAGAACACAAAATATGAATTACAAATTATAAATCCAAGTACAAAAATTTGAATATCTAAGAAGTGTTTTAACAGAGGACGAAAAAGTGCAACACTGAAACTGGATAATGAGAGATCATTCGTAAAAAAAAAAGCCAAGCAAAGTATTAAGAAACAGAAAAATCTCCTTGGAAACAAAGATAAGAGTTATTAAGTGTTATGTATTATCGATCTTCCTATATGGCATTAGATGCTAGACAATCGCATTACAGATGAAGAAAAAACTTGAGACAACAGAAATATGGTTCTACAGAGGGATACTGAGAATACGATTAACTGAACATGTGAACAATATCGAAGTTTTAGAGAGAATGGAAGAAAATTACATAAACTTCATATCAGAAAGGTACAGTTTAAATTCCTAGGTTACATGAGGGGATTCTTTAATTTTATGGAGATGAATACATATGAAAATATTAATTGCTCGGTAAGTTATTTAAACTTTCATTTTTATCCTATTCCGGACCCGGAAATATATGCATAACACTCACTGATTTACGGTTTGAATTAAAATTAGTAAGTGTACTGATTTAAAAAAAAAATCCCTGAATTATAATAATGACCGTTCTGTATATATATATATATACATATATATATATATATATATATGTGTGTGTGTGTGTGTGTGTGTGTGTGTGTGTGTGTGTGTGTGTGTGTGTGTGTGTGTTTCTGTGAGCCTGAGAGGATCACGTTCATGGACTGAGAGACAATAGCAAGACAGCGTGTTAGATATTTTATCAATGTTTTATTACTTGTTTGCACTAATTATGTAGTCAAGTAGTGAATATATATTTCTCATTTCTAGCAGATAAACGAACCTTCAAATAAAAAGACTGAGAAGAAAAGAATGAACATGACCACAAATCGGCAAAGATAGTCTAACCAGAATCTAGACGTTTGTGTTTAGAAATTTACTAAAATAATTGAGGCTGAACGCAAAATTTCTATTATAAAAAAGATAAAAAAAGAAACGAACGCCGCAAAATAAATCATTTTGGCTAATTAAAAAATGAACACAAATATACTTCCAATGTTAGCCGAAACGAAGGATTGCTTGGGTAGTCTGGGAGACGTGTTTAAAACAATATAACCAGACTATTAAACAGAAAAAAAGAGAAATCCAGAGAAACCAAACATGTGTGTCGTTTGGAGTAGTTCAGCGGTCATAAGACCTATTTTGCTCTTCCTAGAGCCGGGAAAAGCCAAAAGATTGCTTCCGAATTATTGCCAAATCCTTTACTGTCTGACATGATTTTTCAGTTGTTAATTTCTGATTAAGAAATTAAGTATCAAGAAAATTAGGTACTTCCACAGATTCGCGATACCTAAGGATTTGCATGATTTTTTAAAATTAAAAATCATTTTTTAAGCTTTTATTTCAAAATGATTAACTAAATTTAATATTTCTAATAAATAATATAATTGTCTGCATTTCAAAGCAAATTCAAATTGATTGATTTCTTTTGGGATTGTTCTGCGTTGCGCCATTTTTAGACAGTTGTTATCTGAATGTAATTTTCTTTATTAAAACAATCTTCGAAAAATAAAATGTATTTTTATTATTTGAGGATTATTAGCTGGTTAAAATTATAACAATTCAATCAGAAACAAACATTATTTACCTTAAGTTTTAAATATTGCAGTAATGCATATTGTAAACACGATAGTATCGACTGATTTGTTGACAGTATTTTGACAAAATTTATTAAAGCTTTCTACGGAGGCTTTATTCTTTAAAAATGATTAAAGACAATAACATGATCGATTTTTATATAGAATTTTTTAAACAAATCTTTAAAGTTTACAAAACTATTCTTTGTATACTAATTTTTTATTGCATTTTTGATATTTTTGTTATAGATTAACTATTAACATTATCTCAAGTTTAGCGACTATCAGCATTCAGTTATCGATGCAGTCCGCCGTAGGTGATATTTTACTGTTGCCTAGCGCAAGTGGCGATATTATTTCGTGGTGGGGAAGATAGAGAGGATAAGGGAGAGTATGTACTACTGTGAGCACGTGTGCATATGAACGCTTCCGGTTATGTGCCATAGACAGCGACATTTTTGAAGCGGTTTTCTCGAACACGTGTGTGTGTGATGCTCTCCTCTATCTTCCCCTGTGTGTGCGTGTGTGTGTGTGCACGCTCGAACGTGTGCGTGCAGCTGTGTGTGCGTGCGTGAGTGCGTGCGTGTGTTCTGTTTTATATGTGTGTGCAGATCTACTCGGTGTTGGTATAAGAGCATAGATTGGTTTATGGTCTACAAACATTCGTTATATCTGAAGAATTCAAGTTGATCATCCCGATTACAATAGCCTACTATGAGTGGTATATATGTACGCTGGAAAGTTGTGCCAATGTTCTACCAGTGGTTGATAAACGCTGTTCATATAAAGGGAATTGAATAAGACCTCTGCTTAGATGGCCTATAAATTGCAACGATATAAAAAAACAACGACGCGAGTGTTACACTTACATATATCGAGTGTATATATTATATATATATATATATATATGTGTGTGTGTGTGTCTGTGAGTATGTGCGCGTTTACAAATACACGCACACAATCCTATTTACACACTTTTCCGAACTGAATAAAGACAATTGATAGTACTACTCTAGATCTTTGTTCATAATAATGAGTAGACGATATAAATGCGATCCAAATAAAAAAAAAGCGTCAAAAAAATACAAAGATATTGTCAAACATTTAAAACCAATGACATCATTTGGCCTTGCATATTGGAAAGAAAACAAATTCAGCAGATACAGAATATTCAGATGCGTCACTTGACACCCAGGAAAATTTGATAATAAAATTTAGTACTAGTGACACCAAAGAACATTATTTTTAGTAACCACAAGTACAAGTAGTATCTCAGACAATTCGTCTGTATATCTATCCGTGACACACAAGAACATTTGTCTGTAAATCTAAATAACAGTACATATATCAGTAGCTCTAATTACAATATCAAAAGACACATAATCTTTAGTTTCCACTAACAAATATAGAGAAGCGACTGTTTGTTCCTTCTACGGATGAAAGTTTATAGACTGCATTGAGAGTTAAAGGAATTTCATATTTGATAGTAAGCGTTCCTTTGGAATGTCAACACTGGGGTGGAACATTAATGAGAATCTTCAAAAAGCAAAATTGTTTTTACTCAAAAATTTTATTTTACTCTGCTATAATAAATGAAGAAGTCTTCCCACTTAAATCATTAGTATATTCTCTAACAAAAAGAAAAAGTTAATGTTATTTCGTTTTTGTGATGACGTTTATCAAAATTTTCTAAGAAAGTTTCTTCAATTAAAGCTCTAGCTTCTTTTTTAGGATTTAATAAATGTTATTTTCTTCAAATTATTAAGAAACATGAAAATTCAAGAACTCATATGGACTCTATGTTGAATTATTAAAAAGGAAATGTCACTACAACAAAGCTCGATGAGCAAATAAAAGCAGAACAGGAATTCGGGAGGCATTTACTTGAACGAGTGATGATGGCGATTTTTCAGTTAGCAGAATGTGGGTTGAATTTTAGAGGTGATGATGAAATTATCGGCTCGTCAAACAATGAAAACTTTCTCCGTTTGTTGTAATTGATTGCCAGATTTGTTTCATTATTTCGTATCCACATAAAATAGCATGGAAATAAAGATCTGACAATCCATCACACCTATCCAAGTTCTTATGTGAAGAAGTTACCAAGCTAACAAGTGGGTGAAAGAGTGATCCAAAAAATAAGTATCAATAGATTCAAGACTTGATGTTGCCAATGGTGATCAACTCATTGTTTTTTGTTCGATCTTATTCCCTTCTTGATGTAATATTCAATTGAAAGATTTTTTGGCATTCATAGAATCACATTGATCAAGGAATGGATGTACAAACAATGAACATTTAAGAGGACTTTGAAATTGATTTTAGTAAATGCCGGATTCAAATATATGCTAATGAACGAGTGGAAAGTATAAGGGCTGTCAACAGAAAATTCTTTAAAAATATAAGTTTGCAAAATTTATTTCCCTGTGCTTGACATTCCGTAGATATGGTTGGAAGAGACGTAGATGGTATTTCATGGATGCAGTGAATTTCTTTATAGTGGTCAATGAACTTTATTGTTTTTTCTCTGCTTCTACAATCATTGTGGTCATAGCTGAAAACTTATTGTCACCAGAATCAAAAGTTCTGCAACAATTATTAGACAGACAGTGTGAGGCCAATTCAAGAGTTACACCAGCTACCAGTGAAAGATTTGAAGCATTCAGTAAATTTTATGATGATGACACTGAAAAAGGTGATACGTAAGTTTACATAAGAATTTTCGTAAATTTTCCGAGTGCACACATTTCATTGATTTCATGTGAAAACGAATAGAATTCACTTCTGCAATTAATTTCCAACCACGGGAACAATTTGATCATATTGAGAAACAAGCAAAAACGTCTCTACCTGATGTAGAGCAGAAAACTTTCCTAAGAACGCGTAGAGAGCGAAAACAACAGCAGAATGATGGCAGTGCAACTGAAGTCTTGGATGAAATTACTGAAACTGTTAAGCTTGGGATACATTCATTTATCCCTGTAATTGTAATTTTGATATCAATCTTGTTGATGAACTCTTGACTTTTCACTTGTATGTCAAACAGACTTATGTAGAAAAAGAAAGTTTCAAACACAAACACATGTACCAGGTAATAAAAAAAGAAATATTCATGCTACTTTGCTAAATGTGGAACTAATTTTCAGGTTATTACAATGTTTGATATCAACTGTTTTGAGAAAAGATCATTTTCTAGGCTGAAAAGGATCAAAAGTGGCCTTTGTTCGACAATGTCACAAGAGCGGCTGTCTGGTCTGAGTATTCTCTGTATAGAGAATGGTAAATTACGACTAATTGATTTTAATGAGATCATTGATGAGTTTGCACTCAGGGAAGTTAAAAGGAAGATGTTTTGACATTTAATTACCTACGAAAACGCGTAAATAATAGCCAAATCAGAGTAATACGAAAACTAGGCAATTTGGTTATATGACTGTTTAGTGTAAACAATAAATTTCTTCAACACTGTATCATTTAAGATTATTTTTTTCAAAAGTTATTAAAATTATGTCAATTTTCAAAGGTTAAAACGTTACATAATGCTTAAATTTAATTACATGACGTTGACTATGAAAACGGTCTTGTTTTCTCTTTTTATCAAGTTTGTAAATTACATCATGTGACCTGTGTAAGATAGTGTTTGGCGGATTGGGGTTTTGTTCGATATATAATAGCTTTCATGTTTGTTTTAATGTACCTATCTGAACTATAGCTCATAGAGTGTAGACTTAAATTTAGACATAAAAATAAAAACAAATCCCTGAGGCTGAGTCCTGATAAATGACTAAAAATGGGTGAAAAAAATAATTGATCAGGTAACATATATTAATTACTCCTAAAATTTCTGAGGCAGTATGCCAGACTGCCTAGTCAGGAATCCTTTACAGCATAAGGGGTCTCATTACTTTAATAGCGCAGGGCCTCATTTGTCTTAAATCTGGCTCAGGTAGTCGCACGTACTTACAAAAATCGGCACGTTTATGCATATATATATATATATATATATATATATATACAAAAAAAAGGTGCTTTGAAAATATGCTGGGACATTTAACTTTAATAAACTTTGCAATTTATGATTAATAAATATACTTTTACTCAATAAAATTATTCCATATCCTTTACATAATTGATAATAAATTGTAAAAGCTTGAAAAATGTTATATCTTTTTTCAAATTAAAACTTAAAAAAAGTGAAAACAAATCTTGTAAAATTTCATTATACATCGAAGAGAATAGTGCCTTAATTTTATTGCCTTTTGCTTTTTTCTTTTTATTGCGCAATTTAAAGTTGGTTTTCTGTACGACGCGGTCTAATTTTGCATCTCCAACCAAAACATTACAAAAATAACTGGAATCGATGATTCATATCGCGAGGAGTTCTAATATAGTCATTAAAAATTCTCGTTGAATTTCCTGAGTTTTTATAAAATTAAGTAAGTGTTGTATGAAATATATATTTACCAAGTTTTTCTAAAAAAGCAATGATTTAATTTATTTGTGAATTTGCGAATATTAAAAGTTTCCTTTAAATTCTAATAATCATTTGATTATTACAAAATTTCATGTCAATGTTTTTAACCGCAAAAAACGAAGCTAAAATTTTCTATGCACTTTTATATAGTTTTTAAACTGACAAAAGAAAAACAAGATTTCTAGCAAAAAATTCAAACATTCTAAAAACTATTAAAAATATAATTTAAATAGTCAAAAAATGATTTATTCGTTCTTCATAACAAAGATTTTAACAGTAAATTTTTGGGCGTTTTTCATCATCGTATGCTCTTTTTGCATCGAACTAGTGGAGGTAACTGAACAACATTCTATTCTTTTATTTTGAGTGTTCTAAACATATTACAAGATATTTTGAGGTCATAGCCGGAATGCTCAGGCTTTAAATAATTGATATTGACTTTTACACTCAAAGCCTTCGCAGATTGCTTTCACTCGAATCTATGATTATTGCATTATCCAGGGTAGTCATACTCTGGATGCCTTCTTCAAATGTTTTTCAAATATTCAATGCGTTTTTCCAAATTGTCACATATTATGATCGACTCAATTGTTTTAGTTCCTATTCTAACACAAAAAAGAAAAGCGTAACTTTTTATAATATCCATAAATAAATGTGTTCCGACATTAGATGGCTATAATTATTTTACATCACGTAATGCATGTATGATTTCTGCCCCAAAAATTTACTATAATCAAGGTTGATTAAAATAATGTAAGTTCTTTGAATTTCTCATTTGATCCTCAAATGAAACATAGCATAAATTTCACTTTTATTTCACATGTAAGCATTCGTGAAAGTACAGACAAAAACGGTAATTGTCAAGTTGGATCCATATCTTATTTTTCAGAGAAAGTTTATGTATTCTTTGCATAAATAATACTTGCTATAACACTGATAAAATAAATACACACAATCATCACACACACACACACATATATATATATATATATATATATATATATATATATATATATATATATATATTGTAACTAAGTTGTTGAACTCGATACAAATGTAGAGCGTTATACTGTAATGGTTGTTACAATGTTTTCTTAATTTCATAGTATCACTATGGCTTCGAAACATGAGAAATTTTTTGTGTAGTGATAATATGAAATTAAAAAACATTGTAACAACCATTACAGTATATATATATATATGTGTGTGTGTGTATGTGTGTGTATGTTTGTGTATGTGTGTGTGTGTTTGTAAGAGACAGAGAGAGTGAGAAAGAGAAAGAATGTGTGTGCGTGTATGATAAAATTGGAAAGGATTATCAGTAGTTCATGAGTTAGATGGCGTTTTATCATTCACTCACTGTGTTCATTGTTCTCTTTTCTATCATGCGACACAAGTTTACTTGTGAGAGAAAAAGGATTCAAATATAATTCCGGACCTTGATTCCCCCCCCATATATATATATATATATATATATATATATATATTGTTAAAGTTAAGATTTCGTAAAGCTTCGTTAAAAATTAAATTCCGTTAAAACTGATATGCGCATTAATTCAGTGCTGTTTTTGCTAAACGGTAATAAAACAGAAATATAATCTAAAAACAAAACATTGAGATCCGGTGATGATAACTGATGATAATTGCTTACTTTGTATCTGCGAATTAATTAACCAGTCAAACGAAAGAAATAGCAATCTACTGTGGGAAAATATTCTGCCAAGTCAGTCATGACTCAAAAGAAACATGATCGCCCAAGCGTGTATCCCGTATGACAATTAACTGACTGACTATTGATTTCTCATTAATTTAAATAAAAGAAAATAAGGAGACGTATATACAGAGAAGTCGATAAATAGATATTGTTTTTAAAGAGAAGCAAATACCATATTTTAATTTGAATTCATATTTTATTTTCATATTTTTCCGAATCTTACAACAGCATCGCAGACAAACATATAGTTTAACTAAAAATGTAGTGAGTTCTAAGAATACCGGGATAGAAATATTTCTCATTTAGAATATTCTTATATATATATATATATATATATATATATATATATATATATATATATATGTATGTGTGTGTGTGTGTGTGTATGCATATATATATGTATTGACATATATATATATAAATATATATATATGTGTCTATACATATATATATATATATATTATTATTATTATTATTATTATTATTATTATTATAACATATTGCAACTTAAAATTATTGAGTTTTGGTGTTCAATAGACAATCATCAGGCAGTGAAATGCGATTAATTTATTTGGTCATGTTTATATTGATGACAAGGTTTTAACTGAAAAGTAAAAAAGAGCCCTCATATTAGATGATATAGTGGGGTGGGAGGTTATTATATCTTACAAATCTGTGTATCAAGGCATACAAATTGGGGCAAAGTGTAGCCATAGCAGACATGACGTGTCAATATAATTAATCAGGAAAGAAATAAGACACTAGCAACTGTATTATTTTTAGGATCGAAGAATTGTATAAATAAGAACAATAAAAATAAAATGTTTGTCTTAAAGGGATTAAGTGATTAAAAGTATTTTAAAGAAAATAGATGTGAAAAATTTAAGTTATAGTTTAAAAACACCATCACTTGATAATAAATGACTAGCAGAAAAATAAACATACTTAACAGGGTAACAGCTAATAAATTTTAGTTTTAAGGTATATATAACTAATTTCAAAAAATAGTTTACAGATTATAGCAAATAGTTAATATTATGTGATAATATTAGATATATTAAGAGTGTGAATAATTTTATGATGGCAGTAAATAGTAATTCCCTTACGTCAGTTTAATAAGGTAGTTCTTAGGAATTTAATTGTAAAGACATATTTGTAAGAAAAGAAAACATATTTCATGTAATATTTACATGTGCTAGTTTTTGTAAGGTGGAAGATATTAACAAAAGCTAGAATATATAAACCGTTACATGATATATATATATATATATATATATATATATATATGTAAAACGTTGCATGAAATATATATATATGAAATATATATATATATATATATGTGTGTGTGTGTGTGTGTGTGTGTGTGTGTGTGTGTGTGTGTGTGTGTGTAAACCGTTACATGAAATATATATATAGATGTATTATTTCTATTTCTAGATAAACAAATTCAAATATATTTATAGAATACTTCAATTGACATTATGTCTATTCATTTCTCTTCCTGCATAAGTTACTTATTTACCTATATATTTAAATTTATTTTTTTAAACTTTATTCCTGATGGAGACTCTCGTATTTGAGTTGATTGTCTGCTTTTTTTATAATTAAACAGTACTTTTAGTTATCCACCGGCCTAGATGTCTGAGAAAATCTGTTTTTGAATCGACATTGTACCGTTTAATTATAGAAAAAACAGACTAATGTAATAGTGATATCTCTTCGGTATATGGGAGTTTAATTACGATTCCTGGCGGAAAATAGATGTTTTCCAAAGAAGACTTTCAAAAGATCTAGGCCGGTGGATAATTAAAATTAACTGTTTAATCATAAAAAGAAAGAAAGAAAGAAAGGCAGAAAGAAAGAAAGAAGGAAAGAAAGATTATACACTCCATTAAAGGTAATGTTTAAAGAAATAAATTTAAATAAATATAACGGTTTATATCAATTTCGTAAATTTCCTAATAATTTCGTAATTACTTATTCATATAATGTTTCTGAATTGTGTATGCTTTTCTTTACACATATATTTATGTATGTTTGCATGTATGTACAGTTGTATCCATATTAAGCCCAACAAGCAAAAACATGTTCACGATTTACGAAGATTTAACGCTGCATAATGTTTTCGCATTTTCAATTATATTTTACTTCCATTAAATGCTTTTTTTGTGGCTGAATTATCTCATAAATGTCACTAATGTTTCATTCTGGTTCCGACGATCAGTTTTTCAATCGAACTTATGACCCGTGTGAACGCCATTAGACTTTTGTGATTAGGCTGTGTTATTTTAGGAACAAATTTCTATTAGGCAGACATCTTTGATTCATTCTGGACTGTTTAAAATCATATTTTTACCAGAGTTTTGTACTATGAATATTTTTATTATTACTACTACTCACTGAGTGAGTTAATTGTCTTATGTGATACACGCTTGGGTGATCATGTCTCGCAAGAGACATGACTGACTGGGAATAATATTTTGCCGTAGTAGGTTGCCGTTACCTTCTGCATTAGACTGGTTGCAGCCAAGGCTATAGAACCCAGTCTACGCTGCTATTATCGATGTGATACAAGGTCGAGGTTTAATGTGGTCACCGGAACTGGTAAGCCCGGGTAAGGTCCAAAAAATGTCTCGGCAATTTTTAATTGAAGTATAAGTCACACAAGCGACGTGGGAGTCATATACTGTCAGTAGAAAACACCTTTAATCAATGACCGTTTGATCAGATTGGGTTACACGAACTGAAGGTATTTCTAATTTGATTCCATCTGCAAGTTAAAAATGAAAGAATGTCATGTCATTACAGGTCTATAACCGTGGAATATCCTTACGGAACAAATTCAGCAGAAATACCAGTGAGTTAAATGCCATACGCGATATGCGCTTGGACAATCATATCTTGAAAGAGACATGACAGAAGAGTTTCCCTCAGTAGATTGATATTAATTTCTGCGGTAGACTAGTTGGCAACCAAGGCTGTATAACCCAATCTGTCCGGCTATTTAATCAATTGCTGGAGAAATAAGTAACCCATAAATACCTTTCTCAAAGGGTATTTGCGCGTAAGTGAATGCAACGAATTAAACTGGAATTTTAACTCGGATCTCCTATTTCTCGTTCCGACCCGATATTTACTGCCAATACAACGCACATCCTCGCGGAAATACACGCCTCGGGAAAATTAAAAGAACAGATGGCATGAAGAATATGCGGCAAAACAACAAGCAATTTAAAAAGAAATATACTAAAATTCATAACAACATGAACTTTATTTAATAGAATAACTGCAATATTAGAATTAGATAAATAGCATATTGAAATTCTGAAAGGAAGAAATAAAAGCAAGAAGACAATTCGTAACTTAAATAAGTTGAATAGGCCTTTTCCAGTGAGACTCCTTATCAAAATCAGTCGCAATCTTTGAGCACATTTCTCTCTGATGGATGTGTCTTATCAGATTGTGTATCATGAGAAGTGTACTGGGGCTCGTATAGTTTCACGCCGATGTCGCTTTGATGGCGTGCCATTGTCTCACTCAATAATCATAATATATTATTATTGTTATTGTTATTTAGTATAAAGTATAAAGTATTTTCATATCAATCGAAAAATGTGATAATAAATAATAATTAATGCCAATAAAGAATCGGTTGATAGCAATCTTTTTCATATTCCAGACCTCTTCATCATTCTAACCGTTTTACTTATTGCTATCGTCGAATCTGTTTCCCTTACCTCGAAAATCTTTAATTAACCGCTTGATTATTTAGTCGATTATGTCGCATCAAGTTACTTCCTGAGCCTCATCACTGTCCGCATGTAACTTTAGCAATGTAGTAAACTGTATGATTTTAAATAACCTTGGGATTTTCAGTTCTTAAATATCCTTTTACAAATTTGAAAAACTTCCAAATAATTAAAATATGAGGAATCCAACAATCACCATTTTCATAAAGCTAAAATTTTATGGATAAATAGCTGGAAGTTTAATTTTATGTTCTGTATACATTCTTCTTGAGCTAGAAACTCAACATTGGTAGACGGAATATAGCTAATGCAAAAGAATATTATGTGCTTCCGTTTTGTGATATTCTAACTGCGACAATCAGCGGAAGGTGTAAAGAGATTGGTTTTAATAAATCAAAATCTAAATCCTCTGTAATATAATAAAGGTCGTTATATATATATATCCTTTCACGATCATGGTGAGGGAGAGACAATAGTGAAGCAGCGTCGGCTCAGGTTATTCTCTTTAATTCATCTTCTACGTGTGCAGTATCCCTTCAGAACTTAGGCTCTCATAGAATTACTTTTGTCTCTGTCTCTTGTCGCTCTCAATTTTTTTCCTCTTGGTATCTCTCAAAACCTCCGCTTCACTATCCATTTACTCAGGCCTATCAAGTATGTCTTTCTCGTTGCTTTCTCCTGTCTCTTGTTCCTTGTATCAATCCTGTGAGTATTAAATTCCCTAGGCCCTTATTTCTAATCTATCTCTTCCTAATGTTATGTATGAGTTTTCTACTTGTTTGCATCCTCTCCATCACTTCTTCGTTACTCACGTTCTCAATCTATGTTAGTTTAGCATGTTTAATCTTACTTTATGATTACAAACTGGAGAAAAGAACCAACATTGCCATCGAATCATTGCATTCAATTAGAAATTGATACTCTTTGACATGCCCAATTTTGTTGTAAAACAACGCACGTCCGCATGCTTCTCAATCAACTCTCAAAAGCTTCCTAGACTTAATTAGGAAACTTTTTCAAAGCCTCTGTATTCACCTGATATCTCTCCTAATAATTAGCATTTATTTCAGCATTTTGAAGTTTCATACTAAATAAAATACTCTCCAATGATGAGGTTGTAATTAGAGCGTTTGAACTGTTTGTCACATCAAAGTATGTTAATTTTTTAAAACATGGGATCAAGGATTTAAAGATACGTTGAAAAACAAGTATTCATCAACATGGTGCCTAATTCCATCTAAGTTAGTTATTTAACATTTCAGAATCGTTTTATTAATTTCCTATAAAGTGCATAATTTCATGTAAGACAATTTATATTTGATCTGAACAATTGCGATCTGAACATTTGTGATCTGGACGGGTTACTACGGTCTCGCTGTCCGTCAAACAGGTGACAAGAGCTTTACCAGTAGTAAAATTTCATAACTTGTACTAAAGAAAATCAAGTGATTCGACACTGCCTGACTATTTCTCTATAAAGAACTGAGCCAATTTTGCTTCGCTGTTGTCTCTCTTTCTCTTTCTACCTCACTTTTCTCTCTCTCTCTCTCTCTCTCTCTCTCTCTCTCTCTCTCTCTCTGAGAGTGACAGGAGGGATATATATATATATATATATATATATATATATATATATATATATATATATATCCCTCCCGTCACCCTCATATATATAAACATTTTTATTATTCATTTCCTTCTTCGTCCAAACCATAAACTTTAAGTCAGAACTGGAATCATAGCCTTTCCTTCTGAACATATTTGTCAACAAAAAAAGATGGTAAAAATAAAACAACATATGATCACACATATTTTACATTGACAGAGCCCTTCGTAATTTTTGTGTTGAACTTATTAGAAAATATTTCGTATTTCTTTTTGATATGAGCTACAAGTGATTCCTTCAATGAGAAAATCAGATTTTCTAATCAAACCGAGCGCTCCAACCACAACTGATATTACAGGAGTTTTCATCCGCTACAATGTTAAGAGATTTTTCTTGAAGATTTCCATGGTTTTTGATGCTCCTCAAAGATATATTATGTCAATAAAAACATGTTCTTTTCTTGTGGTCTTTGGCTATTATTTGCTTTTATTATTATGTTGTCATTTTTTATCATATTTCTATTTCTGCTATGGTCGCACTACCTACCAAGTCTGCGGGGATACCTAAGGCAGGTCGTGGTGTGTTGTTATGGCTCCAGTTTATGTTTTTTCTATCTTCTCTAACATCCCTAGCGTTACATAGACTAAGTTCTCCTTACTCTGTGAGCTGTATATAACAAGACAATTTTTTGGTATATCTTTTAAGCTGGGGTTTCCAGGGATTCTTTCAATGTATTGTTTTGTTCCATTTTTTTATCATTCCAAGTGCACTTACTATCAATGGCACGATTCTTGTTTTCAATTTCCACATTTTTTTCTATTTCAATTTCCAGGTTTTTATATATTGACATTTTTTCAAATTCCTTCGTTTCTCTGTTACAATCCGCTGAACAATCCATATCAATTAATAGGCAAGTTTTTTCTTTCTGGTTTTTAAAATTAATGTGCGGCCTATTTACTTGAATTTTTCTGTCGCTGTAGATGCTGTAATCTCACAGAATGGTTAACATCTTCTATTTCTGTAAGTAGAACTGGGTGATGATCATACCAGTATTTGTTTACATACTTTTGAATAGTGTTTGCACATTGTCCAGTGTAAATATTGCCCTAGTCTATCGTGACGATTTTTATATTCATTTAGGGCAAGTAGAGAGTATTCTGAAATTAGATGGTCTATTTTCTCCTGGTATTTATCACAGATAATGTATTTTGGGTCCCACATTATTATGTATAATATTTGCCTGAAAGTTCCTTATTATTATTATTATTATTATTATTATTATTATTATTATCATGTAGATTTTTTGTGGAAAGTAATGCAGTTGATGTTGCTGTGGTTTACGTTACAATCAGTATTTTACGGGTAAGGTTTACTACACTAACATCAAAACCGGTGTTGAATTCATAATTCGCTTTCTCCAAGATTGCTTTCCAACCGGGGATAGATGGCGCCATGATTTTTAATTTATAGCTTGAACGAGAAGATATACATTCATACTTTTCCCAAGGGCAGTCGTGTGAAACTGAATGCAACTGTTTCGACCGGAATGTTAACTCAAATGACATATCTCATTTTTCCACATCGATGACATTTACGTTATACGCGCATCCACATACACCTACACGGTGCCCAGTACAAAAAAAAGCTGTAAATTCAGAAAGCTGTGAGACAATCATTGAAGTGATGTGACTGAAAAATTCAGTAAGAATTTCTACACATTTTGTCTATCTCTACGTCAGATGTTATTTTATGAAAAGTTGGATAAATCATTGAATTCTTTAGCCATACGAGAAGGGAAGAACTAAAGATGAAAGCTGTCTATAAATAACTTTAAATGATCAGTCATAAGATCGAACAGCAGTTAATGAATCGTGAACAATCTAACCAGATTTAAGTAATTACGCCAGAGTCAAATGATTATTCACGGTCATGAATATTCAAGAAATATATTCAAGGTTCTTCAAGGTCAAATATTCTTGAAAGATAAAGCAGTGATAATTAATTTGCCGCAATTTTACTGGTCATTCTTTACATTATATTGAATTAATCTATCGGATTCAAAATGTTACACTTTCACATTAAGCGTCTTGTTTTTCCTAATCTTCTCCCTGATTTAAGTAATTTCCCTTATATATCACTATAGCCGATTTATTTATTTCATTACTTTTCTGGCATTGAGCTTACAGTTTAGCATATCCGTTGTACTTGTTAGGTTAATCTGTGCCGACATTTTTCTTAGTTTATTTTATTAGCTTGTAACCGCTTGTCTACTTAGACAATGAAATTTCAATATTCTTTCGATACGCCAAGTTATTTGAAATTCAATGTTTTGGACATCTAGGATGTTTTATTGAATTCATATTTTCTATCAGTAAAGTTAAACCTTTCCCAATTTCGAATTGCACTCCCTGGCTGAAAATTGCTGTCGTTCACGTTAACGTCTTCAATTCTATTTTTCTCTTGGTAACGACGTTTAAATCATTCCTAGATAGAAGTTGATTGAAATCGCTACTGCGATTCTGTAAATCCGTTTAGGAATTACAATTTTAACAAATATAATTTTACGGTAACAGCCATTCTTAACATTCGCTAGAATTAAGAATAACCTGAAAAAGATATATATTTAATTCTCTTCGACAAAGAATTGTTTACTCATAATAAGTTCACATCTACAAATTCTCTTTTTCCTTTTTCAGACTCATTGCCTGTTTGCAAATATTTAACATACTAAGTTATTTCAATGATTCTGTCACTGGAATTTTAAGTTGCATTAAGTCAAAACTAATCTAATTTCAGTAGAGATGTTTTGTTTAATCAATATATTTCCGCTTATTTGTTGTAGTTGATTAACAAAATCCTCCTGTTTCCCCACATATGTCTCCTACACAATAACCACTTTAACATTTTGTAAATAAGTGACAAGCATTTTACTGCATTTTATGTGTTTGTAGTTCTTTATTCTATAACGTAGTTTTGGGCCAGCAAACATTTTCAATTTGTCATTCATTTAATTTCATTGTAAGGCAGACGTGAAACAATCTCAATCAAAATGTTGATCTTGAACTCTTAAGCTCAGCTAAAAATATCTTGTAAACCCTACATTATTCACCCTAGACAAGACTCTACGTTTCGACGGAGCCTCGCCTGGGTCCCTCTCTGTTTGGAAGCACAGAGTTGTTCAAGGGAGAATTTGGATCAAGTGTAATGGCTTTTTAATTTCATCTTGCAGGCCTAAGGAAATAGATATGTTGCTGTATACAACACAGCAGAAGGTATTGCTTAAAAAGCAAACATAATAAGTATTATTAGTTCATCAAAATAAGAAACAACGAAATTATGTTCATGCTCGTTTAAAGAATTATAACATCACTATTAACAAATAATAATAATAATAATAATAATAATAATAATAATAGGTGCACTTGGAATGATGAAAAATGGAACAAAACAATACATTGAAAGAATCCCTGGAAACCACAGCTTAAGAGATATACCAAAAATTGTCTTGTTAAGTACAGCCCACACACTAAGGAGAACTTTGTCTATGTAACGTTAGAGATGTTAGAGCAGATAGAAAAAACATGAAAGGGAGCCATAACAACACACCACGACCTGCCTTAGGTATTCCCGCAGACTTGGTGGTACTACTATAGCAGAATTGGAAATATGATGAAAAATGAAAACATAATAATAATGTTTTTACAAAACATGATCAGTGGAAAATGTCATGAAGCGATTTTTGAGCAGAAGGGCTCTGGGTGGAACCCGGAAGGAAATGTCAGCAACACAAATAAAATAGAATGATGATAATAAAGATAATAATAATAATAATACAAACTGGTTCTCATAGCTTCTGATCTAAAATGATTGGAGATATTTTCATGTACATATCATGTCTTGGTGAATAAGGATTAGCTACACAAAATATCCCAATCAGTAAGAGACATGTTTTTGCCAGTCGCTTGACCTTACCGGTACAGCAAGACATTGGCCTAATAATTATGGATGGTAGTGTATATTGTTTGATGAAATCTCTGACAACGGTGACACCTTGTAAATATTTTAAGACTTTAAGATGCACGAATATGGTACGCTATTGAATGCCTTACGATATTCTATCAAGGCAATATTAAGATATTTCTTTGCATTAAAGCAGTGTTCCAAGATAATCGGATTAATAAGTAATTGCTATTTACAACCGTTATAGACAAGTTTGCACCCTTTTTGTTAAAGCGATTGTATAATATGTTTGCTTTGTTATATGTCAACAGTTTGTAAGTTATGGGAAGACAAGGTCTGTAGATTTTTGGAATATTTGTGTCACTATTCTTGGACAGAACAAAGATAATTCTTTTGATTATACATGCCGAAATATTAGGATCATTAACAATTTCTTGAAGTCCTTTTGCTAGTTCTTTGTGTGTTGCTTTTGAATAATATAAACAAAATTTAAGAATTTTATCTATTTATGGAGATTTACAGTTGTGTGCGTTTTTTCGGTGCACATTCAACATCATCTTCTACAATTCCAACCCATGTTTGCTTAGGTTTATTTTTTATCTGTTCAATCTGTTATGTTCTTTAGGGTAAGACCTTATTTTTTCCAGAAATGTATAACCTCTTCCGTTTTTTAGTGGGGTGGGTGGGTCTGTCAGTTTCGTTGTTTGCTAACTTATTTCTCGCTAAATTTTTGAGCATCGATTTAAAAGATCTTGATCTGTTTGTAGAATCTTTACCTTTTTTCATAATATTTTTTTCGTCGAGCGTTCGGTTGTATTATTATTATTATTATTATTATTATTATTATTATTATTATTATTATTATTATTATTATGTCATTTTTCATCATATTTCGATTTCTGCTTTGGTCTCACTACCAACCAAATCTGCGGGGAGACCTAAGGCAGGTAGTGGTATGTTGTTATGGCTCCATTTCATGTTTTTCTATCTTCCCTATCATCCCCAGCATTACATGGATAAAGTTTTCCTTAGTGTGTGGGCTGTACTTAATAAGACAATTTTTTGTATATCTCTTAAGCTGGGGTTTCCAGGGATTCTTTTAATGTGTTGTTTTTATTATTATTATTATTATTATTATTATTATTATTATTATTATTTCAATTTTCATCATATTTCAATTTCTGCTGTGGTCGCACTACCAACTAAGTCTGCAGGAAAAAATAAGGCAGGTCGTGGAGTGTTGTTATGGCTCCGTTTCATGTTTTTTCTATCTCCCCTATCATCCTTAGCGTTACATAGACAAAGTTTACTTTAATATATGGGCTGTACCTAATAAGACAATTTTTTGTTTCTCTTTTAAGCTGGGGTTTCCAGGGATTCTTTCAATGTATTGTTTTGTTCCGTTTTTAACATTCCATGTGCACCTACGATAAAAAAATGAAACAAAACAACACATTGAAAGAATACCTGGAAACCTCAGCTAAAGATATATACCAAAAAAATTATTACTATGATTATTAATATTATTATTATTATTTCCTCGGATTTATATTGTATACTAATATCTTTCGGTGCCCTACTAGGGACGTAAGGTTAAAATTTTTTCACACTATTTTCAAGTGAGTAAATTTTGAAAAAAGAGACAATGAAAATAAAAATGAAACAACGTAAGATCACACATATTTTAAGTTGATAAACCTCTTCGTAAATTTCGAGCTGTACTTCTAGCTACAAATATTGTATTTCTTTAAGGCTTCGGCTAAAAGCAATCTCTTCAAGGATTCTAGGGGAACATTTTATAATCAAATCTAGGGCTCAAACTACAACTAGAATTATTGATGCAATATTATTCTATGTTCATTCTAAGATCTTTATATTTTGATAGTTTTTTAAATATCATCAAATATACATTACAGGGACTGCCATATCAATAAAAAAAGCACTTTTTGTTTTTTTGGTCACTGATCACGATATCTCGACGAGTAGCACTGTTTGTTGTATCTTTGTGTATTGTAAATTCCCAAAAATGGTTACATACCATATCTCAGTGACAGGGTCTGAGTAATGTTTATATCAGTTTCTTTCCATAAAATTTGTAGATTTTTCGATGCACATTATGTCCCACTCGTGTTTCGGTGCCAATACCTTGCAATCTGATACAAGATGGTCAATATTTTTCTGGATACTAATCAGTCATCTGTTCTACCTATTGTGAAATCAGCTAGTCAGTCAGTTAAGGTGGCATATGTGATACACGCTTGGGCGATCATATCACGAAAGTGACATGATTGACTAGGTAGAAGATTTTTCCGAAGTAAGTTGTTATTACTTTCTGCGGTAGACTGGTTGCCAACCAAGTTTATAGAACCCAATCTATCCTGTTATTTGACCCATAGCTGGATGGAAGAGATGAATTAATACCTTTCTCAAGGTTATTTGCGCGTAAGTGAATGCAACGAATTTAACTAGGGTTTGAACTCCGATTTCTCTTTTCGAGTCGATATCCACTACATCATAACGCACATCCGATTTCATGGAATGCATTTTTGGTTGAAACTATTATTGCGTGCCTACTAGTAATTACTATCTTTGTTATTATTATTATTATTATTATTAGTAGTAGTAGTAGTGTAGTAGTAGTAGTAGTAGTACTAGTACCACTATTTATAATTTCACAATTGTGCGGCTAAAGTAAAGGTGTAAATATATATTAAATTAACACACATGAGAACTAAACATACAGTAAATTAATACAATGGATTTAAAATACAAAATTTTAAGTTTTATACCAAAGAATATGTACATGAAACTACTTGTGACTGCAAATAACTGGGATTTTACAATGCAACCAATAATAACGTTGGAATTCGATAACTAGAAAGAAAAATGAAAAACATACTTTGAAATTATTTTGCATTTGACTTTCTTAGTATCTATATAGCAAAACTGACGATCAGTACAACACTAAAAATGTAAAAATCGATTCTATAGTAAAATTACTGGCAATCCATTTCATAATCTACAAAATATATATCTAAAAATATACATTTTCTCTGAAAGCATAAAATTATATCTGTAGTTGAAAGCTTAAAATTTCTTACAAAATATTTAGATTTTCGCATTAAAAAATTCATAGATATAGATATGCTACCAAACAAAATTAACCAACCAATCAACATGAAATAACTATTTCATGACATTAGTCTATATAATAGTCTACATTTGCTTAAATAAATCAAACAGTATTCCTAAATATAACTTTAAAAAACAACTTCAAAAACATAGACACATATCAAAAGCTTTAGTAATTATTTCTGTACAATCATATATATGTAAAAAAGCTGAATATAATCTACTCAGTGATAGCAGAATAACATATATATTTGTATTACTTCAAAACTTACTAGAACATTAAATTTCGTCATTAAATGACCTATGCGAAGTTTATATGCCGTTAAACAAATCAAATAATTAATCAATTAACGACTGTTCTCTCAATGCCGATTCATTAATTGAATGTCTATTTAGCATCCGTTTCACTCCAGGTATTGTGAATCACAGACACCGCGTGCAGAATTAATATTTGCCCATTATTCATTTTATCATAAATGGCCATCATTCGCTTTCATCATCTTATTTAAAATTTTCTTAACTGAAGATGACTTCAAAACCAATTCTTTACTCAAATCGTACAACGTTCTCATAAAAGATTATTTCGAGTATAATATCGTTGAGTTCCGAGATACGTGATATATATATTTCCAATATTGGACATATCACAAAGTCCATATAGTTTAATCTAGAGAAATGTAAATTGCAGTTTTATGTCAAATTGTGACACAGCTCTGTCTTCAGTGAAGATATAGCCACTTCTAAATGTACCTGACAACCAAGGTACCATATCTCAATCCATCTTCTTGTAAAATTTGCTATTCAAGTTCACTTTCCTTCTTTAATGAACATCATGGATGATTCCAAACCATCAGAAGCAACAGAAGCTTAAACTATAATACCATTTAGTTTCTGATCCTTGAAATGTGTTCTAACACCTTTATGAATGTTTCCTGTTGATATGGCTTAAACATTATTAGCTTTGGTAGTTGAGTACAGCCTCACAGTGAAGAAAATAATATCCTGCCAAATGAAGACTATTTACTCTAAAGTTTTCTTCTCTCTGCTAAACTGTTTGTGTCTTGATGCATCTGAAAGATTTCTTATTGCATTTTGTACGATTCTACCCTTAAATCCTTTTACATAATCCTCCTTAACGACCTATTCGAAATATTCAGCTCGTTTATTATTCCTCCTGCAGCTTTGTTGGTTTCTCATCATCCAATTTTTGTCGGCTGCAATGTGTATTTTTGTACAGTCTGAACGGTTCCTTCTTAAAATTGAATTTGGTGACGTCTATGACTCTCCTTGGAAATTTTCCATGTATTACAAACATTTTGCAAGTATTCACTTGTTTTATTACCTGACAATTCTATATAACAGCCATTTCAAGTGTGACATTTTGACCACGTCTTGTTTGAGCTACCATCTTTAATTAAACTGTAAACAATGAAACAAAACAATGTCGCATGAAAAATTTTAAAACATTTTTATGAGTAGGTCTGTTTCAATTTACATTTAGAGAGATATCTGATACTTTCAGCAGTGATTTATCTATACAGGAATCAGAACAGTGAAAAATGGATTACTGCATATATATCTGTGCTAAAGCCGCTCATTTTTCATTTTTGAATTTTCATAGAGTTCTTTTTATCGGTATCACTTCCATGTAAGGCACTAAGGCTACTAAGATACAAGTTTACCTTTTGTGAAAGAATTAGGAACAGAAACATTATAAATGAGCGAAAAGAGTAAACAGTAACCAGGAAAATAGTAGATGGCATTTAATATTTTGCAAATTAAAGTTGATTTGAAAGCATGCAGCTGAAAGGGAATTCCACAAGAGAGAAATGCTGGAAATGAAACTGTTAGCATAAAATTTACGTCTACATCTAGCCAGCTCAACATTACATTGGTGAGATCTATACGGATGTTGGGTATAGCGCTAAAATGAAATAAATCAAGTATCTTAGTAAAGAACTCATCCGAACAGTTACGATGCAAGAAAACACAGAGGTAACATTACGACGGTGTGTTTTGTTATTCTCGTGGAGAGAAACCTATTTTACACTTTGCATTTCTTTTTCAGAGAATCGCAAGTCTCAATCAAGTTCTCCCATTTCACTAGTTTGGACCTTTACTGCGATTACTCATACTACAATTTTAACCGAGATGAGTCAATCTTATTCCCTAAATGATTGAGATACAAGAAGGAAGTTATACACAAATGTTTATTTTTCAAAACTGCTACATTTTGAACACGCTTACCTCGGCATCCAACAATTACAGGTCGATCAGTTCTTTTACTTTCTTGTCGATCTTTATTATCTATACTTTTTACCATTTTAGTTTTTAAAAATACATTTTTATTAATTAAACCTTCCATTGAAACAAACTTCAGTGGCTTTTGATATTTATATTTGGTGATATTGATTTTAAAATTAAATGTGTACGTATAAGTATGTTACTAAAACCGTTTCTTTTAAGTTGAATATTCATATAACATTTCATGACATTATCTCTGCATAATATTTAATGGATGAGATTTTTTAATAAATCGTTGCTTTTAAAATATTATATAAGAAAACACTTATGTAAAATAAAAAAAATATTCTAAATATCAAAGAGTCTTAGTACACACACTTGGAGTTATATTTTTATTTTAACCTGTAGGAAAAGCAATAAAGTCACTAAAACGCAAGGGAAATGTGCATGTGAAAAATATTATAAAAAAAGAGAGAATAATAAAAGAACAAGTGTTAAAAAATCAAATGATCAACTATTGACATCACATTTAGATTTTTGAAAATCAAAGTCGACAGAGAACAAAAAAAATCTGCGAGAAAAGAAACCGTTATCATAAAACTTACGGCAGTTATTTCAATAGTAAATGATGGGATCTTGCCGCTAATCTATCACTGAGCGTAAATTCATGAAGTTTAGGCGCCATTGAGAAAATTACTTTAGAACAATTATTAATATAAAAGGGCACAAAGAAGGTTTATTGCGTTGGTGGAAATATTACTGAATGTAAGATGCCAGATTCGGACTAATAACAATGCAGATTCATTTTTGTTTTTCATAAGAAAATCATTAAAACATGTTAACCCAGGAAGGCGCAATGAATCATTTTCGTTGAGGTTCGTCTTCAGAAACATATCTCTCAGATGACTGACAGAGACCCATTTCATTTGCAAAGCGTTAAAATTAACAAGACTTTCCTTAACTCAGTTAATATCAGATTGTATGTTATTTCTGTAATCAGCTTCTAATTGACTTTGTTAAAGTGATCAGACTTAATATTAAGACAAGAGTAAATAGATATATCATCAGCATCGAAGCAGAGTTGAGAACTGATGCCGTCAGGAAGATCACTGAATAAAATTAGGAGCAGCAAAAATGCAATAATATAGCTCTGCAGAAGAGTGACGTTCTGCACAACTTTGCTTTCACAATTAAATAAGAAACACGGAATCAGTTCAAAATAACCTTTTCATGAACTTTCCACGTGCAAAGACGACCTTCATGCCAAACACTGGCAAATGCCTTCGAGATGTTCAATACAACGATCAGAGCTTCACCATTCCTGTCTAAAGTTCTGTAGAGGCATTCAGAAATAATCGTTAATACATCAAAGTTGACCTAGTGAAACCTAAGCCATATTGCTTATCTTATAGATGATCAGCTCGAAGTGGGAGGCAAACCGATTCTGAGTTGATTGGGGCCTCTAGTATTATAACAAAAAGATGTAGAAATAAATTAGGCCGATACTTAGTAAAATGAGACGGGTCAAATTACTGCAACCACAGAATATATATATATATATATATAATGCAAAGAATTTGTCATGATAACTGAGCAGGTTCGTGCCGACTTCAAAATTTCGTGAAAACACCGTCATTATGTTGACTACCTTATGATAAAAACCTGCTTGACAAAATACCAGTTATCAGAAAAACTACTGAACATGATCTCAACTAAACACTATATATATATATATATATATATATATATATATACTAGCAGTATAGCCCCGCGTTGCTCGGGTATAATAAAAGCTTTAAAACTAATCCATGGACCTGGAGCACAGAGTCAGCCTAAAGAATATTTGTGTGATGATTGGTGAAAATCTGATAAAAATTCTGGATTTATATAAAGGACAAACAGACAGATAGACAGACACACACACACAAATATCTTGCCTTTTATATATATATATATTATTGATTTTAGCACTGTTGTAAGAACTGCAACATTGAAACTTCTGAATATCGTTTCTTATGTCTTTGTCTATCAGTGTATTAAATTTGATTAAATCGGACCACTCCTTCTATAACCCGATTTTTTCGATTATCGATTTTCGATATTTATCGGGTGTACCTCGACACAAAACCTAGCTAAGAACACTTGCAGACGCTTATAGTACAACTGTGTAGACTTTCAAGAAAATCGGTTCAGCCGTTTCGGAGTCTATAGGTAACGGACACACACACACACACACACACAGAGAAAAGTTCCATTTATAAGTATATATATATATATATATATATATATAAAATAAACGGTTGTCATTTAGATGATTGACTCTACCTGGAGCCTCCGGAACTCCAGTGTTTCGTAAGCGGAATAACCCTTTCTATATTCAGGGTCCTCGCTCCATGCGCCTATGCCTGACACCAAATCGGTCGAGCTTCGATCCCATCCAGAAGCAGTTAGATGTGTCTAGCTACACTGATGAGCTGAGATACCGCGAAACAGGCTTGTATGTGGATGACTAATATATATTTATATATATATATATATATATATATATATATATAGAAAAAGTCTAAAAATAACTTCGCAAATAATGAATGAAACGGTTTGGTTATGTCAGTGTGCTGGAAACTTGATGCAGTTTTTGCAAGCAACAAATATTAAATGTTATTTTTTTAAACTATCTGTTATTTTGATTTTGCTCACCTACAAATGGCGTTATCGGATATATACGGGGGTTGGTGGATATATAAATAATAATAATACTAATAATAATAATAATAATAATGATGATGTCAATAATAATTATTGTTATAATATATTTCTATTCGCCTCGAAAAACCCACCGAGAATAAACTCGGAGGTGAAAAAATGGGAAATAAAAAAAGAAACCAACGAAGTACTTGAACATACGTCAAAATACTCGCAGAAAAGAAAAAAAAACCCTAGACGAGAACCCTAACAGTAAAGCGCTCAACACAAATAAGAATAAATCTAAGTAAAAGCCAGCAGACCTACCTAGGTTTTACTCAACGGCTCCTCAGGGTAAGTCGGAGCCGACTTACCCTGACGAGCCGTTAGGTGAAACCTAGGTAGGTCTGTTGGCTCTTACTTAGATTTATTATATATATATATATATATATATATATGTGTGTGTGTGTGTGTGTGTGTGTGTGTGTGTGTGTGTGTGTGTGTGTTGTAAAATATATTCAGACATAATGAGATTAAATAAGTCTGGTAAAAAAGAAAAAAGAAAACAACTATATATTTAACAATATATTTTTCTCGCCGACTCATTTCAATGAAAATTTTGATTTATTGCAAAACTTAAATTTTTTGCACCTAACCGAAGGATAAAGGGGAGATAACTGAGGCTGGTCTTCACTAACTTTCTTATATCTAGCTAATCATAAACACAACCCATTTACTCCTTACAGATTTTTTCTTTCACCATAAGTACCTATCCATCGTAAACCAATCCACTTTAAACCAAAATACAACATACTTTCAAGGACTCTAAAAAGAATTACCCCATGCGTTTAAAATTATATATATATATATATATATATATATATATATATATATATATATATATATGGCATGCAATGAAGGGAGGGAGACATGAAACAAAAAAAGAATAAATAAAATATAAAGTAATACACAAATTAAAATACACTTATGTTAGCTGGAGCCGTCAAACTCGCAAAATTTAGAGGCTGCTGTATTCTGCTTTTAGACAAAAATCTGGATACACTCTTGACAAAGAAAAGGAAAAGGTTAAAATATTTATAAGGGAAACGAACAATTCTGACCATATTCTGATAAAAAATGGGATTCAAAAACTGGGGTAGTTTGGGAATCTCGACATGGATCATAACAAAATAAGGGACAGGGAACATGCCGGGAACAACACGTACTCACATTAACCCGGTACACAAGTAGAGGCTATCCTAACTGTTGTGGATCCGGATGAGGAACCACACAAAATAATGAACAACAAAACAGATATTTGAGATAGAAAAAAGGTTATATTGAACGTAAATATACAAAATGGAACGCTGGTTAGTAATCAAGGAATACGATTAGTAAGGAATATATATATATATATATATATATATATATATATATATATATATATATTAAGTGAAGCCGTGTTGGAAATAATATATCCATGAAATATTATTCTAGCTGAGTAGAACTCAGAGCTACTGTGCCTACTGACGCGGTATTCTCTGTGTAACTTCGGTGTCTGTCAGTCCCGATGTCTTTAACAGGTCTCTATGATTCCCTCTGTCCTCCCCCGTAACTCACTAAGGCAGATGTAAGTCGAATCTACTATTGTAGAAAGATGAGAGATCCCACAACACTAACCATGCAAGGGTTTCCAAAGGAAACAACTGCCATGTGACGAGGAGATTAAATCAAGGCTAGCGCCATTCACGTGTACCAGGCTTGCCGCAGTCACCAATCTTTTGTTGAAATCTGTCAAAACCAATCGCTTTGTATCAGTTATAATATTCATTTTGAACTAATGCTCAAAAACTCGGATGATATTTTGATTAGAAAGGCGCTGACGTCGCTCCATTAGCGTGGTCCAAATCCCCATTCGGGCCGTGGCCAGCAGCGACAGAGACACCATCCGTTTCATCCCAGAGTAT